>CM076589.1:10902500-11330000 GCA_038430175.1 Ficus hirta
AAATCAAATCATGTGCTTTGCATAATAAACATTAATTTTTTTCCCCCCTTTTCGAAATGGTTTGTTCTTGAATTTTTATGTATCAAGGTTGCATCCAGCGGTCAAATGATACACAAATCTTCAACAACAACAACAACAACAAATTATACACAAATTTGCAAGTTTATAACAAAAAGTAGACCCTTATTTAAAAAAAAAAAAAAAAAAAAGGAAAGTCGTCTGACCCATTCTTATTCAATTTTAGTACAAAAAAAAAAAAAAAAAACCCCTAGTTTCTCCATCCCTTTTACGTCGCGGTCTTTGCTTTGTTGATCCTCCGGCTATGGCCATCCTTGATGTCGCATTTTCTCCAGCGTTTAACTCCACCCCTTTCATACTTCCTAAAACTAATCATAATACCGACCGGTGAAAAATCGAATATTGGCAATGGTACAATTTCCCCCTCTCCATGTTGTCGGTTATGGCAATTCTCAATCTAAACAGGAAAAAAAAAAAAAAAAAACCCTTCATCTATTTATAGTAATATTAGGTGATCAACCCCTCTATTTTAAATTGTGAATAATTGTATAAGATCTTCCTCTCTCTTTTTATTTATTTATTTATTTTTTATTTTTTAACATTTAAGATAAGGGGATTTAAGCTCTACACCTTGTAATAAGTCGAGTACAAAACTATTGCTAGACTATGTCTGCAATTACATACAATATCCTATTTCATGTGGCCGTAAATATAGTAATTCACAAATTTTAGTGATAAGTCAATAATCAGTACAATCCGGTCATTTTCATAAAATGAAGCCTCTTTGTAAAATACCCCATTAAACCATTCCTCAAGTAGAATATGTTTTTTTTTTTTTTTTTTTTTTTTTTTTTTACGTTTTTCGATTTATGGCCTATTTGGGATGCAAGTTTAACTCAAGTTAAACTGTACTTTTTTTGGTATTTTTCTAAAAAAGTTTTTTGTTTTTTCTGAAAAAGTTTTTTATCTTTTCTGAAAAGTCAACACAAATTACTATTAAAACTTAAAAATCTTAACTCAAACTCATTCACCAAACACCCCCTGAATATTATTACAATTTTCTCATATTATGAGCACGATTTTTTTTTGGCTGCATTTATTCGCATTGTCCAATGATCGAAATTAAAATAAGAAGAATAATAAAAATTTTTATTCCATTCAGCGAAACGACATGATCATTTAAAAATGGAAACAACACTCTTTTTGGGTAAAATTACTGCCCTCCTTTTCACACCAATCATGCATCATCCTTCAATTATTGATTAATCACAGAATCATCAAGAAAATTATATATATATATATATATATATATATATCTAAAATCTATGCCCACAAAAGATTAAATAAAAAAAAGAGGAGTAATTTGTAAGGCTAGCTACCAAGCACCAAGTGTCGAATAGATATAACTGATAAGCTCACCAACTATCCCATGAGCCGCCTATTCATTTCAATTGAATGACCTATATATATATATATATATATATATATATCTAGTAATTTTTATCTACCTTGCTCGGACCAAAGCTGGATTTGCCAAATATATCCTAAAAAATTATGTCAAGAGCATAAAAAAGAAAAAATAACTAATGTGTACGTCTAAAACTAATGGCTACTAATTTAATCAACAAAAATAAGTAAATACTTCCTCCAAAAAGAAATCTGATACGAAAAAAGGTACGATATACGCCAAGAGAAGAATCTTTCACGGATTAATTTTATATGTATAGGGACAAGTATTTAGTCCTTGAATTTTTCTCAAAACAAACCTAAAACATTCAACAAACACATAGTATAAAGCAGAATGTCTTCTCAATGTGGTTCACAATTACTACCAATATCATTCTTAACAAAATTTTGTCTCACAATAATTTTGTTGTCCCACATGAGCCATGCAACAGTAGTTCACGTACACAAACAAAGGCGACAACCTCTGATCGGCATACAACTACGTCGGTACTTACCGTCCTCTACCGATCTCCACCTTCCCCTTCACCCTCTGCTACTACAACGAGACCTCAAGGCCAAACGCCTTCTTCCTCGCGCTGTGCATGGGCGACCACTCTAGACACGTGCGCCGCGTTTGGGCGGCCAAGCGTGGCAACCCCGTCCGAGAAGACGCCGAGCTGACCCTCCGCTCCGACGGCAATTTAATACTCTCCGACGCCGATGGAACGACGGCCTGGCAAACCGGCACGGCCAACAAGGGTGTGGTAGGGCTGGACCTAATCCCAAACGGCAACTTGGTGTTCCACGACACTAAGGGCAAATTCGTTTGGCAGAGCTTTGACTTTCCAACGGAAATCCTTTTGGTGGGCCAGAGCCTACGGCCCAATAGGCCTGCTTGTGAGCGGCGACTATTGGAGCAAAATTTTTATTTTTCCCTAGACATGCACCAACTTCCAAACGACAATTCTTTAGAGCCCTTGACTTACTTCAGAGATGGTGTAGTGCTGGACGGTAAAAACGTGACTCTACAAGGAGTTACTGCTTACAGCGAGCCAAACACCCAAGGGGCCCACAGTTTCACCCCAGGTTTGGCGTTGACCGCCAAGCTAAAGAGCACCAACACCGTTGACTCCGCCACAATGGGGCTGATGACGACCAAATACAACAGCACTTATTCCATTCTCCGTATTGAACCCGACGGGAATCCGAACATCCACACTTACTACCAATACGACACGTCGTATTTGGACCCGTGGGAGGTGAGTTACAACTTCTTCGACCGCGTCCAGCGCGGCTTGCCTAGCAAATGCGGGAGGCTCGGCGTGTGCGAGAACGACCAATGCGTGGCGTGCCCAACGCCGAGGGGATTGCGGGGTTGGACAGACGGCTGCGCGCCGCCCGCGCTGAAGGGCAAGCCATGCAGTGGGAAGGGTAACATGAGTTACTACAAAGTAAGAGAAGTGATGCACTTCTCGAGCCATTATGAGGTAGGGAATGGGCCTATGAAGTTTGGTAAGTGTAAAGCAAAGTGTACTAGGGATTGTGGGTACCGTGGGTTTTTTTATGATCGGTTGAGTTCTAGGTGTTTGTTGGTTTCTAAGATTGAAACTTTGTCTAGGGTGGCCCAAACCTTTATGGTTGCATATATTAAGATGCCTAAGTAGCTAGGCATGTGTGTGTGTGTGTGTGTTTATTTTCATGCTCCCTGTATTATCGTAATAAAGAGATTCGATTTTGCTTGGTTAAAGCAAATGTCAAAATTATAAGGACAAGCTAATTAGTATATTATTGTTGGAAATCTATTATATTACACTATCAATAAAAAAGCCAATGCCCTATGAATGGTGCATTTTCGTCCTCCCCTTCAAGATTGTCACATGACAGCCCAATCATCGACCACGTGATGGTACGATTAATGCCATGTAAATCAAAACGTGTCATGGAGCTTTTAAAATTTAACAAAGAGGACCAAAAGTTAACTAGCTAATTAGTATTATTGTTGGAAATCTATTATATTACACTAACTATCAGGAACTTTTAAAAGTTAACCAAGAGAACCAAATTTCATCATTTTTAAGAGTTCATGGAGCTTTTGATATTCAAGAAAAAGTATTAGGGACCATAAAAGGTGTTGACATATAGGTTGCCCAAATCTTAGTTATTTCAGCACTCTGACATAGCTTATTCACTTTGACGATATCGGCGTTCGAGTATCTAGTATAATTATCCAATATCAAATCTCCATTTGAATTCAAGTATGAAATCTTTGTATTTTAAATATTTGTTAACGGTTATCTGTTAGCAAGCTAAAAATACATGTTAAACAACCTTCGAAAACCCTAAAACACATTCTACATGTTATACTACCGTGTAATTCTCTCAAGAATAGTGAAACGGCAATCACAAAGACGGCATAGCCATTTTACATATGGTGAACCTATATAAACATATATGTTCTCTATTTTCTACACTTTTTACCTTTTGTTGTTTTGTGATTTCTCATTGCCGTGATAGTTCTCAGGGATCCCACCACCGTGAGATTTATTAGGCGATTTTTAACCATCAACAAAAGTGTTGGATAGTTGAAAAACAAATTACAAATAATTTGAAATTTGTCTTTGGTTTGAAACTATCTGACTTATAAGGGGATTTTTTTTTTGGTCAATTTCAGTTGTACTTTTGGAATAGAAGTTTAGGGTTTGGTCAATTGGAACTTGTATGTTGAAACTTGGAATTTTATGATTTGAAAAGTGCTCTCCGGACTGCAATCTCTACATGCAAAAGACTACAAACGTTTGCACATTTAGTGAGGCTTTATGATCTAGCTTGGGAATATTGGCTTACACAATTACTTTTTAAGATCGTACAGGGAATTAGTGTCCTAATTCGACCAGTTGGATCAAAACGTAGCTAATGATGTTTATGGACTTTACACGAGATTTCTAGTGGATACTGATTTGTCCATAGTTCTCAATTTTATGCGCTTGTGGAAAAGGAAGGATTTTTCTTCTTCGCTAATGTGGATAAAAATCTACTGGATTTTTGAACTAAACTTTTGTTTGGTATTCCAATTAGAACTCAAATTTTTCATCTCAATTTTGATATTTTTCTGAAAAGTCAACAAAAATTATAACTAGTTTTTTAAAAAGTCAACCAAATCCAACTTAAAAATTTTATCTCCAACTAACGAACAAAACAGGGACCAAGTGTTCATCTATTGGACATATACCATTGTCGATTGCCGTCATGAAAAAAAAGGGAGAGAACCGAAATTTGAAATCCATGTAGAGTACCACCTGAGTCAATAATCCACTCTAAGAGAGGAGCAAGTAAATAACACCAAATCTGTTCATAAGGTTGTGAAGGATGGAGGCAGCATAAAAAGGTATGGAAATAATAGAAACCATACATTAAGGTGGACAAATCTAGAAGGTCATTGCCTCTATACATTATCGAATCTACTCAAAATTATTCTAGAGTGGTGGAAAACCCTAGACAGATCGTATCTCATCTCAAAGGTCATGGATTTTGTTTTCGAATTGGCAGTTTCTTAGTTTGAATATGAGTCCCTAAGATAGCCATAAACTGTAGTAAATAGAGTTCCCAACTATTCCTCTATTAACTGCAGCAAGTGTAATAGGAACCCTCCTCAGGCCCATTAATTTTTAGTATTTCATGTGATTTTCTTCATTCATCGTCTCTTTGAGCCTCAAATTTCTCTATTCAATGCTCATAAGGATATAATCATGGTCGCTACTAAAATCTGGATTGATCAAATGGATGAGGCGGGTTTACTCTAGTGTATAAGAAAAACAAGAAACAAATATTTCAAAAAATGACGGAGACTTATAACACTAGGGCAAAGATTTAGAAATTGAAGACTTTTTGGAGGATCAAAATCCAAAAGCATTGAACCCAATAATCATATGCTTGCTCAAAAATATATGGAAATTGTTGTTTTGGATTCATTGAAAAATTTACAGAGCACTTGATACTTTGAGGGGAAGAAATGAATAAGGAGCTTGAAGAGAAAAGGACGTTTTAGAAACTTAGAGCTTGTAAAAGGACAGGTTTTGAATGGAGAAAATCTTAATAATTTCTCTTCGGTTACTTTTCTTTTTTTGTTTGATTTGGTTGTTATTCTAGTTTTATTTTTAGGTTTCTAAGATTTTTCTCTTATTTTTAATAATATTTTTCTTCATTACATCTATATTTAAAAATTATCTCTACATTTTTTTATAGTGCTTTCAATCATAATATTTTTTGACTCTGTCATCGCATCTAGGAATATGTGTTCTTTCCTTTCCAAAAAAAGAGAGAGAGAGAGAGAGAGAGAGAGAGAGAGAGAGAGAGAATATGTGTTCCGTTCCTAACCAACTAACAAAAGTTAATTACCCTTCGATATGTACATGGCCAAACTAATTTTAAAGCATTGGACAATCTTCTTCTTCTTTTTTATTTTTAAGAGAATAAGTCGATTTGGACACAATTGTCAGTTAAAGATGAGATGCATAATCTGAGTGTGTGTGTGTGTGTGTGTGTGTCTATATATATATATATATATATATCTTGGAAGCTGTTGACCATTAAAAAGAGCCAGAAGACAAACTTGATGAACTCTCCAAGTAGTACTCCACGAGGCATCACAAACTAAATCCCATTGTAAGAGTTAATTAATTAGCAACTTGATTTCAGCACTTTAATTTGCTCAATGCATGATTTGAATATCATGCTAATCTATCAAAATTTGGAAGCTTGTTTAACATTTGATTTTGTCCAATGAAACCCAAATAAATTGCAATATTATACAACTAGTACAAATTAAAAGAGATCCGGGGCTAAGAAGAAGGCGTTGGTAGTAGCGTTGTAGAAGCAGAGGGTGAAGGGGAAGTTGGAGATGGGCAAGACACGGTAGTCGGCTCCGTACTCAGCTGTGTGCTCTCCGAACTCGCCTGTGTTTGTGTACGTAAATGTACTGTCGGGAGGGACAAACTCATGGTTGAAATTAGGGAAGAATATTGTAAGCAACAAACAGTTCGTGATGAGGAATTTTATCAGTGCAAATCTGATCATTTTGTGCATGGTTAGAAAGTATTGATTTGATTAGTTTTTTCTGTGGTTTATTATAGGACATTTGCACTAATTTATAATAGCTGAAAGAAATCTTCTGTACAGATTCTCTTGATCAATGGGCGAGGGCGAGCACCGCTCCGAGTCGCTCATGCGCTGGGTTTGGGAGGCCAACCGCGGCAAACCTGTCGGAGAAAACGCCACTCTGACCTTTCGCCCCGACGGCAACCTAGTCCTCGCCGACGCCAACGGCACAATAGCCAGGCAGACCATCACGCCCGACAAGGGCGTGGCGGGGCTAAACCTACACCCCATCGGTAACCTAGTCCTCCACGACGGAAACAACTCGGTCGTATGGCAGAGTTTTGATCATCCGACGGACACCCTTTTGGTGTGGGACAAGTCTTGAAACCCGGCGGACCAAACATTCTGGTCAGCCGAGTGTCTGATGTGGACGGTTCAAGAGGGTCTTATAGCTTTGTGTTCGACGAAAGTTCTTTCGCTATGTACCTCACCAGCCCAAGCTCTAAACAGCCCTTGGTTTATTACAAACCGGATTCATTTCTGTTCCAAAAGGGCAAAAACCTTGGTGAGTCTAAGTTTGTATAGCGAACAGGAGACGGAAAAGGCCTATGCCTTTGTTATGGGCCTAAGGTACTACACAAACGAGTCGACGGTTAGTCACGGCGAGTACATTCTCTCGAGGCCTAAATACAACAGCACATATTCGATGTTGCGGTTAGAATCGGACGGCAAGCTCAAAGCCCATGCGTACTACGAGCACGTCGATTGGGACGCGTGGGAGGTGAGCTTCAGGTTGTTTGGGATAGAGAATGGTAATAGCAAGAGCGAGTGTCGATTGCTGAGAAAATGCAGCGAGCTAGGGGTTTGCGAGAGCAACCAATATTGCGTGGCGTGCCCCGGCCCCAAGGGCCTCATGGATTGGACCAAGAGCTGCGCTCAGCCGGATCTTAAAACATGCGGCGGCGGCGGGGTCGGGGTCGGGGTCGGGGTCGGGGGTGGGGGTGGGGCGAAAGTGGAGTATTTCAAAGTGAGGTGGTTTGGCTCATTTTCTTAGTTGGTATAAGGAAGGAGAAGGTCCCATGAAGGTGAATGAGTGTAAGGGAAAAGTGTGACAAGGAATGTGGGTGCCGTGGGTTTTTCTATGATGAGAACTCTAGCTAATAGGTGTTTGGTTGCTCCTGAGCTTTATACTTTGTCAAAGGTGGCTAATTCTTCCATTGTTGGGTATATTAAGTAGGCATAATTTGGTTTTGTTTTTCTCCCAATTGCAATATTCTGTCCAAGTGTCCAAGTAGGTTTAATTCTTCAAGTTTTTTTTTTTTTTTTCTTTTTAAAGGTTTGGAGTTAAATAAGTCTTTTATTAACATTTAGTGTTTTGATTAGTCGATTAGTAAATGCAGTATTTTTATTCACTATATATTTATTGATTCACGATTAACATTCCTTATTAAGTGAGGCACATTGCGCAACGTGCTTGATTCTAATTTGGTAAAGGACTAGCTATAGTAATTCCAATATATAAGGTAATGCCAATTGCCAAGAGGCAAGTCCAACTTAGAAAATTGCTTGTTTTTTTTTTTTTTGTTTGTTTTGGTTTTGTTTTTTGCATTCCTGTTTGTCTGCGAATTACAAACAGGACAATAAACTTTGGGCCTGTTATCTTTAATGTCCTAATCAACTGTATTGTAAGTGAGAATAGAATGGAGATTTTGATGGACATGAAAAAAATGAACTACGGGTAAGGTTTTATTTTTCAACCGTCTGTTTTGTTTTGTTTTGTTTTTTTTTTTTAATTTTAATCTGATTTTGATCAGATTCAACAATAAAAAACACCATACACTATCGGTATGATAGAAAAACCCAAATAGAAAAGTGAACATATATTTTTTCCTCCACAAAAAAACACTTGATCTACATATATATGTGATCATAGACTTAGTAACTTTGCTCTTATTATATATTGGTCATTATCAGATTTAAAATTTGAATCTCACGCTCAATTAAACATAGAAAAATGACAACGATGATGATGAGCCATTACATGCATTTAGGCTCCGCTTGACTGGAGAGATAGAGAGAGTTGGAAAGATGGAAAAAGTAAAGGATGTGGATATAATGATCGTTTATATGTTATTTGGTAAGAATAAAAAAAATTGAAAGGATGAGATGTTAGTGGCACATATTATTATATAACCCGTTAATAAATTGGTGGATTGTTTGAATCCTGTAAGGATTCAATTTGGTGTCTCGGAAGGAGACTATCATTCTATCTTCTCTCCCTCCTCTTCTTCCATAATAGACTAAGGCCTCTCCCTCCATTCTTTTTCTCCAAAAAAATTACCTAAATAACTTTATTTTTTCATCTATTGATCAATATGACATAAATTTCTCATTCTTGTCCAGCATAACATAAATTTTAGTTAATTTTAGTTCCATTTTGTATCATATTGGTCTAGTGTTAATTTTTTGTATCATGTTGGTTCAATGGTCTCTAAATTTATGTCATTTAGGTGTTTTCCCCTTCTTCTTCTTCCCTTTATCTCTTCCTCCAACCATACACACTCTTAGACCAGCTAAGCCCGAATTAAGATGGATTATTTACATATATGGCTGAATTGGAGTCATAGTCTTAAAATTTGTCCACATATCAACTTATTTACAAAAATAAACAAAACTTATAACTGCTTAACTATATGTTGACAAAAATGCCCCTTACTTACTATTGGTGGGAAAATAAATATCTAATTAATTCCTAGTTTCTAGGCACGGTATATGGTGTTGACCATGTCTTTTTGTTAAACATGACCTAGTCATTATATTGTTTGTCTTTCTCATCAGTATGGTAATGACCTAGTCATTTTGTTACTTTATGTCTATAAAACTGTCTATTGTCAATATACTTCATACAATATTGATCCATACTACATGGACAAATGAATGTATGGAATTGAAAAAATTTTGGGAAAAAAATGCTTGATACACTAAATAGTTAACCAACATGATTTCAAGGCATTTCCTTAGGAATTTAAATTTTAGAATGATATATTAGGAAAGCTTAATAACGTTTCAAACGTGAATTAATGGATACGTTTACCAAAAAAAAAAAAAAAAAAAAAAAAAAAAACGCCACCATATATGAGAAATGGTACAAGCGGAAAATTGGATCTTCAAATTTGAATTTTGTTTAGTTTGCAAATAAGTTTACTTGTGTTTATATTTTAAAATGGGTGTTTGAAAACGATTATTTTGTGTCAATACTTCAATTAAGATATAAGTCGGCCCAAAAGTTAATGGGCCAACTACGAGCTGAACCAAACTACAAACACTAGCTAGGAACAAATAATAAAAAAAGAAAAAGAAAAAATTCCGTACAAAATGACAGGAATGCTGAACGTGGTGAGTAGTGACTTGGAAGAGACAATTGGAAAAGAATGTGGGGGCCATTTCACGTGGACTGGCCTACTCTTTCTATTTCGAAATTGAAGACCCTCACGAATATATATATATATATATATATATTTTAAAGCATAAGAAATAAAAATTCCTCTCCAGTCTCCCCTATTTGATATATAAATATTCTTTTTATATAAGTTTTTTTTTTCTTTTTTGGGTATAAAGAAAAAGCCACCGAGATTCAGTGAAACACTGTAACTTTCTTTATTTGTGCTATTTTTGAATTACTGAACACTGCCCCCAATTCGCCTTTAAAGTGACCCCCTTGTTGGTTAAAGATCACATAAGTTTTGTCTCTTACATTATTAATATTTTTTTGTTTGCAAAAAAAATATATATATATATATATCTAGCTAGTACACTTTCCCTGCTAGTCCACAAGCTGGTCAGTCAGACAGACCAACATCAAATTGTTTCTTACTTGGGTGAGGCATCTAAATCATTCGAATCTCTCTCATATAATTTTTTGGCAGTTCATATCAGATTAGTAATCAGATCAGAGAGACTACAGGCCAGAGCTTGACCCGCTCACAACCAGAACCAGACCCAATTCTGGTTTCCACTCCAGTACTATTCTCAACTGAGATTTCTTTGTTTCTGTTTGATTCTCAAGTCCAAACCTAAGTTTTTTATATCAGTTTTTATCTTTTTCTGAAAAATTAATAAAATTATATTTAATTTTTTAAAAATCAACTAAATTTAACTTAAAAGTTTCATTTCAAATCGGTACACTAAATATATGCACTTAATAACAACTTTGGGTATATTACTATTATAAGGAAGAAAACATTATATATATATATTTTTTTAAATTTTCAGTGATTCCGAGTAGGCCTCAACAATAGAACTTGTGAAACTTGTACGGATTAGTTTTGGCTTCTTTTGGAACTTACAATGATATGCTAGGCATTGATGTAAACACATTTACATCTATATATGTGTCATTAATTCCAACCTTTTGATACGTTGATTCACAAAACATTATTAAAAATAATTTAGTAACATCTTCTTATAACTCTTTTAGGGTGTGTTTGGTGTTCGGATTGAGTTTGAAATATATTAAAATTTTTATGTTGAAATTAGTTGATTTTTCAAAAATTAGTTATAATTTTTATTAATTTTTTAAAAATAAAAAAATAAAAAATCAGCTGTAAATTATAGTTGAGTTCAAACTCAATATGTATTCTAAACGTAGGCTTAAACATGATATCTTTACATGAGTAAATATACTCATATGCATTTAGTAAGTTTTTACTGCGATTAAAACTTTTAACTATACGAAGTTTTTAGTCACTAAAACTTTTTGGTGCGACTAAAACTTTTTTCTCATGATTAAAATCTTATGGTTAAAAATCACGTCAAAATCTATGACTAAATGCATAATAGTCACAAGATTGTGACTAAAAGTATCACAAGAAAATATTGTGATTAAATATTCATTTTTTAGTGACAACGAACATGTCTTTTAGTAATGTCAATAATCATTTGCACCACCCATTGTTTTACGGAGTTCATGGAATTTTATTACATTCATGAGTTACTTTCACCGACGAATGTAAAGGTGAAAATTTAGCAAAAACAGTTTGTTGTCCCTAAAGGATTTTTTTTTTTTTTTTTGGGGTAATGTTCTCTAATTTATACGAAATGATATTCATAATATTGAACATGCTTCTATATCATACATGATAAGATCCTGCATAGTGGTGATGCCTGGCAATAAATGATTAAGTTAGTCATGGTATTTTTATAGGCTACGCAATATAATGGTTGGATATATATATATATATATATATATATAAATACAAATATTTCGGCTTTCAATTATTGGTTTTTGGTTAATATTAAATGACTTGTTTCCTTATAGTGAGGCGACCCTCCATTTTTTGATAGTTTCCTAATTCTACAGGAGGTTGATGATAATGGTTCCATTATTAGAGAGAATACTAGACTAATTTTCTTTCTTGGTACGATTACAAAACTGAATTCCATTCTCGAGTCTAGATATCTATGAATGCCTTAGCCTCTGTTTGGTTTATTAGTTAGAAATGAAATTTTTAAGTTGAAATTGGTTTATTTTTTAAAAACTAGTCATAATTTTTGTTGACTTTTTAATAAAAGATAAAAATTAAGATGAAAAATTTGAATTCCAATTAAAATACCAAACAAAAGCTTAATAATAAACTTAATTCGGTCCAGTTGGGAAACTGCAAGGTAGCTTGTACATTTTCAATATCAGGGACCCAATATTCGTTGAATCATGACTATGCCATGTGAACCACTTGGACTGTAGGAGATGAAATCCATCTCATCAAGAACTACATAGGTGTGTATATATATATATATATATATATATGGAGAGAGAACTTTTAGGAAGTATTTTTTAATTATTAGATTAATTTTCAATAATCTGATTTATGATCACGAATATTTTTATGTCATATGTTATAAATTTTAATATTGACACTCATAATTCAAATGAATAAAATAATTAATTATTCAACGGTGAAAGAATAGTTCCACCAATAATAAAAAAATAAGAAGTCTTTGCATAAAAATTCTTATATATATATATATATATATATATATATATATATCTAGATAGTATTAGGGGCCTCTCATGTCCACCCACAAAGAATTATATCTAGTAGGACCTCCTCTTGTTCCTTCCAATACGGGAATTAAGGTCAAGACTCCAATGTATGCTAGAGAAAGCGAATAGGGTAAATTGTTTTTCTCAACTAAAAGAAAAGTAAGGGAGAGAGAAGAAAAAGTATTATACTTTGGGAAGAAAGAAAAAGTGGTAAAGAAAGGACTGAGGTTGACAAAATTGGACATCCATGTCTTTTCGATTTGTTTGATGGTTCAAATAATGCATTGCAAGCGGGGAATTCTGCCTGCCTTCTTGCTCCACATCTAACATTAACACATTAAATTGTCTTTGGTTCTTTTTATATATATATATATATATATATTTTAATCTTCCTATCTTGGTTTTACTTTTGTAACATCTTGGCAACACATTCTCATCCTCACCAAATATATTTTGAAAGTGGAGAATTATTGTTATTATTATTTTTACAAATACATATTTTTAGAGAATTCTCTAATAAAATAGAAAAATACACTTAACCTGTTTTACCGTTTTGGACAGTAAAATATTTATCATTTGATGAAATTTTTAAGTTGAAATTTATTGATTTTTTAAATAGTTATAATTTTTATTAATTTTTTAGATAAAAAAAAAACTGAGATAAAAACTTTAAATTTAAATCTTGAAATTAAACACATCCGAAGTGTTTAAAAACAAAGTCATGGCAATTAAATCTTTCCTTTTTCCTTTTCAAAACCTACCATAACTATTGCCTATATCTATATACAAAGAAAATTCTCTTAATATTAGCAAGTGTCACCTAATGATCAATCAAACTCCTCCACCTCGCTATTAAAAAGAAAAAGAAAAAAAGAAAAAGGAAGAGTGAGAGAGAGAGAGAGAGAGAGAGAGAGAGAGAAAATGAAACTAATTCCAGCGTATAGTACATATTCGTCTGAATGATAGTAACAAGGGCAAATGTGAAAGGACAAATCAATGTAGGCTTAGCCAACCAATTGATGTTAATATCTTAAAAAGTCTTTGGATGCGACATTGAGTGTTTAAATACAAAGAGACCCACTAACCAGACAGACATATTCTCATGTATAGAGGATGAATCTAATGGCATATGTTGACGTCACGAGGACAGTTCCACAATAAAATAAAATAAAATAAAAAAATAAAAAAATAAAAAGAAAAGAAAGCAACAAATTCACATTCACACGACCCTCCTTTTCAAAACCGTAACCCCATTTTCCCCTGAAAATCATCACTTCTTGTCTTTCCCAAACCGCCGGCCGCCGCCACCATTTGCATGCGCCTGTCTCCCCTCCTCATCATAAACAAAACAAGTCAAGTTTTCGGTAAAAAGAAGCTTCTTAGTTTATTTTTTTTTAAGGTTTATTACATGCGGGACCTCCTATTTTTGTTTTATCCATAGTAACAATTGTTTAATATTTAAATTATAAAATATATTATTTGAGTAATTATATGTTATAAGTTATAATTTTTTTAAACGTGAACATTTATAAATAAATAAAAACGTTAAATATTGATTCAATGGTTAACAAACAGTTCTTCAATGGTTAACAAACAGTTCTTACAAGTAAAAATTAACATGGACATGTGCTACAAATTTTTGTCTGTTATTTTTTTTTAATTATTTGTTTTTAAGTTGGATCCTGAACTTTTTTATTTTGTATTTTTTAAAAGGAGTTTTTATGATAGGAACTTCTGTTTACCACTACCAACAAGAGCTACTATTAATTTTTTTTTCATGACCTGATCCATGATCGGGAATAATTTGGTATTGCGTGATGGAAATCTGTAACGTAAACATTAACAAATCAAATCATTAAAGTTTAATTTAACAGATAAAAAGTAGTTATATTTATCGTGCTGTAAAACAATATTTCCTTTCATAAAAGGACCCTATATTTGAGTATGTTGTCTAATTAATAAATAGAGTGAGGGAAATAATATAAAACGAGTAAAGTTTGAAGATTCGAATTTAATTAGATTGTCCTCTGATTCAAGTTACCTTCTCTTTTAATTTACATTAAAAAAATTGTGAAATCTTTCCCTAGAAATATATTCAACCATATGAACTATTAATAATTTTGCCGTAGATATGCATGGAATAATCTGGATATATAGATATATATATATATATACATACTGTCAGAACCAATAATAATGTATATTCAATCTAAATAACATTATAAACACATAACAAAATGTACTAATGTGTGCGTATGAAAAAATATAATAAAAAAGCTGTGAAGATAGTATTTTGTGAGATATGTTTAATTATTTTTTTTTGGTAGAAGAATAAAAAGCTCTGGTGGTGACCCTCCCATCGTTCAATTTTCAGCTTTATTGGGGGGATTCACTTCCCTAAAAATGATAAGGAAGAGATGGGCCTCTAACCTCCATCCTCTTGTAATCGTCAACTCAGGTTCTACTCATAATATCACCAATCCAAGAACATCACCAACCCAATGTATCCACAACCAAAGCTGGAGCAGAGGTCTTCCGAGAATTCCATAGGGATCGAACCTAGATGGATGAAGAAAGAAGTTAAGGAAGACGTTATCCTTCTTTGTCATCTCATCCACCTATGGGTGTTTATGTTTAATTATTCGTTAGGGTTCGTTTGGCATTTTAACTTAACTTCAACTAAATTATATTTTTTCATATCAATTTTTGTCTTTTTCTAAAAACTCAATAAAAATTATAACTAATTTTTAAAAAGTCAACCAATTTTAATTTAAAAATTTTATCTCCAACCGATTAACCAAATGCAAGTTTAGTATAATGCTAAAGAATCAATAATGCATGTACAGGAATAATGTGGGATCTAAGTACAAATTAAAGTAACCGTGCTATAAGGGGCTTTTGGTGATTGTTTTTACAGGAAATTGGGATCTACACCTGCGGCTCACTGACACGATCTCAGTGGTAGTACTCATTTTCAATGACAAAAGCAAGTAATATTCCTTTGTATTGATGTTTTTTGCAGGTTGAAATTATGACAAATTATACTAAACCTTACAAATTAGCAGTCATATTTATGCAACCCAAACGTTCTCAATATTAAACATAATAAAATCGATCGGAAGAGAGAATAACATTAAAGGCACTAAATTTTAATTACGCTATTATTATATTACACATTACTCAATTTATTACAGGTGATATTCATTATTCTTTAATATTAATAGTGTCCATTAGTATTTTTCAGAAGGAGCCGTGCCCCCGACACGGTAGGAGCCGGCTAAAGTTTAAGTTTTGAAAAAAGTTGTGGAGATTGTTTACTCTCAGGAATTCTAATTTTAGTTTCAAATTCATAATTTAAATATTAAATTCAAAATTTTATGAGATAAAAGACCGCAAAAAATGACTTGAAAAATGAGTCTAAATCGGATTGTCAAACTGAAGTTAAGTGATGTAACAATTATTTCTTTGATTAAAATGTAGTGATTCAGATAGGAAATGTCGTTGTTTATTATTTTTTATATGTTTAGAATTTTATCTTTTCTTAATATGCTTTACTTTTATTTTATATGTTGAAAATGACTAATATAAATTGAAAGGGCAAAAAAGACTTTTTGGTGAAAGCTACTCAAATGATAGCATTACAAACACAGAGTACTATTTTAATACTATCCATATAATGCGGTACTTTCATAATAATAATGATATTAAAAAAAAACTATAATATGTTATTCGTTTAAATTTTCATCACATTCCACCTCCTTTTACTATTTTACCCTCATTGAAGGGTCACATCTGGCAATGTGAACAATTTCCACCTAAAAATTTATAACATCACTATTTCAGAGTAGTTCAAGATAATATGGCAGTTCGGTGTAGTTTATCGAAATTAAAATTTTCTTCTTTTTTTTTTTTTAAATTGAAATGAACTCTTTTCTATTATGATCTAAAACAATTAACATTATAAAGACGGCAAATCAATCTTGTTAAAAAATGACAAATTAATTATTACCGCAATTTTTATACAAAATTTTGTTAAAAAATAAACTTAGGGACGCTTGGAAGTCCGTCTCTCAATCTCTATTTTTTAATTTGATTTTCAAAAGCTCATACTCTAATTAATTCCAGTATAAATTCACACATATTTTTTTTTTCTCTCTCTTCTATATTTATGAAACTCAAAATTTTTTTTATTTCAAGTCGAAATGAGATCTTTTTTTTTTTTTTGGCTAAATGCTTACAATGATGAAAAAAATAAAAAAAATCTATATTATCTATCAAAATCCGAACATATTTCAGGTTTTAACACTATTCAAATATCACAACTTATTTTCTATTCATATTTTGACTAAACATACATATCCAAATTTTCACTCATTTTTAACTAAATTTTTTTTTTAAATTTCAACTCTAACCTATTATTTTAACGGGCTCTTAATATAGCTAATTTTTAAAACATGAGAAACTGGATTAATTAGAATATTGTCTTCATTCAAATTTAAATAAAAAGTTGCATCATAGACGACAAAGTAAATATATATATTCTGTTTCGGTAAAGGATTTGAACTTACAAAGTTCTGATTCAAACACTTGCTACAGTGTTATATCCCGCCAAAAATTAAAAATTTTAAATTTAGAACTAAAAAATTCTGTTCAACCCTTTACTCAAACATACTCTTACAAATAAAATTCACTTCTTCTTCTTTTTATTTTTTTGATAAATAAAAGTAAAATTCACTTGGTGCTTCCATAATATATATGTTCTATTCTTGCATTAATTCTTAGTTTCTATCTGTGTTGGATGACCTTTTAGTGAGTTCGTTGTCTCAGTTGACAATTATATATGTCACATTATCTTTTAACCTTCTGTGTTTCAACCTTTATTTGCTTTGTTGGTCTCTTTCTATTCGTAGGAGATCTATTCAATTAATTATAAGTTCTATTAGTTGAAGATGACAAAAATTAAAAATTAAAAAAAAATATATACACACACAGAACATAACATATTTTGTTAATTTTTACATATAAGTTTCTTTATATACAGACGACCATATATTAATTTCATCAAATTTTTTTTTATTTTTTATTTTTACATTTTTCCTTGATAAAAAACTATATATTCAACAGATTAACTAAATGGATTGAAAAGTTATCTCATTCAGAAGGGAATTTTCCAATTTTTAGATTTCTTTTTTAAAAGAGAATTCAAGGGAAGGACATCGGAAAATGTATATGGGTGATGGGACGTAGGGTGCAAGGTATAGGAGCGGTGACGGAGTAGGACGTAAGAGTGCACGGACGACAATTATCAAGAGAGGCCTTGTGGACTATAATCGTTGAGAAAGGATCCAGAAACACAATGACAAAAATATTAGGGGTTCATGACAAGGAGTTAGATGCAATT
Source organism: Ficus hirta (assembly GCA_038430175.1). Classification (NCBI taxonomy): domain Eukaryota; kingdom Viridiplantae; phylum Streptophyta; class Magnoliopsida; order Rosales; family Moraceae; genus Ficus; species Ficus hirta. The sequence goes on from CM076589.1 coordinate 10,920,503, forward strand.
TGTTGGAGCAATAATATCCGTATACCGTAAAAATCATAGGGGAAAAGCATATACATCAGCCACAAAAGATTAAGCACACGTTTGGCATCTAGGTTTAATTCCAATTAAATTGTATTTTTTTATCTCAATTTTTATTTTTATTTCCTGAAAAATCAATAAAATTTATAATTAATTTTAAAAAGTCAACCAACTCAAACTTAAAATTTTCATCTCATCTCAAACTTAACCAAAACATCAAACAAACCATAAAGACTCATTAGAATATTGATTGCTCTAATATCACATTAAAAATTATAAAAGAAAATCAAACAAAAAATAGAATACAAAGTTTTAACATAATTCAGTAAAACATTTATACCTAGAAATAAGTAGAAGAGCGAATTTTCATTAAAAAGAACACTATAAATTACAATCACAAAATCAGATTAGTTTTTAAAATCAATTATAAATTCAAAACTGCAATGAGAGCTAATTATATAGAGTTTAATAACTTTCCCTAAGCCAATCCTCTAGTTAAAATATAATATTACAATAATTTCAAAAATTCTTTCCAACTATCATTACAAAAACGATATTATTGTAGTGTCATGACCATTGATCGTGGTACTATTCCCCCCCTAAATAATTGACGAATGGAGATAGATGCTCACACTAATCTTTGAAACAAAGCACAAACAAGATCTGTTTTCCCATATATATATATATATATATATATATATATATAGTGAGGAGATCTTGTGTGGGCCAACTTCGTATAACTTTATGATATATTATTCCATCAACAAACGTGGGCAATGGGGCCAAGTGTCGTTTATGAAATGAAGAATCGCCACTGTGTTGGCGCCATAAATTTTTATTTTATTTTTTGTTGCTATATACATATATATATATATATATATATTTATTAATTACTTGTAAAGAGGGACACTCGTAGAGTTCAAGACTATTAATTACTTAATTAACCCCCCAAAAAATTTTGGCAAAAAAAAAAAAAAAAGACTAATACAAAGCAAGCTAGAGGGACCTCTCTCTCAAAACCTCAATTCATTGGAATATCCAGGAAAACAAAAAGGATAGAGGCATAAATCATATAAATGTACATAGCGCTACTCCCTAGATTCTACATATCAATTATTTGAATTAAATTTATAGTTTATTTATTCATTTATTTTGGGTGGGGGAAAATATCCCTTTTAGGATAATATCCCTTTTAATCAAATCTATATATCGACCAGTAAGATTTCAAAACAGAATCATATAGCATTGTATGATCAGGATCTAATTTCCTCTTGCTGATGAGGTTTTTCTCTTCAATCCGTAGTGTTTTTCCCCTATTCTATTTTTTTTCCCCCTCAAAAGAACAGAAGGAATTAGAATCTGATGGTAGTACATAAACACATATATAAATATATTTATATATGGAAGTTAGACTCGGATCAGTGATCTCAAATTCCATAACATTGTGGAAATGCACTTGTACGATTAAGAAGAGTTCTGCCAAATCCTCCAACCTGGCAAAACGATTACAAACACATGCATGTATCAATATATATATATATATAGGTATATATCTATATATGCACACATACATCCAAATCTTTAATTTGTATGTTTTGGCGCGCGTAAAACACTGACTAGTGAGTCGATATATATAATGGAAAACTGTCACATAATTAAGGTATCTTGTTAGTCCATATAAGTTAAAGATTCCTAATACTAGACAATATTATTTTACCACTTGCTCCAATGTTAACATTTACAGTACAATTAATTAGGTTCTTTTGATGAAGACATATGGTAAACAGTGACACACCATGTCATTATTGATGACCCTCTTTCTTTTTGAAAAAAGAAAAAAAAAATTCATGATTTGAGATGATAAAAAAAAAAAATCTAAATTAGAAAAACATATTCCTTTTTCATTTATTTACTTTTTGGGCCGGTGAAAACATGGTCATGACGTTTATAGTGCAAATTTAACTTTGGATCGGTTGCTTTTTTGTTCTAATTATCTTGCGCAATAAGGGAACGTTTAATATTATTTTAAAAATGATTTTGTTTTCGGTATAAAACAATAAACGAGATTTTTTTTTATTAACATTCGGTGGTTTTTTTAGAGATTTTTTTAAAGGGTAAATCAATTCATGATCAAGGAAATATTAATACTCATACTGATATATAAGGTCTCAAATTACAGGAAAATTATGATTCTGATAAACAATCAGTTCACCGGTAAGCTCTTGAAATGCTTGAGGGGAATACATGTGTATCGAGTTTTGAAAACAAACGCCCAATTAGATACATTAACAATCGAGTACACACGTATGCATGACTCTTTAACAAAACCTTCAGAAATTGATGGAAAAATTCAATCCGTCAAAATCAAGAGACCAACGGCACCAAGACCATGTAAAAACTAGCGGATTGAAAATGCAACCTAATACTAGAAATTAAGATAAACACATCACCGATTCAGAGTAAAAACCACCGTTATTACAAACCACAATAGAAAAAAAATCCTCTCAAGCACCACCGAAAAATCTCTGGTGATGAGACTATCGAATAAATAGCCACCAGACAAAGTAATAGAAGCTAATAATAAAAATGCCACCTGCGTAGTGGCGCGTAAGCCCTACACACCACCACTGTCATCGTTTGAAGACCGTACCACCACCACCCCCGCGAACGATTTCAGCAACCGGACGGTAGATGCACCAATAAAAACGTTCCAAGCCTAAGGCTACCAACTTCTGTCCCACCCAAAGGAAAGCTCTATGCCCCACATGCCACCCACTCCACCAGAAAGCCAAGTATCTACTGAGCTTATTAGTGACGAAGTTTTAGGACCGAGATCGTGTTCAGAAGTGGTCTTAGAGTTCAGGCTAGCCCTCTTTATTTTCCCTTTTCACTCTAGGGCCGGTGCTTAATTTGCAAGATATGTGTTTTTAGTGTAAAATATTGAAAATGTATTTCATTAATGTTTATAAAAATATTTATTAAGACTTTGTTTGATATTTAAGTTTAACTCCAACTAAACTGTATTTTTTCATTACAGTTTTTGTCTTTTTCTGACAATTCAACAAAATTTATAATTAATTTTTGAAAAGTCAACCCAATCTTACTTAAAAATTTCATCTCCAACCGGCGAACCAAACGCAAACTAAGCATACAGTTCATGTGGAAAATAAAAAACAGAAAAGAAAATAACAAAATGTGAAATGAGCTTTTTTTTTTTTTTGGGACAAAGACAGAGCATTTATTGTTTAAAACATTGAAAACACCTATGTCAAGAAACATGGGAAAGGGTTTTTCAAATGATACCTATTTCCTCTGTCATTATCTGTACTTAATTGCTTTCCGCCTATGTTTTTAACTAGTCATGAATTTTATGTAATGTAATCATGTATGGTGACTATCTATTTAAAAAAACTAGATGTATTATGACAAACATGGCACTAATTAGTCATTATCTGTGTGTTTCAATGTCTCTAAAAAGTTTGTGGTGTAGCGAATATTATCTTTTTTGATTTCTTTTTCCTGAAATAACGCCAAGTAAATATATATGATGAAAAAAAGCAATTAGTATCGGAAAAAACTAAAACATCCAATTAAATTGAAAACCTTTATTACGACTTTTTCCTTTTTTTTAATAAGTGAAATTTTTTATTAAAAAAAAAAAACAAAAGAAAAAAAAAGGTTCTTGCAATCATAAAACATAAGGTCTAAAATGAAACAACCAAAAGAAAACATAGCATAATAAGAAAATGATTTTGTCAAAAAAAAACAAAAACAAAAACAAAAAGAAGAAGAAGAAGAAGAAGAAGAAGAAAATGATAGAAAAATAAAAACTAAATAGAAAACATTAAAGATTTTCTCACTCTAAAACCTTTCTTACCACGAGTCCTAAGATAATAATTAACTGACTTGTCCTTCAGGAGCTTATTAATTGCTCTTAAAATATTCAATTGTGCTAATTTTTCCCATGAGTGCAAAACAACAATTTCCATATCATTATGTGCAATTATACAACTTATATCATTGTTCGCTTAACAGCTTCTATCATCAGCAGAGTCTTTATTTGCTAAATATCGCCTAAGATCATTTGTTTTTTCTTCGTTTATTTTTTGGATTGTACAAGTGTTTTAATTCTGCCTGACTCCAGGTCCGTTTGATTTATTTTAACAACTTTCTCCAATGCTCCCACCTCAATATAATAAAAAAATAAAAATATATATACATGAGTTTGAAAAGACAAAACAACTCTAGTGAGAAACCAAAAGGAGCAAACGAAATAAAGGACGCAACCTCAAGAACAAATACAAACTGACGCTACAAGGTACAGTCTAGACCACGACTTTAAAAATTTAGTCACTAAAATAAACTTTATTTAAACTATACTAGTAAAACTCATAGGGAAAAACCTAACAAAAAAAAAAAAAACTTTATTTAAACTATACTAGTAAAACTCATAGGGAAAAACCTAACAAAAAAAAAAAAAAAAAAAGGACTGTCTATAGTTAACTTATAAAAAAAAAAAAAAAAAAAGGCCAAAGCTCCAAAACCCTGAAGACCTCCAAAGCCAAGTATCATCCATGTACAAGAAATCAGTATACGGAAGATGAGTGATGTCTCTAATCACCAATATGGCTAAATGAAACATGTGTTTGGTATATCTTGAGTTTATTGGTCTGGAGTTGTTGCTCCAAACACCCCGGAAATCTGAAACCATCGACCACATACCATGAAAAGACGTTAAGGTCGACATCTTAAGTAACATGCAAGCTTATCAACAATAGTATTTTTCCTCTATGAACTGCTCAGCGCCATTTATTCCTGTATTTCCAAGGAAACATGGCACAGGGATCTTTTAAAAAGACCAACAACATAGCTGGAGTCACATTTCACACACAGATTATGCCAGTTAAGCAAATTAAGTAGATAATATATCATAATTTGCTCTAATTTTGGTTTACAAAATAGTACATCACTCTTATTATAAAAGATACGATTTATGTCCTTCTTTTTCTTTTTGGTGATTCAATAATTGACTTACTGGACCCACCAAGCATTGAATTATTTCTGTAAAGCTTTGAACCCACAGTTAAAAAAAAGAAAGAAAGAAAGAAAGAAAAATTATATATATATATGTATATATATATATACATATATATCTGTGTGTGTGTGCCCTTTTTTTTTTTTTTTTTTTCCTTCTTCGGTTTGTAAAATCTTGCAATGTACTTAAAAAGTGAAATTGAAAGGGGGTAACTTGTCGAGAGAAACTGATAAGCAATGAATCGCCTTGGATATGATTCAAAAGACAAATATTCCTAAATCATTGTTTGGTTGCAGAAGAAATTTTTTTTTGGTATTCTAGCTTTTTCTTCACTATCTTGGTAAGCAACTGAAAGCAGCATATATATAAAAGGTTTTGATCAAGAGAACTACAAAAAGAAAATTAAAAATAAATAAATAAAATAAAAAAGTTAAGAGCGAAGCATAGAAATGACATAAACAGTCGCGGGAAAGGCAATTTCAATATTCAGCACCTGACGCGTCCACTTTAGATTTTTTTTTAAAAAAAATTTAATAAATCTTTTCACTTTAGAAATTAGATGCTCACATTGTTAGCCAATTTTTTTAATTAAATTTTTTATTAGACAATTATTATTTCAATAAACAATTAATTATACATATTATTTCCCTGATCTCTTTCTTTCTTTCTTTTAAATAAAAGGGTCATAGGAATATCATATACTTTCCTGGTTATAAATTTTCTTTTGATATGGAAAATGATTGGTGTCGTTGATGAATCATCAAGAATTATAATTTCTTCCCCTTCCCTACGCCTTGTCAAAGAATAACTTTATGTAAAAAAAATAAAAAATAATAACAAAAAAAGAATTAAAAAAATTGAAAAGAGAGAGTGAAGAAAAGAAACTTTTAGTTAAGATCACTTGATATATATATTGTAAATTTATATTGACATCTTGCCCCATAAAAACAGATCGCTTAACATATGTTTATGGTTAAATAGTTATTTAACAATTTTCACTACGGAGCCTTCATTGTCTTTTTTTTTTTATTACTAATTTTATATCGGATAGGTAAAATAACGAGAATAATTATAATGTTTTGGTACAAATTAAATGTCTAAATAAAAGAAGCAAATTATCTTATATATATATATATATATATTGTACCGGTTCCAAAAAATTCTTTGTTTCTAACAAGGAAACCACATCATGGATGAGCAGGTGATCTTTCTTTTCAGTTTTCATTGAAGTGCTATTCCCAAAGAGCTATATAATAGTGTATTTGGCTCAATTTCAAAAATATACATTGGGGTACATGGTCAGACACAATTTGTGTACTGCATTTTGAAATATTTTAGTAATATAATATATATTGTTGTTTTTATTAGATAGATAATTATGATCATTATTAGCAGACATTTTGTACAAACATATATGTCAGATTCATGATTTTTAATTGGAAAGGTATCTTAACAGGACCTTTTGGGAGCGGCTTTCTTTTGAAGATCATTCTATTTGCCAAGACTACATTTGCATTATTGCTCATTACAAAATTTATATCTACATATATAAATGTATAAGCACAAATTAAGATCAGAATCTTTTACTCTCGTTTCGAGATTGGAGCTAGAGAGAGTTCATCAAAAGTTCCTGTAAATGCACTTGATCACTAAATAAAATCCATTTCAATAACTATTTATTAGAGTCATAGGTCTCACACTGTTAAAAAAAAATTGTTTTAATAATTCGATGTATCTTACATTAAAGATTTTATGTCTCTCTCTCTTCAACCCGTTAAAGATTTCTCATTAGTTATTTCTAATGGAAAGTTCTTATTAAATTAGCTTATATGGACACCAAATGAGATATTGTATTTCATAGAACTGTAAAGGAGCATACATAATGATTTATGAATACTCATAACACGCGGAATTGAAAGAACTTCTTTTGGAGTTTATAATATTAATTAAGTGGAATTCCACTAATTAGCTAAGCAGATAGTCACATTAATACTAGTAATTGGTATTTTCCCTTGTTTCATATACACTTATACACTCAAAATTTATAAAGCCAATAATATAAACTTTTAATATGATCTTTTCAAGGCACATGAAACTAATTTCTTCTTCTTCTTCTTCTTCTTCTTCTTTTGTGTGTGTGTGTGTGTGTGTGTGTGTATCCAGAAATGGGATTTGAAGCAATTGATGTTTTTAATCTTAGGGACATGCACTGATTCTTAGTGACACACTAAAGGGGTCAGTCAGTCCATAGAATGAGTGCCCAACAACTGAAACATGTAAAGGCAGTGCCCAAACTCCAAGCAGCACTATAATGGCTCATGGGACATCCCTATTGAGGGACATTGGACCCCATCTCACCTAGATGTCTCCCAATTTTGCATCATTCCCTCTTCTCATTGTCTCATTTTCCTTACTATTTTTTTTTTTCTATTTCATCTTGCACATCCAAATCATCATTGTAAAAGTAATTCTACGATAGAAACTGTACTTTTTCATTATCGTTAAGAAACTGTAGTTTTGTATCGCACATTGTAACTTTTTTACATGAACACTCATAATAGACTGTTAAAAAATTAAATCCAACGATTAAAACTACTGTTCCTTTCTACTATAGAAACTCTCTTACATTGTCAATTAAATTAATCCTCACCACAACATATGTGGAAAGTACTCACCCACTTCCTTCTTCCCCAAGCTAACTAATTAAGCCCTAAAAGTAATTTTAAGATAGAAAACTGTACTTTTTTCTTATCGATAAGAATTGTATTTTTTTTATTAGATTAATTTTTTAGAGGTCTCATATATAAATGAGATAGAGTAGCCTTTATTTCGTATGTTGTAACTTTTCAATATAGACATTCGTAAATCTAATTATTGAAAAATTAATCGGATAGTTTAAACAACCATATCTTTCTACAGTAGGAACTTTCTAATATCGTTCATTAAATTAATCCTTACCAGAACATGTGGTGGAAAGTACTCACCACTTCCTTCTTCCCCAAGCTACCTAATTAAGCCCTACATAATGTTTTAAATATTGTCATTGGTCAGTCATGGCCTCTTCATAACCTCATGATATGCACCTAATTTTCCCAGGTTTGAAACTTATCAATTTGACAAGTAGATTCTCTTTGTGTTTGATGGTGCAAAAGTCCTATTACGTTTACAAGGGTAAAAGTTAAATTAATTAGTGCTGATTCTGTAGCAAAACGCGCTTAATTAGTTGGCTAATAAAAAACGAATAAATCAGATAAACCAATCTTTTTTGGATAAAGTGTTTTCACTACACGGAAAGACAAAGTCCAGGTGTACGTTAATTATTCCAGGTTTCACCAGTAAAACAAGAAAATTTCCTGCTGATATATAATTCACATCTATATAAATATATGATATCTTCACAGAGCTTCCATGGGATACTAACGTGCATATTTAATAGTGAATGTTTGGTCACTTCATGCACGTAGGTGCACTAAGAAAAAAATCTGACAAACAGAGCCAAAATCTCAAAACATGATTTTCAAGGTACCCCTGATAATTTATTGCTTTCTCTGCCCATTCAAGCAAGTCTTGAAAAAAGTCAGACACGTGAAGATTCCGACGGGTGATGAAATATATAGTGAACCTACATCGTACAAATAGGTATCAGGGTTTTTGTATGTATACATATATGTATATATATATATATTTATATGTTTAACATGTGGAAAGAATATGTATGTACTCATGTAATGGCCAAATACATTAGAACAATAAAAAGATTTCCCAAAAAGGGGAAAAAATAAAATTACAATTAGAAAAAATAAACTTAAATTAATATATATTGTAATCGATCGGAAATGACATTGGGATATCAGTCTGTATTACATATTGGTCATTATTACTTTTTTAGTGGTCACGGATTGATCATGGTGGTAATGATTTTTCACAATAATCCCTTTTTGCTCTTTTAATATTAAAATTAATTATACAATCCTATTGCCTATTACTAGCTCTTGCTGATCAGTGAAATAAAAATATTAATATTTTATCTCTATGGTGAATTGTGAAAAGGAATAATTAGGCAGTACCAGGTTATAATAAGGTCAAATTAGTGGACCTAATTTCGTAAAATTGAAACAATATTGGACGGGAAAACTCACGAATTTGGACTAGGTTAATATAACACCGACAAATGAGTCGTCCACCGGGGTCCCATTCTATTCTAAGTGATCATAATGTGAAATCCGAAATTAAAATATTATATGTAGCCATAATGATTGTATGGATGATGACATACCATTAGGATTTGCAATTAGCTAAGATTTCCTTAATAATATATTTTTTGTTTAAAATATGATTATTTTTTTCGAAAGAGTGGTATGATTAGTAAGGATTAGGTTAATTAAAATAAATATTAGTTAGTGCAAATATTGTCATAAATATTAATAAAAATGAGAGGGAAAAAAAAGAAAAAAAGAAAGAAAAGAGGAACCAAAAGCACTTTCATAGGGCCCATGTCATGTCCTCTCAGTAGACCCAAAGATGTGATTTTCATCTTTCTCCTCTCTGCACTTAACCAATTCTTTTTCCCACCTCCATTTTCCTTCTTTCTTTTCTTTTCTTTTCTTTTCTCTTTTTTTTCCTTGTCATTTCTTGGCAAGAGAAGGGGGGGAAAAAAAAAACTACACAATTTGATAGGAATTCTCTCCTCATCCTCCTCCTCCTCCTCCTCCTCCTCCTCCTCCTCCTGATCTATCTATGTCGTCTGGGGAGAGACGAAAAGATTCCTCGGCGGAGGGCTCGTCGTCGCGATCCACGACGACCGCGCCCCCCACCGATCATCAGCATCAGCATCATAATCAGCAACAGCAGCCACAACAGCAACAACAACAAGCAGCGGCGCCACTGAGCCGGTACGAGTCACAGAAGAAGCGGGACTGGAACACGTTCGGGCAGTACTTGAAGAACCAGACCCCGCCGGTGCCGCTCTCGCAGTGCAACTGCAACCACGTGCTCGACTTCCTCCGCTACCTCGACCAGTTCGGGAAGACTAAGGTCCACCTCCACGGCTGCGTGTTCTTCGGGCAGCCCGACCCCCCCGCTCCCTGCACGTGCCCGCTCCGCCAGGCCTGGGGGAGCCTCGACGCGCTCATCGGTCGCCTGCGTGCCGCCTACGAGGAGCACGGTGGCTCCCCCGAGACCAACCCTTTCGGGAACGGCGCAATTCGGGTCTACTTACGTGAAGTCAAGGAGTGTCAAGCCAAGGCCAGGGGTATTCCGTACAAGAAGAAGAAGAAAAAGAGGAATAATCAGCTGATCAAACCGACCGGTACCGGTGACGACTCCAAGGTTTTGAAGCAGTCTTCTTAGTTGTCCTCAATCTGATCCGGCTAGCTTCTCTTATATGGTAATCTCATTTATACATCTTCATCTTTATTTATAATTCAAATAGTTCTTGATTTTTAGCTATGTCTTTGATATGTAATTTCTTTCAAAATTCTTGACGGTTAGGTAATAATTCATATTAATTCATGCAAAATTGGGTATAATAATAAAGGGGTCAAGTAAAAATAGGTCAAGTTTAGTTTCCAGAAATAAGAATTGTTTGAATTGAGGATGGAATTTTGGTCCAACTTTGGGGATCTTTATTCCATGTTAAAACCCTAGGACTCTAAACCCGAAAACCCTAATTTTCTCGGTCATTTTCTTTAGATACGGTAAGCACGACACTGATCCAAGAACGTGGGTTGGTAAGTTTTGAAAATCTCGATCTACCTATACATATAAGATGCCATAATTAGAGTGGGAAGCATATATAGGCTTTCTTTCTCTCTCATCTCTCTCTCTCTCTAACTGTTTGTCTTTCTCTCTCTCTCTCTCTAACTATCTTCTCTCTCAAATCAGGCAAATACACTGTTTGTGATGTCCTAATTAAATATTTTTGATTACTCGTTTACTTTTCGTTTGTTTTCTGGCCCTTTGTGATTCTGTTCGATTTTCTGCTCCCCATGGTTACCATGTGATATATATATATACACACATATATATATACATATATATATATATATCATACGTTGCATGTGATTTTTATACTCATGGACGTAAACACTAACACCCATATATACGTCTGTTTGTATATTTGCATACAATTTTGTAAATTGTCCGTTTTGATTTTTGATTTTTATTTTTTCACTAAAACCGGTTTTATACATTGTTTCTGATCATCAGCAAAAACATAGTTAGCAATCCAAATTTAGGTAAATAATAATTAATTTTTTAATTTGTGTTTGGGTGCGTCAAGATTCTATAATATACTTTTAATTGTGGTGGAACCATGATCAATTAGAATATGTTTAGAGTTCATTCGCTGGCCATTTTAAGAATTTGTTCCCTTTTAAATTAGATTAAATTAGCTTAAATAATAATCACAAATAATGCGTTTCAAGATCTTCATGAGCCAAGCATTGTACTGTACGCCATCGTATGTTTTTGTCTGGTATATGTCTCTGATCATCGTCTTGAGTATTTTTGTATTGGCCAGATATATATATAGGATATGGTAAATAAATTACTGTCCGTTTCACTTAATCTCAATCCTTCTGCCATTTTGCCCAATAGTTTTTGCTGTCATTTTAAAAGGGAAAAAAAAAAACTCAATTAGTTTGATTGTATACACTTTAGGACCTTCCAAGTACTAGTAGTCGTTAACCGAAGTAAATCTTTTTTTTTTTTTATTAGTTAGATAATAGTAAAAATAATAGACACTAAATTTTATAATGTAATTTTTCTCAATTTTGAAATAATGAGAAACAGTAACTATACATTATATATACATATATATTCTGAATGAATTGAATTATTGTTTAGTTCTAGCAAATATAGTTACGCATTTAAAACAAAACAATCTAAATTTAGTGATCAAATTGGAACATTTTGCTATATTCGGGGCTCTTTATCCTTTAAAACTAGTTTCCGGCTTTGGGCTTTGTTTTGTTTGCCTTTTGGGGCTTCTGTGTTTGTTTCATTGCCCTTTTCTTTCTAATTTCCTTAGTTAACTGAATTTTTGTATTTTCTTTTCCTCTATTAACAATTTTGGACTGGGAGATTTGGCATATAATAGATATTTTTAGCGGTATTAATCTAATTAGGATGTCCTTAATATCTTAAATCATTTATCTTCTCTTCTCGGTTTATTTATTAAAAAAAAAAAAATTGGAGCCTTGGTCAGTCTAAGTGGAGATGAAAGAAAAGTAATTTGAATAAGATGATGAAGCTAGCCCTGTCTGTGTAGGTTATCATCGTTATTAAACAAACAATTTCAGTGAATTTAATAATCAAACTTCATTATTCTTTAGGCTTCATTAAGGGAAAAAAAAACATTTGAATGAAAATATTTTGAAAGTATACATTAAAATGAAAAATAATAGACGAAAACATTTGATACTGTAAAAACTATCCAAATGACTAAAATTTAACCCTCCTCTTCGTTTGGAATTTTGCTCATATGCGATATTTTCTCATCATTCCAAATGTTGACAGCTAATCATTCATTTGAAATATTTTTATTAAACACCACCTTAGTTACCAAGCACTAAAATCTTCTTTATGTAAGCCAATAAAATGGCTTTATTTTGCTAATATCATATCATATTTGGAATTTTTAAAGAGTCCGTGCCTACAACTATGGTAGTTAATCAAGTCTACGCCTATATACATAAAACAACCATATTAGCTTGCTAGCTTTTTTTTCATTTTTTCATTTTTTGTTTTTGTGATAAGAAAGAAGGCTAGCTAGCTAGTTACTCGAACACTTAAAAAAAAAAAAAAAAAACTCATATATGTACATAATTGAAGGAAGAGTGACTATAGGTATCTAGAAATAGATTTGGAGAAATGTTCGAATTTTTATTTTAATAGGTAACTATAAAAACCATAAAACACGACACGTGACCTTTAAAAATTAACTTGTTGATATATTTCGTAGCGTACGACATATATATATATATATAGTATTTTATTGGAATAGAAGGTTCTTTCATTAAACAATTTATGGCCAGGATATGACTTTTTTTTTTCCTTACACTAGGATAGCCTATTGTGACATTTGAGTTTTAGCTTCTCTAGAATTTCTAATAGACAACAAAAATAGATCAATTCTATTAATTAATTTATAAAATGGCAACTATGAACATGTATTTTTAGTCTTATAATAAGTATTACTTGAATAGAAACATTAACTACTAATGAAGTTAGTATTTTATCGGATCTTGTGTTCCAATCAGATTGAGTTGTGGTTGCGGTTTGGTCTTAATTAATGACAATATTTGAACCATGCTTTCCCACTCTTGCTCAGACTAGTCAAATTGATAAAAATTGGCAGCTCTTTTCTGACCCTAACAAATACTCCGCTTTGGTTTATTAGAGGCCAATTCGGCTGGTTGGTTACACTACAACTTATTAGTATATAAGAATATTATAGTTCGATCCTGTTTCTGAAAAGATCCACTATTTCCAAACTTTCTATATATAATATATATATATATATATATATAATGAATAATGTTAGGAATATCAATTTTAATCTTAATTTTTGAATATCAATTCACGTAACAATGAATTATTATTTTTTTATTGGTATATATAGTCAATTGATATGACAATCTTTCAAACAGTATGATCAATAAATGAATGGCAGCTTATATATCAAATAAATTGGTATTCAAAAATAGAGATTAGAGTTAGTGTCCCTATCATATTTCATATATAATTTCAAAAAAAAATATCATGCATGATCTCCTATGTCCATATATTTAACTTCATTTTTTTTTTTCAAGCAAATGGAGAGAAGGAGAACGATATGAAAGAAACCTAGGACCTCCCAATTAGGTGATATTCACTTACAATTTGTTTTATAGCAAATCCCTACTCTAATTTACAGCCAAGCAACATAAAAATATTAAGATTTAACAGAAACCACCGGAAGACTTTATATATATATATATATATATTTTTTTTTTTTTTAATTATACATTGCTAGCTATTTTTAGGATTTGAGTTTAAGATCCATATCTTAATTCATCTCACCCTCACCAACTTAGCGCTAGTATCATTTGACAAACCCCAAAAGAATTACAATAGCAAGGTATTCGTTATTAGCGCGCAATGGTGCATTTCTTGCCCACACTAATAAATTTATTTGCTTTCTTGGGCTAGACCAAGAAGAGCAAGATTTATACATACAATCATTCTTCAATAATGATTAGGGAATATAGTCAGAAGGATAATGACTAATTAATTAATGCTTCATGTATATATATGCTTGACATTACATTTCCATATCTTAGATCTCAGCCAAATATCAATATAAAGGGGTGAAATCCTAGCTAATTTTGTTTCTAAAAGGATAGTAAACTTAGGATCCTATTATCTTTGAAGTTATATGTATACATATATATATGAATATATCATTTTATACTTCTACATAAGAGGGTAGAAAGGATTCAAACTATACTATCCGAATATTAATTAGAGTGTCGTTATTGACACCAACAAGACAAGCCCACTTAAAATACTAATCGTACTTGTAAATACAAGTTTTTTGCTATTAGTCACAACCTACTTTTTATATATACATACACATTGTAGAAATATTCAAATAGGTAATTCAACACTAAATCGTAATCAAGAAAATCCCAGAACAAACTTGGTTGTCCAAAAGTAGTTATTGTGTAAATAGATAGATAGATAGATAGATATATATATATATATATATATAGAAATCAATAGTCAAAAGTATTTTTCTATACAACATGAGATCTATAACTCTTGTTTATTAAATATTTTAGAAAACATTTTCAAATTTTAAATCTTAGAGCTCCTATCTAGACCTTTACCCCGCCGAGCCAAACCTAACGGGATAATTCATAATAACATGCATTGGTACCCTCTTTTTTTTCTTTTTTTTCAAAATTTAATCTGTTAGGGAGTGAATCAATATTGCTGTTTAGGTTAATTATGAAAATCTTATATGCTTGATCTTCCAAGAATTTTGTTCCTACAGTGTCTTTCTATTTTTCTCACCAAAGGAGGTGCTCTTAAGATCTACTATATTGATAACGACACTTTTGCATGTTAAATGTTTTGGAACTGACCTTGGTCTCTAGTATATATCTATATTAGGCCTACAACTATTGATCTTGTCAAAGCAATTAAATATATATATACACACACACACACACATATACGTATATGCCAAGGTGCTACATAAAAATTATATAGATCATTCGCACACTGAAGCTAACATTTTGATTTATGAAATGCAGATTAAACCAACAAACTTAACCAGTGCTCTATCCATATCTATGTATATGTGAATGTTTCAGAGAAGGAATCGGGTTGAAAGTAGTCTTAAATATTTGAATATTAAACCATTAAAATGGAATAAAGTTCGCTATATATATATATATATATAGCTCTAGATCCTAGGCTAAATCATATTCTTTTACATCACTTATTGAATTAAAGTGTTCAAGGATCAATTCTCTTAATTATTATTAAAAGAGTAGATTATTGATCCTTTAATTGTACTTGATTTTAGTTATTATAGTATCAAAAATATGTTATTTTTTCTTTTAAGGTTCTTTGTCCTTTGTGTTTTTTTTTTTTTTTTAACTCCCTAGGGCCTCTGTCTTAAAACTTTCTTCTTTAAAAGTATTTTTTTAAACAAAATTTAGTGTAAGTGTCGGTACGGAATGAGTTTTTTTATCAGTATTAATCTAGTTGGGAAGTGTGTAAATTTTAAATTATGAGGCTAGTTTTATCCTGTTGTTATTATTTACATAAAAAAGATTGAAATATTTGACCACAATAATGGCCTCTACATCAGCTGATAAACTGGTACGAAAGATAAAGTTTGACATATTCTTTACCAAGGTACAAACTAACAAAATTATTTATGAGTCCTAAAAGAAACTAGGAATGAAGCTCTGGTAAGTCAAATAGTTGGAGTTCTTACATGTGGAGACAAAATTTATTCTTGTACGACCTCAAATAATTCATTGATTTACTTCAGTAAATTTATAGGTTAAACAGGTTCTCTGGTGGGAACACTTGGACATTGTTGGGTGTTTTTTGTTACCTAATTTGTAGTCAAAATTATATAATTCTATGATGCATTGTATGTATTGAATGTACTTTATCACAGCAAATATTTTACCAACCATGTTTTTTCTTTTAATCCGATTAAGACATATTTTTCTCCTCTTATTCCACAATTGTCTGTTATAGTCATATACTATTGGAGGATTTATTGACATATTCATGTGCAAGTGCTAAATATGATTTATTTTTCTATGTATATGCATATAGTTTTCATTTTTTTCGTTTCCCTTTAAATACTGTGATCTTTAATTAATTATTCTTTTGAAATTTCTTCTATACTTTTATAACTACTAGCTTCAACAAATTGTTGCTCAATTTCATGAGCACATATATATTGAAAGGTCGATGTTCGTTATAAATAAATAACCCTTACGTTGATGTTGTGTATATATATAGAAAAATTAATATAAATCTTAATTGTCATGATCACATATGTGGATAAATATAAATGAGATCATCAAAAGAGACAACATTTTTCAAAAAATTTAGAGGTGATAAGATTAGAAATTTACATATGATGATGGAGTAATATTTATAATTACCGCAAGACTATACTTTCAATCACGATAATCAACTATCCTTTTACTATATATCTTTTCCAAATCTTGTATGTTATATATTCGTTGTAGTTTATTTGATATTTTTTGAATTTCTGTGAATATTCTTTTGCAGATAGCGTCCAGTGCGGGCAACTGGATGGGGAAGGGGATAGAAAAAGGGACATGCTAGAAAAGTCATGATATATGTCGCCAGTGCTTCAAAATGTATTCCATTAGCTTTTCTGCAAATAGTACGTAGTATGTTAAAGAATCTATATAAAATTTAGTTCTTAAATAATCTCTATTATAGCAAGCTAAGTCTCAACGGTTTGCTTAATTTAGGAGCTCTACTCTATACAATATTGTAAGGTTTAGTTACATATATATATCCTAGAACTTTTGAAGAAATAGCAGCAATATTATTATATGCCCAGTACTCTATTTATTATTCCTCATTTCAAAACAAGATTTTCTATTTTCCTTCTGTTGAGGATTCATATGATATTTCTCCTAATTTTATATATTATTTTTGTTTGTACAAGCTGATTTCTGTTATCATTATTTATTTAAATATATATTCATTTATATATGCCACTAAGAGAGGCATATATATTTCTTTTATCGTATGTATTAGGAAAACTCCTCATGGGAATATATATATACATATTGAATAAGCGAAATTTATATTATTTTGTTGCAGAGAAGACTTTAGCAAATATATTTATTTATATATATATCTCCAAGGCATCCGTACAAATAATTTGGAGATTGAAAAAACTAATTTTAAAGACAAACCCTAGTTGGTCCTTTTTGACAGTCAATATATATAGATTATATAAAAGTAGTAGTACTGCAAGTGGTGACACATGACGGATGACAGTAAATATTTTTGGGGCCATTTTTTGATATTTTATTTAACACTCGTACTGATCTCTAGGGAGGGCCTATTTTATTCTTTTACCCGTTTTGGTGAGCAAATATCCTGCCACCACCTCCATTAATATTGTCTGATATTAATTGAGCCGCATGCTCATTCAAATATGGAGTCAAAGATACTCTAGACTTTAAGCTTTGTGAAGTTGATATGTTTCAGATATTTCAGATATTTTTGTTCTTTAAGTGCCATGTGCAATCTGATTTTTCCAAACAAGGGATCCCTACTTCAAGATATATATTTACACACACACAAACCCATAGTCTTATATTTGAATTATAAAACGGCGTTTGTAATTTTTGATCAATATTATTATAACAATTAATTGATTTTAATATAAGATTTTTTAATAATATATGTTATTTACATTAATAGTTCTAAATGACATGATCATGTTATAATTGTGGATATGTCTGACTGCTAGACAAAAGATATATACAAATAAATGTTTGGGAGCACCATGTTACTTATTGTTGATCAATATTATTATAACAATCAATTGATTTTAATATAAGATTTTTTAATAATATATGTTATTTACATTAATAGTTCTAAAGGACATGATCATGTTATAACTGTGGACCTGTCTGACTGCTAGACAAAAGATATATACAAATAAATGTTTGGAAGCACCATGTTACTTGTTGAGCATGATAATTAATAAACAATGAATCCTATATATATATATATATATATATGTATTTATATAGATCTCATGTTCTAAAATCTTAATGTGTGGTATTGCATGTTAGAGACAAGTGATTTCCGTAACATTGTTAGGAAATTTTTTATTTATTGATAGGACAAGCTCTTTTATTTTGATTCATGGTTTTCTCTTGGTTATGTGGTTCATCCCGAGGATAGATAAAGTATTGTCCATAACTTCTAATACACAGCTTCAACTTGGAAAAATTAGACTGATATGCTTTCACATAGTAGTTTAAGTTGTTGTTTTGGTGAGAAACAAAAAGATTTTGTGGACCATTTTGGTCTCAGCTTCAATTTCAGAGTTTTCTCTGCTATAAAACAATATTACATAGTGATTGACTAGTCGCAAATCTTACTTTGAATTTATTTTATATTGGAAGATAATAACAAACTGAAAAACTTGATCAATGGATCTATAGCTGTTCAAAAGAGAAATTAAGCAAACAAATCTAACGTTTGCAAACACTACAAGCTGGCATGTCGATCACATTTACGTATGAATCTATAAAATAAAATGGAAAGTTTTTAATTATTAGTCGCTTTTGGTTTTTACCTGTCCCTTTGTGGACATCTGATAAAATTGAAATGATACAAATCGAAGAATAGCATGACCCCAGTGCAAGGATGACACATTCGAATCAAGAAATGTTTTTCGTTTTTACCACTATTTGGTTGCGGATTTATATGATCAGTATTAAACAGTTCATGAAGGGAATAAAATGAATCTTCAGTAAAATGAGTAAATTTCCTTTCTTTCTTTTTATTTATTTATTTTATTTCCCGTTTTATGTTTGTAATTTTTTTTTTCTTGGTTGTGTTATCCTTTAACTTGGAATTACTGAAGCTGTATTTGGTAGTTACATATCAGTAAATTCATTGGCAGTTTACTAGATGCGACCGACCAAAACTATAGAACTTTTTGTTCTTTTTTTTTTTTTTGGTTCGCAGTACGTGTTTGTTTCCAACCTATATGTAGTACCTTTTTTTTCTTTTCTTTTTTTTTTTTTAGGAAATTACCTAAATAACTTTTTTTATTTTATCTATTGACCAACATGATATAAATTCCCTGTTTTTAACTAACATAACATAAATTTTAGTTAACTTTAGTTTAATTTTATATTATATTGGTCTAGTGTTAATTTTTTGTGTCATGTTAGTCCAATAGTCTTTAAATTTATGTTATTCATGTGCATTTCCCTTTTTTTTAGTGCACCTGCGTAACATTGTCTTAAAGAGAGAAAGAGAGAGAGAAAGAGATCTAAAAGGCAATCTATCTTTCATCAAGAGCTACATAATATAGGGCCTGGAAAAAAGAGAGAGGAGAAAATTACTTAAATAACAACTTTGAGCTACATAATAGGGCCTAAAAAAAAAAGAGAGGAGAAAATTACTTAAATAATAACTTTTTTTTCATCTATTGACCAACATGACTTAAATTTGAGTTAATTTTAGTTTAATTTTGTGTTATATTGATCTAATGTTAATTTTTTGTGTCATGTTGGTGCAATGACTTCTAAATTTGTGTCATTCAGGTGTTTTCCCTTCAAAAGAAAATACAATTAGGATCCAAAATCAAGTGAAGCTTTGCTAGTGAAAGGTGGTAAAAATTGGCTTCTTCTCTTGTTTGGCTCTCCATGTCTTGTTTATTTGTTTATCAACAAACACTCTCAATTTGTTTCGTCTAACCGTTAAATCGAATTAAAATTACCTTCAAATTAAAAAAAATACCAAAAGACTTTTTTTTAATATAAATATAACAACTAAAAAACAGAATTCTACTTGTAGAATTTTTTTTTTAATTCACATAAATCTCCTTTTTTTTATTATGTTAAAAATTTTCTTTTAACATTTGTTTCATGGGATGTTGATGGTTATCGTACAGATTTTGAAAGTGGATACTTCGCACCATTCAGTAATTTTCAAGGTTTCAAAATGACCAAAATGAAGGGCCCGTTTAGGTGGAGATGGTATTTTGAAAGTTGAGTTGAAAATATGTGTTTAGAGGAAAAAGTCTTGAAAAATTTTTGTGATATAGAAAATAGTACATAAATTTAAAATGTGTTCAGAAAAAAACATACAAAATGGATCTTACCTTATTTGTCTTATCAATACGAGTATTTTGATATAAAAATCATCTCATTTCGATTTAAAATAAGAAAGTTATGTACTTTTAAAACTTGAGTTTTTTGAAAATAAAAGATAGTGAAAGTTTGATGTAGAGTTGAGATTATGAAATCCAGATTGTAGAATACTATTTGGAATTGATGCCCCAAACGGGCCCAAAATCGCAAAGTTATGGTATAAGGAGCTCAGGCCAACGGCCCAACTCCAGTTAGTTGGATGGATTATTTACATAGACGTCCAAATCGAAGGTGTTGATTTAAAAATTTTCTATTTTTTCTTTTATTTATATGAATATTTAAAGTGATACTTATAAAGACTACATTATCCTTTAATGAAGAATTGAAAATGAATAAATAAATAATTATATAAAAGGAAAGAAAAATCTCTAAAAAAAAATGTTTAACTAAGCAAATCTTAATGAAAGGAAAAAGATCATTTCACTTGATTTAATATAAAGAAAGATAACCATGTCAGATATAAGTTATATGATAGAATATGTAAAAATTAATCTTTATAATAAATAATTGATTAATATGATAAAGTTCACAACAAATATATAAAAAGATTAAAACTGTAAAGCAATAAAAAGCACTTTAAAACCTAAAAAAGACGACATAATGCTAGAATAATTATCATAAAAAAAAAACATACTACATTTTTTAAAAATATATATCATAATAATAAAGTAATCATAAAAAAATAAATAATTTTAAACCACATTTAAACCTTAGAAACTAACTATTAAACAAGACCAATAAAAATAGAAAAGATTATCATAATAACGTTACAATTATCATAAAAAACTTAAATTATACTAAAAAAATTTTAAGAAACCAAAATCATACTTAAAAAATATGTTTATAAAAAAACCTAAAACATACTAACAAGTAATCATTATAACAAAGAATTGATCATTAAGATAAAAATACAACAATGATAAAACAAAATAACACCATCATTAAATTCCATAATATATATAAGTTGTATGTTTTATATAAAACAATCATTATAATAAAGAATTTATCCTTAAGATAAAGTTACAAACGATATATAAAATAATAAACATAAATAAATGATTGTTCTTGACATACCTGGAATACCAAATACAAAAAATGAAGAATGAAAAAATGAATACCACATAAAAAGAATATAAATGGGGTTTTTCATAATCAATTCAAAATTTTTAAAAAATGATGGAAAAACTAATTTGGGTTTATTAAATGTAATTCTCATTTGTGAGAAAAAAAATCCATCATTAAAGTCAAAAAAACAAAAAAGGAAAATATGAAAACCTGTTTAAAAATAAAATGAAGTCAATTATGATAAAAAGGACAAAATAGATATTACAGATATATATTTCATAAAAAATAAATATATATGTAATATAATTTAAAAATGGACATATTTTAAAAAGAGATTCTAAAAATAAATCTTTTGTATAATTATTTTTTAATGGGATTTCTAACAAGCCAAGAAAACTAAGTTTGCATTTGACTCACCAATTCGAGATGAAATTTTTAAATTAGAATTGATTGACTTTTCAAAAACTACTTATAAATTTTATTGACTTTTTAAAAAAAGATAAAAATTAAGATGAAAAAATATAATTTAATTAAAGTTAATCTTAAATATTAAATAAAACCTAAAACCAAAAAAGTACACTAACATGCTAAGCTAAAATGAGTAGGTTTTCTGTCAGAAAAAGCAAGAGAAACAGAGAAGAAAATCCCCAAAAAAAAAAAAAAAAATCACAAACAAGATTTCTCTCTACATTCAACGACCAGCTAAAGCCTTTGCGCATTACAAGTTTGTGCAGAAATTAGATCTAGTACTAGATTCTCCGTCTCTCAAACTGAGAAAAAGGGTATAACAGCTAAACTCGAATTCGGGCCTAACTTCGGCCTACTAGTTGATAGACATTTAGCCACCAATTAATTAAAACAAAAAAAAACACAAAACAAAAAACAAAAAACAAAAAACAAAACAAAACAAAACAAAGACAGGAAACTAAAAAGAATCTAATATTAAGTAATCCAAAAGGATCATCTCTGCCGGTAATCTTCTTGATCCAGTATCAGCTGCAACAACATTTATGTACTTTTGTACCAATGATGAAGAAGATGCAAAACGTGCTTCCCGTCTTCATATGCCTAACCATAAATATCTGTAAAAAGAGCAACATAGAACATGTTAGATCAGCACAAACCGGTCTCGGAAAAGCGGTTCTTCATATCCAGTTAAAAGTGTTCTATTCCATGTAAAGCATCAACACTGAAGGCGTATAAACTGAAATTATTTCAACCCGAGAGTCGATTACGACATCATCTGTTTATCTATGCAAGCATTTAAGCAGAAAACAGGTCTTTTCAGAAAACTAAATTGAGTAATGCCATATCCATTGTTACAAGTTGAATGATAAATATTTTCTATATGAGAACTAGTAAAATGCTATTGCTAGTTGTGCATATTTACATTGCTAGGAAATGAAACTGAACAAGATATGATGAGTTCCTCTATGCATTTCAAAGACAAATAACTAAACTTGGCCAAAGAAATTCGGCAATCTGCACTTTGCAGTTATGATCGCCACAATAATTAAATGAAATCCCCATGATGCAGAGATTGGCAAAAACGAATAAAGTACTAAAATTCCAACACTAAACTAAAGAACCAATTAGATGTCAAACGAACATCAACGTTATGACTCGGTCTTTGCAATGTTAAGTTAATACATGTACAAGCTAATGCTCATTCAAACATTGCCTCCAGCATGACTCTCTCTAAAGTTTCAGTGGTCGGTCCCATACGACAAGTGAACTGACTTCCTATTCTGCTGATTTAGTAAAAACACTCTTATTGAATTCAATCAGCCAATATTGAATAGACCTTTGCTACAGATTAAGAGCATACTGATTGAAAAGAAATGAAGCAGTAGAGTACAAGTATACAAAATATTCACCAAAGAGATGGTACAGAAGAGAAAGGGCTACGCTTTCAGTTGTGGACATTACCTTCCTCGACAATTCTAGCATGTACATAACAGAAAGATTAACATTAACTATGAAGTCGAAAAGTCAGATCAAGCATGATCACTTTAACGACCCCTATTCTATGCAAAATTCAAAGCAAATGATTGAGAATCATATTAAGACAGAGTTTTCAACACATTACAATGAGTTAAGTCTTTAAAATAGATAAATAAACAAACCTCGCAACAGAAAGTTTATCACCAAAAAAAAAAAGAGAAAAGAGATCAACGGTCAAACTCAAACGTAAATAAGGTACCAAACCTTGGTTTGAAACAAAGCCTAGTATATGGTCTAAAACAGAACCAGGTAATCATCTAAACGAGCACAGACATAAACAAGTACAAACACATAGGGTGGAACTAAATTGACATATAAAAAATCATATTTCAGTTTGTTAAAAATTCTGGTATTATTAATAAAAGATACAAAGATTAATTGGATAGCACACGGACTAAGTAACAAAGAATCATAAAGGTTATTGATAAAAGAGACAGGAATTCATCAGACATTATAACTCCACAAGTTCCCAGCAACAACCAAATTCTATTGAATTCTCATTAGATTCGTAGTGTTTCATAAAACCTGATCGCAATGCAATCCAATCAAGTAAGAAATTATCCTGTTTCTGTGTGGAGACTTTGGCTCCATAAATTATTCCACCTTAACATGTACAAAAAGACATGCAAATTGCCAAAAATACAAAAGCAAGTCTAATGTAGCCAACTCAGCAGTCCAAATAAAATGTATAAAATGACTTCCAAACCAGGAAACTTATGCACACTGCCAATGGCATTCGGCCAATTAAGAAAAGCAGCTATTATGTACTTACTAAATAACTTGATTATAAATGCAGTAAGAACAAAAACAAGATGTACAACAAAAAAAAGGCTTGAATGCACATTCAATACAAATAGGACAGGACAAGCCTCTAGATAATTTCCACCTTAATAAAATACAAATTGACCAGAAACCAAATAGACAGATTAATACCATTGAATCTCACAATTACAGGCACGGCATACCAAAACCATCCAACACTTCAATCTAGCAATAAGCATACAGAGATAGAGGCAAAACATAACAAGAAAATGAACTTCATCAACAAGACCAATTCAAGATCAAAGCGCACGAAGAGCATAAAGCAAAACTAAGCATCTATTGGTAGCTGCGTGTGTGGATATGCTGTAAACGTGTTTTTTAAAGTAAGTCGATTCTACATTTGAAAACCATGTCCAACCTCATGCAGTTCAACTCATTCAAGCAAAACTCCTCACAGCACAAACATCTGAATGCACAAGTTTAATCATATTGGGTTGCACTGCAAAAGTATACAAAGCTCACACCAAGGACCGAATTCCCCCACCAAACGAACGAATCCTACTTAATGTCTTAACCCCCAAAATAATTCCTTCCAATTAATATATAAAGTACCTAACTGTAAAGCTAAAAAGGAAGAAATTTGCTAATCCCTGATTAAAAAAATCACTATTTGTTTACATGGGCATGAAGACAAGTATAAAATCAATTTGAGCAAATCATAAGAGAGAAATTAGCAAATTGAAATAAGAGAATCTAACAAGAACAGAAATCCCATGTCAAAAAATGAATTAAAATCAAAACTTTGGAAAAGAATGAAAAGAGTTATAGTGTGATCCTGACCATTGGAGGCGGATCGCTTGCCACGCTTGATCCGCTCGAGCTGAACCTGGGTGTCCATGAACATCCGCATCCGCTGAACCTCCAAGTCCTTGGCGAACTGCATCCTCTGCTTCTCCAACTCCACCATCTGCCTCAGCTTCTCCCCCTCCACCTTCTCGTACACCGCTCCGAACCTCGCGATCGCCCTCGCCAATCTCCTTATCCCTTCCCCGTCCAATCCACCAATTCCTCCCTCTCCCTCTCCCTCCTCCTCGCTCTCCCTCTCCTCCTCCTCCTCATCCACCTCCTCCTCGTTCTCCAGATCGTCCTCATCCTCCTCCGCCTCGGCCGCCGCGGCTGCTGCCGCCATCGCCGAGTAATTCCTCCGGAAGAAACCCTCATCCGGCGGCGGAGCAGATCGCTTCTGCGGGATCGCCACCACCGCGGGGGAGGAGGCCTTCCGGTAGGGAAGAAGAGGGACGGCGACGGGCGGCGAGGGGGAAAGCGAGGGAGGAGAGGGCTTCTTCTGATTGGAGCCGATGAGGACGTCGAGGCGGTCGAAGAAGGTCCAGGAGGAGGAGAGAGCGCCGTTGGAGGACGAAACCCTAGCCTTCTCGACCTTGTACTTCTTCTTGATGGTGTCGATCCGGTTCTTGCACTGGACGTCGGTGCGGTGGGTCTTCTTGGTGTGGCCGTGGAGGGCGTTGACGGCGTCGGCGACGTCCTGCCAGTCCTTTTGGCGGAGGTTGCCACGGTTCAGCTCGACGTAGCGGCGGCCCCAGGCGTCGACGAGGGTGGCGGTGGCCTCCTCGCTCCAGCAGTCCTCGCGGACCGGCATGGGGCGGGAGGATGTGGGAGCGGAGGAAGGGGTCGTGGTCGAAGCCGTTGTGGTGGTGGTGGTGGTCGTCGTCGTCGGAGGCGGCGGCGGCGGCGGAGGAGTGAGGGAGTCGGTGATGTCGCCCATCGTCGTTTAGCGGAGAAGAAAGTGTCGTTTTGGGAAGGTTGGGGAGGAAAATGGAGAGGTGAGGGGTAATTAGGAAGGAAAAGGGAGGGGTTGGGGGTCGCGTCGGTGGGTGTTCGTGGGGAGAGGAGCGCCGGCCGCATGAGCCGCGAGTGTAGGGAGCAGGTCGCCGGGGCGAGCGCGTGGAGCCTACTCACGGCTTTAGTGGCTCCTCTCATCTTTTAGTTAACCGGCTCGGCTCGGCTCGCTCTTCAAATTTTTTTCTTTTTTTGGGACTAAAGTGGCGGCTTTTAATTTTACCGTGCGTGCGACCTTCTCCTTGCTGATTTAAAAAATAATGGGTTACTAGATAATTAAATTGACAAGCAAAAATATCTGGACAATAAATTGTCGCCGTCTTTATAAAAAATATCGTTTGAAGAAAAACACACCTAATATTATACTTACAACTACCATTTTTATATCTTTCTCTAAAAAAATATATAAATATTAGATTTATTTTCTGTATTTTACAAGCAAAAATACTTGATAATAAATTTCTCCTCATATTTAATCAAAAAATTAGGTTCCACCTAAAACTTCTGTGAATATTTTTTTTCTTGAACTTGAATAGAGGATTTAAACTTTAAATCTTATAATCTAATTATGTGTGAAATTTTCGTCAGATTAATGTTTGCAACAGTCACTTATATGAATATCATATTCATCTTTCTCTAAAAAATATATATTAGAATTGTCTTTTGGGTTTCACAAGCAAAAATACTTGATAATAAATTTCTCCCCATATTTAATTAAAAAATTAAGTTCCACCTAATTCTTCTATGAATATTGTTTAAAAAAAAACCACTTCTATGAATATTAAATTTATCTTTTGGGTTTTGCAAATCGCTCCCAACTTATATTTTACAAGTTATGACAAAAACTGAAAACCTCCTACACAAATAATTGGGGTGGAAATTTAGATTATAACACAACACAATATGAATCCACACGAAATTGGTGTGTCTTTCAAGTTTACTATAAATGAGTTGAGATTCATAACGATTTGATATGATTAATAAACAAATCGCATTTTAATTTACTTGTTGGACATGAGTTAACATTTCCATATGTATCATTAACAATCTAATTATGATATTAAAGTTTATATGATCAAATAAATACAAGTTATGAATTTTGAAATTTGCATTTCACAAATTTTTCTTGAAAGGAACGTATCATTGTATTAAACAACTTATAGTTATCGGTTATTTATTCAACATATATATTAATTTAAATGGATTGTGTGGGTTCACATGATTAACAGAACTAACAAAAAAATCATATCCGGATTGACATTTTTTAACATGTTTACCTATTTATACAATTTGTCACCCTAATAAATAGTTTAAAAGATCTTCTCTATCAGATTTAGAAAACAAATAATAAGTATTAACATTTAAGATTTGTGTGGCATAACTTTCTAAAAGTTTCTTTTGATTTTTTAGGTCTAAAAGTTACTTTGGAACTTTGGATGATCTACATAAGAGCTTTTATTCTATAAATAGCTTCCAATCAAACTCAAGAAGGATTGATAGAACTTCCTAGAAGCTATTTTTGGCTTCTAGGT
Organism: Ficus hirta; assembly: GCA_038430175.1. Classification (NCBI taxonomy): domain Eukaryota; kingdom Viridiplantae; phylum Streptophyta; class Magnoliopsida; order Rosales; family Moraceae; genus Ficus; species Ficus hirta. The sequence goes on from CM076589.1 coordinate 10,948,237, forward strand.
CCAAATGCTCTTTAGCTCTCCAAAAGAACTTTAGGTCTCCTAAAGAACTTTCATACAAAGCCAAAATATATTATAATAATAATAATAATAAAAGTACATATTCTTAATAAATTTTGAAACTTATATTAAAATTTTAGTAAGGCATTTTAACATTTATTAATTATTAAAAAATTTTAAAATCAATTAATATTGGGACAGTATTTTGTGTAGGTCACAATCAACGAATACAAAAGCTTAATTATTAATATCTCATTAATCTATAAAGCTTAACCTGATCTTGAACAAATAGGGATTCCAACAAAGAAAATCCTCCGACGCTCAAATCAAATTCAATATAAAAAATTTCCAGAAATAAAAATGACAAAGTTTGGCAAAAAAAAAAAAATAAAAATAATTAATAAATCAAGAAAAACATGCATTTCTTCAATTCATTACCTTCCTCTCCAATTAAATTAATCTGTTGCGTTGGTTAATTTGGTTTGATTTGAACCTTAATAGTTTCACGTCCTTATTTGATTGAGTTTTCAAGCTCTAGTGCCCTTTCAAACGGGGTACTGCACAAAATAAAATCCTTCTTTTTTTTATAAATGTTCTTTTTTGCAGAAGAAACTTAGTGTATTTTCTCTATCTCATCCTCTTTTCACTAACAACAAGGTAAAATAGATCCTTAATTAAGAGAAGATTACAAAAGTTTTCTATAGTGACTTGATACCGACAATATCTTCTCAGACAATGACCACACATAACATGCAAAGATTTCAGATAACCTCCAAATCTTGTTATTTCCAAGATCGGGATAAAAAAAAAAAAAAATTAGGAAGCCTCTCAGTCGAATTCCAAACCGATGTAACCATAAGTTTTTTGTCTTTATTGGAAATTTCAACAAAGTTTGTTAAGAATGTGTGCAAATTAACTTTAAAAAAGAGAGAACAAAAAAGAAAAAAGAAAGGTTAAATAGCTTCATTAGTCCCTTAACGTTTTATATTATTTGCACTTGCATTTCTAACCTTTTTCTTTTCTAATATTTGAACTCCCTAACCTTCTCTAAAATAGTACATATATGTTAACGGTCAACTCCCTATCTTCATCCCTATTTATTGCCACTTTCTAACGTTTTGAAGTCACACGTCTATTTTGCAAACGGGTATTTGGTGGATATTTCTCTCTCTAGGATTATTCTTTCGAAAATACAATTATCAATTCCAAATCTGGTTAGCTAGTCAATTAACCATGCTAGGTAGAAGAAAATGCAAATATGGTGGCAGTGAAAAGGATGCAAAAAGAGCTCAAAATATGCAATTCCGCAAATTGTTTTGGAACATTGCTCATTTCCTCACTCTCGACCATTCATATTTGGGACTTTAAGAAGTAAAATAACGAGAATTTTGCGGTAGTGCATGGAAAAACATCTTATCAGTAAAGTTATGTAACTGTTATATTTGTATTAAGATTTTATCAATTTTATAAAATTTTTAATTTTAATGTGTTCATATTTAATATTCAGAAACATGCGTTATTGATATGGATACCATATCATAAAAAAAACTCCACAAAGTAAAGCAAAACTTGATCATAGGCCTCAAATTTTATTGAAAGGTACTAAACTAATGAAATCCCAGTAAAGAAATCCAGGTATAGGTTTAAAGGGCAAAAAAAACTCACACCACCAAATAAACTCTTTAAGAAGACATTATTTGAATAAATTATATAGGTGATCAAGACCAAAACTAAGTTTACAGAACACCGATTTAAAATTAAATTTTAAATTAAAATTAATTATTTTTTTAAAAAATTAATTAGAACTTTTATTGGTTTTTTAGAACTAAAAAAAAGATAAAAACTGATATTAAAAACTTTTAGATCCGGACCTGAAAGCCGAAGTACCATGATTTGGAGATAGAGAAAGAGGGTAGAGAAATTCTTGGGCTTGGGTGGGTAGGCCCAAAAAAAAGGCCCAAAATCCGACACGAAAGGAGTGTGGAGATTGCACCTGGCCCCATGGGGCTGAGGCTCGGCTCCGTCAAAGTAGAGCAGTGAGCGTAAGATGCGTGTAATTGTCGTCGTTTTCGAAAGCAAAGTCATATTTTTTTTAACCTAATACTAATTCTGAAACCGACAGCAAAGTTGTCCTTCTCCTCCTCTATGTCCATCTCCAACTCCATCTACTTCAATTATTATTTCGGGGTAATTTATTTCTTTTCTTTTCTTTGCTCTGCAAAATGCATGTTACTTTCCTATTTATGTTTTGTAACTACGTAGTACATTCCCATACACCTTGAGAAATTCAAGGTCAAACAAAAATTCCCTGATTTAAAAAAGTAAAATGTGCTCAAAAGTGACTTTTCACACCCCAAAAAAAAAAAAATTTTTTTGTTGCGAGTCAATGTCTCCATAGTTTTGTTCAATCAGATCAAAAATGCTTTTTTAAATCCATCCCTCCGTCGATGATTTATCAAAAACCAATTAATGACTTACCTACATCAATAAATTGCTTATTTAAAGTTGATCAATGAATTACCGAAGTTAAATAAAACTAATTATAGACATATTTGTGTTCTAAACATAAATTTAAAAATGACTAATTGGCCTAAATAGTCCATAAACTCTTTATAAAGTGACCATTTGGTCCCTATTTTATTTTTGTTTGTCAAGACGACCCTATAAACTCTTAAAATGTTAGCCATTATAATCATTTTTATCCAAAATCATTAAATCTCTAACGGACTCTTACTAAAATTATAATTTTTATACTAAAAAGACCAAAATGCCCTCCAACCTCCCAAAAGTCTCTCCCTCCCTCCCGCTCTCTCTCCCGGCCGTCTTCCCAACCCTCACCCCCCCCCTCCCGACAAACAAAATTTCTTGGTTTCACTCCCCACCCCACAATTTGGATTCGATCTGGTCCCCCCTCCCTCCCCCTGCGATTCGGGCCCCCTTTTTCTCCGTCGTTGATTGCCGCGAAACCCAGCCCCACCTTCTTCTCCGTCGCCAATCCCCCTCTCTCCCCTAAACGAACTCAAGACCTAGCTGCCACCCCTCGGGCTGCCGTTAGCCTAACGCAGCCCCAAAACCTAGCCCACCCATCCCCCGCTACCAAACTCACATTCCCCTTCTTCTCTGTCTCTGATCATGCCTACCCTCCCCCCCCCCCCCCCCCCCCCTCCCCCTTCATCGGTATTGTCGATTTGGGTTTTGAGACATGAAGAGAGAGAGGGAGGGAGGAAAGAAAGATGAATGTTCATTTTTATAAGTTTTTTTTATAAATTAATTATTAGTAAATTACTAAAATACCCTCTCATTCTATTAGAAATTAACGGAATTGGATGAAAAAGACTACAATGACTACATTTTAAGAGTTCAGGGTCATCTTAGCCCAAACAAAATAAAACAAGAATTAAACCGTCACCTTTTAAAGAATTCAGGGACTATCTGGGTCAATTACTCTTTAAAAAGTAGTTTTCAAAAATATTTCATTTCAAGAATCTTTTCTGGATTAGTGTTTGGAAGAGAGAAAATTTTTTGATACTGCAGATCCGTGAACCTTAATCCTGCAAGGCATGGGGGTAATTGTACTGAGCTACAATCCGACCACAAATTCTTAATATTTTAAAGTTAAATATGTTATTATCTCTGAACTAAATTAAAATGTGATGCAATCCAATTCAATACCATACATATTACATATAATTAATCAAATGAAATTCAACCTTCTTTAAATAATAATAATAATAATAATAATAATAATAATAATAAATCATCCGGTTCAATTAAATCGTAATACTAATACTATATTATCATGTTCATATAATGCATTCTAGATATATTTATCTAATCTGAAATAATGTGGTTACATATATAATCTATCAATAAATTCACACCTAATTTAGTCACAAGATATTAAATTTAAAGTAAAGAAAATTAATGATATCATCCAATGATTTACTTGCACATAATAACTTCTCCCAAAACAAGTTAAACGCTACAGGAATAATATTAATATTAGCCGCCTAAAAAAGGAAAGTCTAATTGGACAATGGACCCTATACAGTAATATATATATATATATATATATATATCTAATTAAGTTTGGGATTTTCAAAAAAGAGAACTGAGAAAGTGATGAAGTAGAAAATGTCATAGCCTACCTCTAAGGGGTTTGTTTATATGCGGGTCTATTCCGACAGATTGATCAGAACGCCATATATTTGGTAGAAATAGACAAAAATGGACTGCTAAATCTACTATATGGTAGAAATCATTATTTAATACGTGATCATGTGATTCCAAAGAAGTAAAAAACTATGGAACAAAACATATAAATATTCATATACAATTCAAAAAATATATATGTATAACACCAACATGAATCAGATTGAGGACCAAGTTACCAGCTTCAAGCATATATAAAAAATATATATATACATATATATTTATGATATGGTCTGTGGCAGATAGTATTTGTTAGATAACCAAACGGGTTTGCCTTGATTCCATGAGAATGGATTGGCCTCCTTGGCGCTAGTGGCCAAACTTATTAGGTACAAGGAGAGAGAGGAAAAAAAGGAAAAAAAAAAAAAGGGGAAAAAAAAAAAAGAGGCTTCTCCAAGAGAGTAGCCTAGTAGGTTAACCTGTATATATATGGTCCCCGATCACTTATTGTTGCTTACTTGTAAAGTTGGTTGACGACAAGATTGACAAAAACCCATATCATCTAGGGGTATCCACAATCTTTACTTATATTTTAAAAATAAAAAAGAAAAACAATAATAATATATATTTTTTATATAAATGCATTTGTATGTGTGTGTGTGTGTGTGAGTGTTTGTATACATACATTAGAGAAATCAACGAAGCATATATATATATATAGATATAGGGTACAACAACATATGGAGCGTAATGGCACAATATAAAGTGGGGCTAAAATGTATGATATGTATATATGTGTGTATCTGTCTAAAAAGAAAACAAAGTAAAAGGTGGAGAAAGAGACTTTTTTTGCTCTTTTGCAATCGATGAAAAGTGGGAGGCGCCGCTTGAATTATGTATAATTTGCATTTTTTTTTCGTGTTTCCTATTTTTTCTACTTTTTTCTCAACCACAAAGAGAATAAAATATCATTTCCCTATTGATCCCTTTTTATTTATTTAAAATTAATAAATAAGCTTTTGGGGTCAATCAGTATGATATGTCGATTCAAACCAAGAGGTTTGTGAGTTAATTAAAGAAGAAAATTAGCGGGGGAGATATTTTCTGCGAAATTATATATATATATATATATATGTATGTTTTAGATGTAACTTCAGCTTAGGATAACCATGTCATCGAAAGAATAACAAAAAAGGTGAAAAAGAAAAAGTAATCACGGAATTAGGTACAATCTATAACTAACCTTTTAATATTTATTTATGAATCCTTGCGCACGCAGAGGAAAATGAACATAATATAATACTATTACTACTAATTATAATTTAAATGACAATAATATAATAACAACTATAACATTTTTTTAAAGTTTTTTTTGCAAACCAAATATTTTTTTTTTCAAGTAATTCGACAATTAATACTGTAATTTCTACCAATAAAAAAAGACAGTACCTATATATTAACAATAAAAATTTAATCACAACTTAAATGTCACTAAGTAATTTATTTATGTGTGTGTTTTACAATCTTCTAGTAATGCTTTCGTGTCTTCATTTCGAAGGGGGAAAAAAACTAGAAAGAAGTTTGGGAATATTCTCCTGGAAAGATTATATATATATATATGTGTATATATATATATATATATATATAAATGAAAGCAAGGATAGGATAAATTACTGAGATAAACAACAAGAACGTATACTATTTGAAAGCAGAACTTGAAAAATAAAATACTGCCTAAAAAAGAGGAAAGAAAAACTCATAGAGAAAAAATCAATATGAAAAGGTGGTTAATTAAGTGACGGATTAAAGTTGATGTTGAATGCATGATTTGGATTTCACTTTATTATCGATCTTGGTGCATGTATGTAGGAAATACAGCCATTACAAAACCTCCTATGAATTATAATAAAGTTTTGAATTATGAGTTGGGATAGGCAAACTAAAACAATTTATCTAGTCAAAACTCAATATATTCTAGAACTCCATTGTCTATGTCAATCATATATATATATATATATATATATAAGTTTTTCCTTTTTTTTCTTTTCTTGATATCTAATTGTCAATCATTTCTGACATACTTTGTTACGTAACATCTTATTCAATAATTTCCTTTCGAACAAGAATTCATTAACTCTCTGTACACAAATTTCATCACTTTATTATTACATACTAATTGAAGTCTGCATATAAAATAATATATTGTCTAAATAATATAAGAATTTAAAGAGAAAATAAAAAAAAATACAAAACGACAAAACAAAACAAAATAAAACAAAAAAAAAACCGAAATTCCCTTGCAAAAAAAAAAAAAAAACTTGAAATTCATTTATGAAACTTCAAAAATTCTAAGATGAAATCTTTTTTAACCAAATAAAAATATCAGAACGAAACTCCCTTACCAAACTAGAAAAAAAAATTCTAAAGAAATTTATTCTCAATTTTACTTTTATTTGTGTAATAGATAGATAGATAATAGATGTAAGTTGGAATTTTATTATTTTACATTAGAAAAAGAAAAAAAAAAGAAGAAGTCGTTACTTTTATACATCAATCAAATCTCAAGTTGTAACTTTCATACAAAAACTCTATTACCTGACCAGGTTATAACTTTTCAATAATTGAGTCTGACCCAATTAGACAACATCACTTGTTTCATTAACCTCTATCACTAGCTTTAACTTATAACATAGCAAATATGCAAACTTGGAAAATACTCATAGAAAAACAAAAAATCCAACGTGGGTTAAATGCTAATAATTGGTCGCCGTATACGAACAACTTGATAATAAATTAGAGTATTGCAAGGAATATTTTAACTTCACTCAAGAAGGAAATAAAAAAGAACCAAAAAAAAAAAAAGTGCAGCTAGCTAGGTCATCTACATATTACCATTTTTTAATCTATGTATTTTTTTTTTGGTAAATTAATCTATGCAATGTTAGTACTATGCATTTCACGAAGCTCTCATGAAATATTATCTAAAATTTTTTCTTAAAAAAAAAAAGAAGAAAAGTAAAGAAAAAGTAAATTAAAACAATATGAAAATGGGTTTGACACTTTAACAGATCCCGCCCACTTTCAGTTCTTGACATGCCATGAGATCAATTTGGATAGATTATAATTCAATCATATCGGATCACTCTGTGACCTTTTTCTTGTTGGCCCTCAAATATGGTGGGACTAACAAGAAAAAACATATATATAGGTATATTTATATATACTACTATATAGTTTTTAGGAGCATATATATATACATATATATTTACATATACATATTGTCTTGTTCAAGGCTCCAAACATCTGATAATATTCAGCCAATGCAAAAATGCCTTTTTGAATGAAAAGTTTACATGGTACCTCCTCCTGATATTTCTCATCAACTTGATGAAGTATATCAGCTCATAAAAAGGCTCTTTATGGTCTCAAACAGGCCCCCAAGCTTGGTTTGAGAAGTTATTTACTGTGATTACTTCGCTTGTCTCTCGATCTAGTCATCATGATTCAGCTTTGTTTGTCAGATGTACTGATATAGGCCGTATTCTACTGTCTTTAATGTCAATGATATGATTATTACTGATGATGATGTTAACGGGATTGTTGCACTGAAGATTGAGTTAGCTCATTATTTTGTCATGAAAGATTTGGACTCATTACACTATTTTCTGGGCATTGAGGTCGTCTCTTCTCCGAAAGGTTATCTTTCTCCCAATCAAAGTGTATAGTTAATATATTTGAATGTGCACGTCTTACTGATAATAAGATTGTTGATATACCTCTTGAGACTAATGCTCGGTACTCTCTTTCTGATAGTCCTACTTTGTCGGATCCTAGTTTATACCACACTATTGTTGGAAGCTTAGTTCATCTCACCATCACTCGACCAGATATTGCACATGTAGATCATATAGTTAGCCAGTTTGTCACTGCATCTACTACAGTTCATTGGGCTGCTGTTCTTCACATTTTAAGGTATCTTTGGGATACTCAGTTTCAGAGTCTTTTACTTCCATTTATTTTATCCTTAGAGCTGCGTGCTTACTCTGATACTAATTGGGCTAGTAATCCGACGGATCGCAAGTCCACCACTAATTTTTGTATTTTTCTGGGTGACTTTCTTGTTTCTCAAAAGAGTAAAAAGCAAAATGTTATTTATCAATCCTCCACTGAAGTATAATATCGTGCTATGGCTTCTACTACTTGTGAGATAGTCTGGTTACGTTGGTTGTTTGTAGATATGGGTGTTTTTCTTCGTCGACTTACTCCCTTATATTGTGATAGTAAGAGTACTATTCAGATTGCCCTCAACTCAGTATTTCATGAGCGGACCAAATATATTGAGATTGATTGCCATATCACTCGACATCACTATCAACTTGACACCATCACATTGCCTTTGGTTTCTTCTTCCATATAGATTACTGACATGTTTATCAATGTGCTTTCTGCTTCGCGTTTCCGTTTCTTATTTGGTAAACTCTCAAAACTACTTACAATAACATCGTGAGTTTGAGGGGGATATTAGATTATATAGTTTTATATTTATTTAATTACTTATTTTTTATTATTATTAGATTTCCTTCTTTTCAACAGTTAAAAGTAAATTAGTATTTTCATATTTTTTTAGTTAACCTATTTAAATCTCTTTTGATGTATTATTTTCATTTATTAATTGATATAAAAAAATCATAACTTTTTCTTGTTCCCAAATTAGTTATTGGTTCTTAGTTTTCTACAGGATGCGATCTCCAAATCACTATATAGTGGTTACCTTTACAGGATGCCATCTTCACAATATATAATCATCCAAGAGAACAAAAATATGCTTAAATCAATCTATATACAATAAATTGTTTATATTCCCACTTGATAGTGTGCAATATAGAATTGCATTATTCCTTTGGTGGAAAGCTATATATACTTGCTATGTGGAGTCTATATCATTCTATCCACTTCAAGGCACATTATTAATCTTATTAATTAAATTAAATAAAATTGATTCTTTCTATAGATATTTTTTATTTCATGAAAAATATACAAAGTGGGTTGGCATTATAATTAACACACATATAATGCCTTTTCCCCATCCACTTAAATTAGGGGTACGTACACAATTATTTGTTTTGATAATTGAACAAACCCACCAATGTACAATATACGATGAATGAGTAGGGAAAAAAATTATGAAAGAGCAACAACGAGATGTACTGAATTATTTCTTCTTCTTTTTGTTTAAATATTTCCTTCTTTTTTTTGGGCCAAATTTCCGGAAAGGACTTCCCCTTTTTTTTTTTTTTTTGGTGAAAACCTTATATGACATCATTCGCCACACGTTATTCGTCTAACAGATCTGTTAAATCACCAACTAATATTTCATTATTCTTTAATCATCATAATTATTTTTAAGTACCATGTATTAAGTATTCTTTTTTTTTTTTTTTTTTTTGGAAAACTTACTCGTTTATTACTATTATAAATGAATTGGTTGTACTAGAATCTAATGGACATGTGCACAACATGTTCCATAGAAAATTTTTTATTCCATAGTTCTTTTCTTAGTATCCGTGTGTGTATGTATACGATTAGTCGTTAAATGCAAGTATTTTTTTAAGAATGATATAATTATAAGTTAAAAGTTTATTTACATATGTTATGTAATTTGAATTTTTTCAGTTCTAATAATAAGTATCAACCGAAAAAACTATGCATCATTAATATTAATGTTATGCATTATCAGTCAAAATATTACACTATTGAACCTATATGACTGCCAAATCTTATCAATATATATATATATATATACATATGATTAAAGCACTTTGGGATAACAAATTCAGAATTCTCCATCCATATTGGCAATGATGTAATGGTTACATCATAACGATATATAAAGGACGGCCGACACCCGCGAACTATAGAATCATTTCCTTAACGAAGTAAAGTCATGAGATGAGCATAAAGTTTACAACATTCAATGGTTTCCTTCCCCCCCCCCCCCCCCCCCCCCCCCCCCCTGTACGATCACATCAAAAAAAAAATTTCACCTTCACCTTTTTATTTCATTCAGATTATAATGCCCAAGGTACCGAAAAAAATTATATAGCTTTAGAATCCCTCAACACAACTTAATTATAATATTAGTAACATTCTAATTTTATTATTCCCTCTTATCATATAACTATACTCTTCCAACTTCCATCAAGTTCCATATCTACAAAAACAAAAATAAGCAAATCAATCTGGAAACCAAAAAAAAAAAAAAAAAACACCCACCCACCCATGATGGATAATCTTAATATAAAGCAAATTAATTTCCTTTGGATCTCTTAATAATTCCATTTTACCCCTCACAAAATTACTCTCTCTCTTGAGAAATTTTGCAAATAAGAAACACATAATTAAGTACACTTCAATATCTGAAGAAGCAAAACTATGTATCACTTATCCCCTTTACAAACCCGATCATAATTTCCCGCAAGATCATCATGCCACGCAGATTTCAAAGCTTTGTGATGATGATGAATATATATATATATATATATATCATATATAAGACTTGTTCTTTTCTTTTTTTTCTTTTTTTTTTTTTGGCGTGATTATTATGTTCCCTATTGCTATATATACAAAGAAAAGAAGAAGAAGAAGAAGATTTTGAAGCCCTACTGAACAATTCGACCATGAAACCTCCGAGGAAATGAATTAATATAACAAAGAAGATCGAAAAGAGAAGAAAGAAAGAAAGGAAAAAAAAAAACCTTCCCGACTGACCGACTGGCCATATTCATAAGGACTGATCTTCATATTCATCATCACCACCACCAACTAATATCAACAACCATCAGTCGGCGACTCGGATATGCTCTCTAAATGAGGCCGCCAAACTCCGACGCGGCCTCGCCGCCGATCCCGCTGCGTCGAGAGCTTCTCGGAGAGTATTTCGCTCAAGTACTGATCCGAAATCAGTAAATTGACATTGGCCATGGCTATAGAAGCTGTAGTACTCGTAGTATTAGTTCCACTAGTACTATAATCATTAGCACTACTAGAATTGTTGTTCCCGTTACTTTGATGACCGCGATGGCGATGGCGATGATGATGGTGATAATGATTATCAGTACTAATAGAAGTAGTCATTTTACCATGACCACCATCTCTCATCCTCTTCTTCTTCGCCGCCGTGGCGGCGGCGGAAGGGGAGGAGGAGGATCGTTGACGGGCCTTCTTCTCCGGGGGGACGGAGGAGGACGGGAGGGGCATGAGGAAGTAAATCTTGCCCCGCTGGAGCTCGGCGTCGGGTGGGACGATGACGATCTTCGGGACGACGCCGTCCTCGGAGGGGGAAGAGGTGGAGGGCTTCTTGAGGACGTGTTTCGGGTGAGCCTTCATGACCTCGCTGGCGCGGACCGTGCCGCTGATCTCCTCCACGCGGCCGTTGGAATGCACGATTCGGACCACGTCGAGGGCTCCGCACGGTAGAATGCAGGATATGCAGCACCGGATGGTGTTTCTCATGGCTAATAATTTCGATTCTTGTTTTCTCTAAATACTGTACTAGTTTTTTTTGTCTTTTTTCGTTGCAGCTTTATCTTGCTCTTGATCTCTCTCATGGAGAGAGAGAGAGAGAGAGAGAGAGAGAGAGAGAGGAAGGTGGGGGGGGGGGGGGGGGGGGGGGGGGGGGGGGGGGGGGGGGGGGGAGGAGGGAGAAAAAGGAGAGGAGGAAAAGAGAGCAAATATAAGAAGAGAAAGGGTAAGTGAATGAAATGAGAAAGAGAAGTCTTTTTTTTTTTTTTTTTTTTTTTCCCAGTTCTTTTCTCTATATGAGTGGGAATCAGTGACCTAAAAAAAATTTCGTGCCGAATGACACTTTTTTTTTTTCCTTACATTGGGTTTCTTTTTATATAAAGAAAAAAGGATTTGTGTGGTAGGCAACACCTACTAAGAGTACAATTTTGTTAGCGTCGTTATCGTATGAATAGTATAAAAATCTGAGGGAATTGAATGAAAACCTAATTGTAAAGAAATTATATTAAGAGCCCTTCTTTTTTTTTGGGTAATCTATAATGGAATTAGCTGGTTTATAATTGATAGAGAGAGACTAAAGATAATTGGGGCAGGTTTTTTTTTTTTTTTTATAATAAATTTCAAACTTGGCTAGGATGAAATCCATGGCATGAATAATTGCATCTCCATCTGTACTTTGCCTTTTGGGATCCATCATTTATGGACCCCCATCTTCCTTGGCTTCCCAAGTCGCCAAATCCAATAATTTCTGGGTTTGGTTTGGAGTTTGAAAGTTAGCTTGAGGCATTGTAGATGACACACACACACACATGTTAGTGCATGATTAGGACTACCAAGTAACCAAATAAAAAAAATTGCACCCAAAAAAAAAAAAAAAAAACCCCCCATTTGCAAGGGGATGACATGGCACACGTGGCTCAACATAGAACAGGACACGTGGCGGCTCGAAACTGAATATCCCCCATGATCACTAATTTAGAGTAGGTGGGCTGGGGTATTCTAAAATGGGTCATTTTTTGTAGTGTGTGTGTGTGAGAGAGAGAGAGAGAGAGAGAGAGAGAGAGAGAGGGAAATGACTTTGTAAAAATGGAGTGATGAATTGGGAGATAGAAGAAGGTGGGAAATGGGGCATAGCAAAATCTTCTTTTGAGAGAGTGTTGTGATCTTTCAATATCCCAAGCAAGATCATGTGGGTTGGGGCTTTCATTGGAAAGTGAGATTGATGGACTTCTTCTTTACTTTATCTTTTGTAGTTTTAGGTTTTCTGAAATAGCTTTGAGGAAGGTGAAGTTGCTTCTCCACCATCTTAAAAACCACACACACACACACATATATTTTTATTATATATATATATATATCCTCACCTCAAGAAGTGTATGATTGCTAAGGCTAATTTCCTCATTCGTTGAATTAAGTTTTTAAACTTTTTTTTCTTTCTAATTTTGATAATAAAACGGAAAACATTACAAAGCCGACAATTTATGACACAAATGTGATGAATAGTTAAAAAAGATAAAAGATTTATTTTATTGTAATCAAGTTTTACGGCGAAAATCCCCAACCTTCATTCATTTTCCATAAATGATTCCGATGTTAAATGATGAGTGAGTAATTTGTCATGTTCCTTTTCACTTGTAGTGGTACTTGTAGAGGGATTCACTTTGAAAGGTAAATGGTAAGATTCCAAATTTAATATCATGACACCAAGAAACTTGCTTCATGCCTATCTCTTAATCAAAATACGGATTCAATAATCTATAAATGATTGATTTGATGTTCATAATATCATCTTGACCCTTGGACCATTTAAGTGACCCCACAAAAGTGTTACCACAAGTAAATAAGATTCATATATATATATAAATATGTATACATATTGTAGAGCTAGCTATAATTTAACTAAGTTTGATGCAAAGCTTGTTAAATATTTTGATAAATGTCCCATCCGAAATGTGTCCCTCCCAATAAATAGAGGTTGAGATGTGAGCGTTAGTGGGCAACATGTGAGGGTATGGGGGATGGGGAGGGTCCATTGGAGGGGTTTTTAAATATTTTGCATATGCATCTTTATATGACATTTAATTATGACACGCACACATCTTAATTAGATGGGTTTTAGGCCGTCTGATTGCAGCATTTTGTTACAAATAATCAAGATATGATGATGTATTTTGGAAGCATGGGTCCCAAAAAAGTCCATACCCATCATATTGAAGGTACCGAAAAATTTTTAAGCACTTTTTTGCATGTGAAAGTGTTTCAACTATTGCCATGTTTTCTTCTAGCCACCTCTTCTGGTAAGTTTGAACTTTGAGCCCACAAAATTTGGCACGACTTTGCCAAAGGGATAAAATAAAAAAGACATAATCCCTTAAACTCACACACAGAATCGAAAATTTTTGTTCCATGTTTTCAATTAACAACTTTTTTTTCTATTTGAAAAATTAAAAAAAAAAAAAAAAGAGATTAATGATATCCTTACATTCCATCCATCATTTTAAAAATCTAATAAGACCACAAGATTGTACATAAACATATATACATGTTAACTACACAATCTCATTTCAAAAATCAGAATTTTTAATTCAAGTTTTGAACTTACAACTTCTATATTCTTTGTTTCAAAAAAAAAAAAAAAGAATTACCAATGTTTTCATCATTTTCATCAAATATCACCTTGAGAATTTATTAAGATCACATATGGAACAAAGAAGGGATCAGCTCGTATTCTTGTGAGTATATTTAAAAATCCATCCATGTCAATCTCACAATCTCGTTAATGTATAGAACTACATGTGAATGTAAAATCGCTAAATGATAGTCCCCTTACCGTTATGACTATCAAGCGATAATTTGATATCTCCCAGAAGTTATGTAAAATTTCAATATGATATTACATTAATTTGCATATATATATATATATATATATATATGTGTCATACGGGTACAGAAGCTTACGACGAGACAAGTAGTTTTTCAAGTAGTTTCGTGTGGCTGAGAGGTATCGACCAATGGTAATGGGTATAAAAAGGCAGGTCCCGTAATTCTAGTATGCGGTTGAATTTTCTGCTGGCCGGATATGGAGACTTCCCTCACGGTCCCATAAGGCATCAACAATATTGTATGCTTTACTTTGGACTCCATTATACTATCACATACATACATACATACATACATATATATATATATATATACTAGTTGTATGCGCGAAGCTCGCACATGGATTTAGTTTGTTACATATACATGTATATTATTTTTTAAGTTTTTTTTATTTAAAAAGAATGTAGATTTAAAATTTCTAAATGAAATGAGCAAATCTAAAATATTTTTCAAAAAATTAAGAGTAAAAAATGCAAAAAAAAAAAACTAATAATAATAAAATAAAACAAGTAAAAACTTTCAATCCAAAAAAGAAAGAATAACAGTAAAGAATTATTGCACTAAGCATCAAACAATTTCATTCAGAAAAATGAAAAAAAAAAAATTTGAAAAAAGCCCACAAAAGGAGCTTTATATAATAGTAATAGATTATGAATGAGTTCACTGAATACATAGAAAAATCATTTCTTTCCCCTTTTCTGTTTTGTTTCTTTCTTCTATAAAATATTTTTAAAGCTTTATGTAGCTATCACATAGATAATTGTTACATTTATCTGCATGTGAGGGTTGTAATGCTAGAGTCTCATCAACTCAAGACAATGTAAAGTTGACCTTGACTAAATTAATGAGAAATAATTTGATTATTGAAATTCCGTAAATATATAATTGGTAATTACTCAGGAGAAATCATAGTTTTTTCCTACACCAAAAAAATATCTTCTAGTTGAAAAACTATAGTTTCCATCACATTAGTTAGGGGTGGCAACTTTTCCATTATGGACGGACCCGCTCCTTATAAAACAAGAATGAGAGACTTTTAACAGGGTTTGGGATAGGAACGGGCACAATTTCTTGTCCCCAAGTCAAAATTGGAGCACGATGGTGGAATACTCATTGTCTCATCCCAGCAATGACATATTTAAGGGAAAAAATACATCTTATTTTTCTAACATGTAGTTAGTGTTAATCATAATCTTAAAATTGTTCTATATACATCTTTGAAATTTGTTTTTTTAGAGAATATTTAATTCAACTATAATTAAGAATGCATTCTAACTTTTTTTTTTTCCCTCTCCAACTTGATGAATTTTTGTCGACAATTAGTATCATGAAGGGGATGGAGATGTGGGGATTCCACGACCATGTCCCTGTCTCTTTGAAGTACAAATGCGGATCAGAATGAGAATGAGAATTGTTTCAAAAACAGGGATGAGGATGGCAAAATATTATCCAATCCTAATCCGTGCTATTGTCATCTCTATGATACACATACAAGTTAATGCTATATAATGATATCCAACTCCAAGGAAGTTGGAAAAAATTCTTTAGAACTATAATTTTCATTTCTTTTTTTCTTCCTATCTCCTTTGGGCGAATGAAAATATGATCGGCACAATTAATTCTGCATAATTTTCCTCATGCTACACTTGAAAACAGATTAAAAATGACAAATTCACATGATTATTTGTTAACATTTCATTATATAATTATTGAATTAGTATTGTTACAATATATCATCCAACTATATATATATATATATATATATGATACATATTTGGGTGCTAGAGAAAAGTAGAAAACAGCATATATATCTATATATATATATATATATGTATAAATGAAGACAAATTAAGGGGCTAGATCAAGCTGCAGGCGGATTGATATTTTATAATTTGTAAGCCAAATACAATGCTAGCTAGGAGATGTTTTGTTAATGTTTTATTTTTGTTTTGCCCATTTTGCTGTTGGAAAAATTGGATGCTTCATCTACCACTATATGTTATTATTAATTAATGATGGGTTTTCTTATATATTCCTTGGAAGGTGAAAGTAGGGACTTATGTCTAACTTATAATTGCCATGGAACATTAATATCCAGACAAAAATTGTCGGTATAGTTGGAACTGGAGAAATATATTTAATTATATATCAAAAGGGCCTGACATTCACCCACACAAAACAATACTCCCTCAAACATTTAATTCCTATATTAGGACGTCGAACTGCCTTCGAAAAAAAAAAAAAAAAATCAGCAACAGCAGTACCCCACCTGGAGACTGGTTGGGGTTCCATTGCTTCCGCCATATTGGAATCTATATACTTGTATTTATATATACATATATATATATATATATGTGTGTGTGTGTGTGTGTGTGCTGATCTATCATATATATATCTCTTTCTTTGTCGTGAATGTATTTATAAATCCCTCACTGCAACCAATTAGACCTAATACGACGCCCCTTCTACATCGATTGTTGAATTTGACCGACGTGGAATAGAATTCCGGTCAGTTGTGCAGAAAACAATTGGTATATTCTATAAATGTTCTTGATTTTTTTGTTTGTCCCCCCCCCCCCCCCCCCCCTAAAACGGAAGAATATATTGGGGTTATTTTCGTCTCCGGCCACCCTCGTCAATAACGTTAATTTAAAAGACCCCTAATGAAAGGAAAAGTACTTGACTGATTGATTCTATTCAAAAAATGATCTCGTTAACTAATTCATTTCCATCATCATAATTCACAAGACGAATGTGGCATAGATATTAGCTTGCATTTGATTTATTAGTTGGAATTAAATTTTTTTAAATTAGAGTTGTTTGGTTTTTTAAAAATTAGTTAAAAATTATTGTTGATTTTTCGGAGAAGGATAAAAATGAGTTGAATAATTTTTGTTTGAAACGATGTTACAAACAAAGTTTAATTGATCGGATGGAGACTTCAAATTAGGACTATTTTTTGTTGTCGACCACCGAAATCACTCTTGTGGTCAAAGAAAGCCCAACATGAAGTGAGTTGAGGACCTTCAATGTGGTAGGTTGTAAATGTAATGGCCCATTAAGAGAAGCTATACGTGTGGGTCCATGAATAATGAGCCTTATTATTGTCTTCTTGACCAAAGCAAAATCACAAACCTATGTTTGATTTGTATGTTTCATGTATAGGTCTTACTATTTCAGCAGATAATAACAAAAGTCTCAAGGAGAACTCAAGGAGAATTAGTACTTGTAATTAAAATTAGAAAGCATAAATGAAGAAATACATTATATTGCTTATGTGTGTGTGTGTGTGTATATATATATATATACGTATAGGTGTGTAATGTACTAGTATGTGCACATTCTGTACACATAGCACGTGTGGATAATTGCACTATATATAGACTTATCCAAGAAAAAAAAAAAAAAAAAGGAAAAGATATGTCAATGCGACATCATGGAGACATCAAATTTTGAGACACAAACGACCTATTGCCTTAAAAAAAAAATTTTTTTTTTAAGGGACCTAATGTTTTAGTTTTTAATAAGACACAAAACTAGCTATGCAAGAACATGAGTTCGAGGCAAGCTAACGGCATCAAGACTAATAAAAACTGACATGTCGTCTTGAACATTGAAAGACGTGATATGGTACTTGGACGACCTCAATCCTAAAAAGTAGAAACCGACAGGTCGTTTGAGTAAATCAACGACAGAAAAATACCACGCCCAAATTCAAAACAAAATGAGATCGCGTTCCTGTAATTAAATGACAAACGATACTGATCTTAAAGAGAGGAACAACATGTGTTCGTGCCTCAAAATTTAAAGATATGTCGTTTAGTTTTGACACCTTAAGAAGGCAGCAAGCTAAAAAAAAAAATACGACAACTCTTTGGAGTATTTCAACGACAAACTTCAAAACAAATGACATGTCGTATCTGTATTTTTTTTTTTTTAAGGGTAATGTCCTGTCCATAGTTAACAACAACAAACTGACAATGAAGGCACACGTATGTTAAGACTTAAGTAATTGCCCGACAGAGTCTATTATTATTGTTGTTGTTTCTTTTTAATGGCGACAGCAAAAATTACATGTGGTAACAAGAAATAAACGACAGAAAAATGGTAATTAAAACCAACATCGTTTTTATACTTAAAACAACGGCAGAATTTACGTAAGAAACAACTCGCCGGTCAAAGTTCAAAAGTTAAAATCATGTCGTTTTCATGATTAAGGAAGGGACAACCAAATAAAACGACACATCGTTTTGAGACATAGGATGACATGTCGTGTTTAATGCAAACGACAACAAAATTAAAACTTAATACACACACACACACACACACACATATTGAAAGGGCCTTAATCTACAATCTATACCTAAACAATATTTTAAAATGTCAAAAAGTTATATTATTCTACCTACTTTAAACCAAAACGGTTTAAAAATGTTAAAAAGTTAAATTATTCTACCCACTTTAAACCAAAACTCACCGTTTTGGTTGAAACCTTCTCCTTTTTTAAATTATTCTACCCACTTTAAACCAAAACTCACCGTTTTGGTTGAAACCTTCTCCTTTTTTCTTTTTTTTTTTTTTTTTTTTTTTTCATTTGCTTTAAAATTACACCTTTTAAATATATATATATATATATATATATATTACACCTTTTTTAGTTTCCTTTTTTTTTCCCTCAACTTTTCATACCGAAAAATTTCAGTTATTTTATTTTTTATTTCATTTTCTCTACTTTTTTTTTTCTTATAGAAGTGCCTTCTTTTATTTATTTATTTATTTTGCTTTCCTCCCCATTTTTTTTTTTTTTTCATTTTTGCCATCTTCTTGACTTTTCCCTTAAAATTTTGTGTCTTTTTTAAATATGCATATTCAAATATTATTCCTCCTTATTTGTCTTATTAAAAGTAAAATCTTCTGAAATAATTCCCTCTTTTATATTGTACATTAACATATCTAAAAATACAATGAATTAAATACGCATGTGCCATGCACATACTTCAAAACTAGTCTATAACTGAATATAGAAGTGTCAACACTATTCAACCTCCAACCAATAGCATGCTTCCGTTGAAACGTGCGTTTTGTTTGTTTGTTTTTTTTTTTTCTTCTCATTTTCCTTTTTATTTTTTGGTCCTTCTTTTACTTTTTGTTTATTGCTTTTCCCCCAAATTTTATTTCTTCCATTTTGATCTCCCCCCCCCCCCCTTCTTCTTTTCCTTTCTCTTCTTTTCATTTCCCTTTTTTTTTGGCTTTCCCCTTTTAATCTCTCTTCCCGCCCCCCCCCCCCCCCCCCCCCCCCCCCGCGTCCTACTTTAACTGTTTTTTCTCTTGATTTGTCACTATTGAAATAACTTTTTTTTAAATGTCCTCACTTAAATATTTTTAAATGTGATCCTCATAAATACTTTTTTCCTTCTAATTTCTTTACTAAAATTATTTCTTCAAATGTTCCTTTATTAAAAATATCTTTTTTTCTTTTCAAATATAACTTTTAATTGATTTTTATCTAATTTATACTGATTAAAAAATATTTTACACACACGTGCTTTTGTGTGTCTTTTACTTCTGAACTAGATTTCTCCTTGTTTTCAATTTTCTTTGATAGTCCTAGTTTTTAATATTAAAATTGATTAAATATTTTTGAAATTTAATAGAGATAATCACCTATAAATAAGATAATAATTGAAAATTTTACATAAATAATTATAGAGTTTAAAATATTTTAGTTTGCAAGAGACTTAGAGAGTATCGTACTTCATGTAAATATCTATCTGAAGTTTCAAACTATTGTGCAATAAGCACATGAAAACCTCTTTAAACTTCAGAAAATTTCCATCAACTTTAGTATGGAGGATTAAACTACTAAATCAAAATCCAGAAAGTAATATGTCAAAATTAAAAATTTAAAAGATAAAATAAAATAATTCTCATAGTCGAGTGATCAATAATGTTGAGAAAAAAAAAAGAGAGAAAATTACCCAATTAGCCACCCATTTTCCCTCTATGGAAAATTTTGTCACTCTTTTTTCCTTCTTTACTTTTTTGACATTTTTTTTTATATTCTGAGTTTTGTTGTTTGTTTAAATAAAGTATACTATGATACCATATATATTTTACCGTATGTCACTAGAGCCAATAATGACCACACAATGTTCGTCTCCGACTTCGATCACTAGTGCCGGTCAGCAAAACAATTTTTTTTTTTCAACATGGATGGCTAGATGTCTTATACCTCAGTAGTAGGTACCGGTCACTGGAATATTCTAACAGAATACTCAAAATATTCTATTAGATTAATTCTTATAGTATTCAATATATATGGCCGTATGTCACCAACTTTTATCGTCGATGCTGATACTGAAATATTCTCGTAGAATATGTTTGGAAATCTACAAGAATATTTTTGATTTCAACATAAGTGGTCGAACATGTTCGACTCCGATCATGGAGTCAATCAGCGAGATTATTCTTGTAGAATATTCTTTACAGTCTACCATAATTTTTTTTTTGTTTCATCATAGATGGTTGGACATTTTCGGCATTGCCAATCATCGAAGTATTCTTGTGGAATATTTTTTAATTAAAATTATTTTAGTACCATATCAAAAATATTCTGTCAGAGTACTCCGGTGGTCAAAGCCGAAGATGTCTAGCTATCTATGTAGAAAACAAAATATTTTACCAAAATACTTCAGTAACTGACACCGACAATTGTAGTCAGAGATGTCCAACAATCTATGTTAAAAAAATATATATATTCTGGTAGATTATTAAAAATATTCTACAAGAATACTCTAGTTACAGGCGTCGATGACTCGGAGTTAAAGACATTTTCGTGATTTATGTTTAAAAAAATTATGGCAAATTATCAAATATATTTTACTAGAATACTCTGGTGATCGTCACTGGCAACCGGGCTACTAGAGCCAGATACGTCCGTACATCTTTGTTGAAAACAAAAAATAGTATGATAGATTATCACTAATATTCTATTCGAATATTCCGGTGACTGGTGCTGGCAACCGAAGTCGATGACCATCACTACGTGTGGTCATTATTAGTTTTGATGACATATGGTATAATGTATGGAGTATCTTAGTAGTTTTGTTTTTTTTTTTGTTTTTTTTTTTATCAATATGAAAAATTTGAATAAAACATATTAGGTTGACATTTGACCAGTTCTCTTGAGTAGTAAGGAAATTAAAATGTCAAAAATAATGACAAGAATGACAAGAGATTTCAAAAGAGTAACATTTGTGACTTTTTCTCTTAAAAAATAATTAAAACTGATATCCGAACAAGACTAACTAGCTAAATAACCCGTCCATATTTATAATTTAGATAATCTTTAAATCATTACATAGCCAAAATTTAGCCCCAAAAAAAAAAAGTCATTAGATAACCATACTCATAACCTCCACATTTGAATGAGATATATTCTTGAGAATTTTTACAATATAGCCTCCTATTTTGAACTGTAAATAAAAAAAATTAAGGTTTTAACAGTTGGATTGAATTTTTAAATGTTTGATTATATCATAAATCATAACATTAAAAAATAATTCAATAATTAAAAATATATATTTTTTTGTTTATATTACATTTTAAGAGGTCCTGTAATAAAAGAACCTATAAACATTCTTTTATTAGAAAATTATTTGGTGAATCCATAGAAAAAAATAATAATTATAATAAAATAATAAAACACTATTTGGTGAAGTAAGATTGGTTAGTTTTCGTTTGTTTTTGATAATTGGAAATAAAATTTTTAAGTTATAGTTGATTAATTTTTTATAAATTAATTATAAATTTTAATTACTTAAAAAATAGGATAAAATCTTATATAAAAAAAATAATTTAGTTAGAATTAAATTTAAATATAAAATAAAATTATGTCTACAGTTCACACAAAATTGGTTTTAATAAAAACAAACAAAACCAAATTCCAAGACGATAAAACCAGCGATCAAAATACAGAGAGAGAAAGCAGCAGAGATTCAGCTGATTCAGCTGTGTGAGTGAGAGAATCCCCCACCCAAATCGGAGAGTTGCACCCGCACCCAAAAGAATCGTCGGAGATGCCCGTGTTCAGAACCCCATTCAACGGCTACTCCGTCAAGTTCAGCCCCTTCTACGAGCACCGCCTCGCCGTCGCCACCTCCCAGAACTTCGGCATCCTCGGCAACGGCCGCCTCCACGTCCTCGACCTCTCCCCTTCCCCTTCCCCTTCCCCTTCCCCCCAACCCTCCATTTCCGAGCTCGCCTCCTTCGACACCGCCGACGGCGTCTACGACCTCGCCTGGTCCGAGTCCCACGACTCCCTCCTCGTCGCCGCCATCGCCGACGGCTCCATAAAGCTCTACGACCTCGCCCTCCCCCCCTCCCAGAACCCCATCCGCTCCCTCCACGAGCACTCCCGCGAGGTCCAGTCCGCCGATTACAACCCCATCCGCCGCGACTCCTTCCTCTCCTCCTCCTGGGACGACACTGTCAAGCTCTGGACCACCGACCGCCCCGCCAGCGTCCGCACCTTCAAGGAACACGCCTACTGCGTCTACTCCGCAGTCTGGAACCCCCGCCACGCCGACATCTTCGCCTCCGCCTCTGGCGACTGCACCCTCCGAATCTGGGACGTCCGCGAGCCTGGCTCCACCATGATCATCCCCGCCCACGAGTTCGAGATCCTCTCCTGCGATTGGAACAAGTACGACGACTGCTCCATCGCCACCGCCTCCGTCGACAAGTCGATTAAGGTCTGGGATGTCAGGAATTTCAGGGTCCCGGTCTCCATGCTGAACGGCCATGGCTATGCCGTGAGGAAGGTCAAATTCTCGCCGCACCGGAGGAGCCTGCTGGTGTCGTGCTCGTACGACATGACGGTGTGCTTGTGGGATTACATGGTGGAGGACTCGCTTGTGGGGAGGTATGATCATCACACTGAGTTCGCCGTCGGGGTCGACATGAGTGTGCTTGTTGAGGGGCTTCTGGCGAGTACTGGCTGGGACGAGCTTGTCTATGTTTGGCAGCACGGGACTGATCCTAGAGCTCCTTGAAAAGGGAAGTCTTTTTTGGATTCAAATTATGATGAAATTGGTTCTTGATCAATACTCTATAGGTGAAATGAGAAATTGAGTTGCTTTTTCTTGTGGGCATTGTTGAATAATTGGAAACTGTTGAATGAATGGAACGCCCAATGCCCTGTATAGAGTGTTTAATAATATATATAATGGTGATCATGATTTGTCAACTCTGTCTTGTTTGAGAAGAAGTTAAAGTGCAAAGCTTTATCCCATAACAAAAGGCTTATCTTGTCTCGCATTTCATGTTTTGCTTGAATAATTATCTTCCAGTTTGTTAATCTGTGTTCTTTGGTACATTCATTGTTTTTACTTTGTTGAATTAGGGTGCATGAATAATTAGGATTTGCAAATTGTTTGCTTTACTTAAGAGGGTGAGCAATTGATGCTGATGATTCCTTAAATTTCTTCATTTTTTTAGCTTTAAGTTTGGCATTTAAACTAATTAGGAGGGAGCTATTTTGGGGGGTTAGATGTTACGTAGTTTTCTTCGGCGAGGAATTCAGTCCTTGGTTTGATCTTTGTATACTTGTGCAGTGCGAACCATTATGATCTACATGTTTGAGTTTGCACATTGAGATGTTTGTGCTGCGAGGAGTATGCTTGAATGAGTTGGTCCGCATGAGTTGGACATGGTTGTCAAATGTAGCATCACCTATTTTAAAAAGCAAAATGATCAAGAAATGTGATCAACATACACTAGCACAAAAAAATACACATCTATCCACACACGCATAGTTTTGCGTTTATGCTTTTCGTGCGCTTGATCCTGAATTGGTCTTTATGTTGAAGTACATGTCCTTGTTATGTTTTGCCTCCATCTCTTTACAGTAATTGCAAGATTGAAGTGTTGGAACGTTTTGGTATTTGGTTTCTGGTCTCCTCTGATTTGTATTTGCTTAAGGTGGAAATGTTGTAGAGCCTTGTCCTTTTTGGCTTGAATGTGCATCAACACAACCTCCCTTCCTTTTCCTTTTATTTTGCATCTTGTTTCTTTTTGTTTGCAATTATAATTTATGTTGTTATTAAGTACTAGCTGCATGGCATTGGTATGTTGCTTTAGTTTTATAGTCAGGAAATCATTTCTGTTCACTTAATTTGGACTCGTGAGTTGGCTACACCGGAAACCTGGAGTTGTTCTTTGGTTTTTTTTGGCAGTTTACATATCTTTTTGATTGTGTTAAGTTCGAATTATTCATGGAGCGAAAGTCTACACAAAAAGAGGATAGTTTATTACTTGGATTGCATTAAAAGCAGGTTTTATGCAACAATACAACTCTTTTGAGAATTGTAAGGATTTGGATGTTACTAGGAACTTGCAGAGTTTTATTGCTTAGAATAAGCAACAGGAATTTTGACTTAGTTTGAGTGCATGATCGTTGCCTTTGATTTCTCCCTGTAATGGACTCCGAGTAATGTCTGATGTATTCTTGTCTCTTTATCAATAACCTTTGGCGAGTCTCTGTAACTTAGCCTTGTGTGATCCGATGAATCTTCATCTCGTGTATCTATTATATCTGCTTTTTTTTTTTTTTTAAAAGAAAAAAAAAACTAATTATACTCTTGTGACTTATAATGTGTGAATTGATCTCTCTCTCTCTCTCTCTCTCTACTTGTTACTTCCACCCTATGTGTTTGTATTTGCCCGTGTCTGCTCAATTTACATTCTTACTGATTTTGTCTTACACCATATACTAGGCTCTGACTCAGACCAAGTTTTGGTACCTTAATTACGAGTTAAGTTCGATCATTGACCTTTTTTTTTTTTTTACCCTGTAAAAAACTTTCTGTCTTTAGAACCCAACTATATCAGCTAAACTTATGGTACGTTAGAGGGTATTGTCCGAAATGTTGTGCATTATCATCTGGAATATGTATGTGCAAGTGGCAATATAAGGCTGTCGCCCATAGCCTATTTGGTTGTTCATGATCTGTGTAGGAAGGTGATTGCCGTGGTGGGATGTTGAAGTTGCAGGATTTGAGAAGTACATTACCAACAGTAAGGTTCTTTTGGCTCTAGCTGTCCTCTGAGGGTTATGCGATTATGCATTTCGCCATTACGGTCTTTCGGTTATGTTCAATTCGCAAATTCATTATCTGTATACTTGCTCTCTATCTGCTTTTTAAGTAAAAAGGAGTCCCAGGATCTATCTTACAGCAGTAATGAACTTATCCTTGTTTCCCTCTCTATCTGCTTGTTGATAATTTAAAGTTGCATTCAGTAGAATGCGGTTCTTATTTCTCTGATTTTGTTTGTGAGATTTTGATATAGAAGCCAGACGACCTGTCGTTTGTGCTGTTGCTTTTAGTTGATCGTCATTTTTTGCTTTATGCTGTTAACTTTTCGTTTAATGCTTTTCTGTTGTCGTTTTGGTCTGTAAGAGGGATATTATCTGCTTCGTCATTTTTTCTAAAGGGTAGGGTAGACTTGGTTATTTTTTTGGTTTTGCTTTGAGCTGTGCCTTCTATTTCCACGGAGGATTTATCCAATCTTGAAGGACTTTCAAATCCAGCTGAGGCTTGTTCTCCCCGGTTTGTTATAGATTTTCTACGTCATAGCCGTGACTTTCCCATTCATTTTGATAGCCGGCAGATGTGGAGCGAGATATATATATATATATATATATATATATTTTTTTTTTTTAAATGAGAGAAGAGTGAGAGCAATTGGCATAAAATAACTGTACATTTCAGCTAGGTTGTCACTCACTACAATGAAAAAAGAAGACGCAAATGTATAATAAAATGAAATGACAGGTAATAATCCAGAATAAAACAAAAATGCGGGGAGGAGAAAAAAAAGAAAAAAAAAAAAAAAAAGCTCTAAAAGTAGGCGAAAAGCGGGAACAGAAACAACAAGAGATACTATGCCGGAAATAGGTGAGGTAACCAATATGACAGAACAAGGGGACAGTAAATTTAAATCAAGATGTACTTTACGTTCGTTTCAGTTTAATCATTGTTATGAAAAATAAAATATTGGAACACCCTCAAACTATAAGCCAAATCACATGACTGGATTGGATCTGTAAACTAACTGTGCCACATTATCACAAGATGTGCAAAGGGTATGCACGCGAACATTATTTGCCTATTGACTCGAGGGGATGCTTTCGTTCCCATTTTAACCATAATAAAAGTAAATAACATGTTAATTTCTTCAAAAGATTAGCATAATTATTATTATTATAGATTTATAAATTCAGTATGTAAATTGTTAAAATTAGAAATTTAGGTTACAAATTACTATGTGCGATAAATTCAAAGGACACTGGTGCAAAAAAAAAAAAAAATCTAAATTAATCTTATTTTTTATTTTTTACAAATTTGTCTTATACTCATTTTTCAACATTTATACTATTTAAATATTAGTTTTAACAAAATTATTAAAACATATATTCAATTTTGAATACTCAATATTTCAAATTCTATATTTGGATTCATACATTCATTTTCGGTTTGAATGCAAAAATTTAAAGAATCCAAATTTTACACATGATCCAAACGAATACATTATATATATATATATATATATATATATGTGTATGTATGTAGTAGTGCTAGAAATTCAGGTTTCAACATGACAATAAAGCACAAACTCGACATGAAGAAATATGGGTTATGATTAGGAAAAATTGCGAGCTGATTTTGTAAGAGATATTGTAATATGTCTCTCATTTGACTTAAGATCAAAATACATAATAGGGCCTCGAGGACCAAGAGAGTGGCGCGGCCGCAGCACACAAGAACGCGGCCACACGGCATTCTCTCTGCAGCCTGCCTAGCGGGCCAGAAGGGCGGTGTGGCCACACAGCCGCGCTCCTTGTAGCCTGCTCAGCAGGCCAAAAGGGCTGCACAGCCGTGCTCCCTCTAGACTAAAAGGGTCGTGCAGCCTTGCAATTCGTGCTGATATGAGAATTTCAAATTTGTCTTTTGAGTTGTTTCGAATCGTTGTGTCTGTTGGTTGTGTGTTTTCATACAAAATTGAATTATTATCAGTAACTAATATATTAATGATGATAATTGAATAGATACTAAAAGAGATGTCTTTGCAATGAAGAGGCACCTCTTGGAAAATGTTATATGGATGACCATGATTGTAACGATTCATGAAAAGACACTCCTGTGCTTTTAAAAAAACTCTAGAAATTTACAGATTTCATATCTTTATTTTGGAATATAAAATTATTGCTAGATATTATATTTAAGGGTTTGTTATATCTTAGGGGTAATTTGCTGTGAACTCTTTAGCAAACTTAATAGTGAGGACAAATAAAACCTTAAAGGAAAGTATTATCAATACGCCTCAAACCCATCTTTGTTTTCAGTTTTCTTTGCCTCCATTGTTCTTATTCGCTCTTATTCTCCAACAGGTTTTGGGTCAAACCCACCTAACATGATCAAAAAATGGATCAGGTTTGGGTCAACCCGAAGGGCATGAAAAAATAAACTGTAATAACCCATTCAAAATTCATATCCAATTCAGGTTGATTCGGTAGTGATCTTTTGTATTATTGTTTATGCCTTATGCTTTTATTTAGTAGACTTTTTGTCTTGTATGAATTATGGAGTAGCCAGTTATGGGTTTATATGGTTTTGTGTTATGGATTAATCTTTTGTAAAAAACTAATTATGAAATTATATGATTTTTTGTTTTAGATTGACCTAACTATATTATGATATATTATTCAATTTGCTTGGTATGGATCCAATTGTGTGTTAAAATTTTTTTTTCCCTTACTTCTAAAAGGTCAACGGATCAGCAAGTCAATGATTTGTGTTGCGTTAATGAACTCAAAACACTCTGTTGGCGAGTTATCGGGTTGAGTCCACCAACCTGATAGGTCGGGTTAGTGTTGAGCTTGTTTTTTTTTTTTTTTTCTTTTTTGATAAGGTCATGAATCAAGTCCGGATTAGAGTTTTAAAATTTTATGATGGCTTTAACTCGATACGTACTTGATTTGTTGACACGAATTGTCAGCCCTACTGCTATGTAGCAAGACAAAAAAAATAGAGGCCAGCCTACTTTCTACTTTCTATTCTTAATGGGAACAACCAACTTCGAAAGTCAGTACATTGCATTCTCAGTTGTGCAGGATTCACCAAAAGAGCTAAGAAACTAATAGGCCAATTAGCTGTTAATTCAGTTGAAAATAAAAATTTTAAATTAAAAAATTGATTGATTTATCAAAAATTAATTTAATTTTTGTTAATTTTTTATAAAAAATTAAAAATTGATAAAAAAATTTTGAGTTAGAATTTAAGATCCAAACTGGCAATAAGTAACAACAAAAATTCACCTACCATTATACGTGTCAACACGTAGCTTCCTCAGACAGGTGGCATCATTTGGCAATCATAGCCTCTAATCCTCCTACGTCCCCTTTTCCCATTGCTGACGTGGCAACGTCTGCATCCATATAAACATATATATTGAAGAATTAAATGAAGCTTTTCGGATCATCAGAAGCAGGATCAAATATTTGCAATGACGGTAAAGAGGAAACTTTCCTCTGTTTCTGTCTCTCCTCTTTCTCACTATCGAGTAAAGATTATGATTTCCCAATCATTTCTTTCTTAGCCTGTTTTTAGTTTCCTGACCTTAGAAATGAAAGGTGAAAATCATATGGTGATGGTCTTGGTAGAGGTAAGCCCATAGTAGGGGGATGGACATTGTAGGAAGAAGCAAAGTAAGAATGAGATATTTGGTGGTGGTGTATGGTCGTCACGTACCAGGGAGGTTCTGTAGCAACTTGGTTTCGGCAACCCAGTTTCTTTTAATGATGTGGTTCGTTTTATCGGCAATGATTCTTTTTAAGTGATTGGTGTTTTTGTTTTACGGTTTTATCATTTGTGTGTAATAATGAAGATGTCTTTGTTGTCTTTTCTTTCGGCGTTTTATTTTTGTTTGTTTTTTTTCCTAATAATTGAGGTGGTTTCACTACCTTCCTTGTTGGTTATTCATCTGTCAAATCTGAGTCTTGATGTTGTTTTGGTCCCGCTAGAGTTACTTCTATGCGGAGTTAGTAGTGGTTCTTGTGCTACTGAGTCTTGGTCCTCGGATGATTGGAAAATTTCCAATCAACTGTCAGGATTTTATCAAAAAGAACCTTACATGTACTCGATTTCAGTGTGCCGAGATATATACTCGTTATCGGGCCTTAAGCATACGTTTTTTTCTTTGAGCGTCATCAGATTTCACTGATGGATTTGTTCTTTTTTAATGATTTTGTCTCATATAATACGAGGTTTGTTATATTCGGTATTTTTTTTAATTTCATTAGTGAGAGTAATGAAAATCTTCCTTTCAAAAAAAATATTTGCAATGACGCACAACCTCGCCTTTTCTTTTCTTTTTTCTTGTTTTTCCCTTTTTTTTTTGTTTTGCTTTTTTTTTCTTGATGGAAGCAACATGAGCATGATCAGCATGTAGAACTTTGTTATTAAGGGAAAAAAAAAATCTTTGTTATTGGATCAACCTGAATGCTTCATCCAAGTATTGAGTCCTTTTTTAATTATTATTATTTTTTAAATAATCGGTCAAAGCATTGACTACCTTACCTCTTAAGAATACAAAGCATTGAGTAACTCAATATTAGTGTGTTTGGACAAAGGATAACATTATTTTTTTTCATTAAAATTTTTTTATTTTTAATATAAAATTAAGAATATATATTTTTTATGGTAACAAAAATGGTTTGAATAGATGTTTGATGAAGTTTTAGCTTTCTTTCTACGTACATCATCTTTAGGTTTTAAAATTTTACAGGAATTAATGAAATTATCTTCAAAATGTATTTAGTAGCCTAGTATAGTACTTGTCCTTTTTGTTTAGATCAAGTTTTCAGCAATTGACAAGATGATATAATGATACATAACCAGGGGAGAAAATGCAGGTTGTTTAAGATATACTTAACTAGCACGAAACGAAAGAAAAGTACAAAATAAAATAAATAAATAAATAATACAACCTGAATCCGCAAACTTCCGACATATACAACCAATATATACATATATATGTAACGACACATGGATCTCAGGGTCTGTATATATTTAAGTCCCACTATTCACCGCCCAAAAAAAAAAAATCTAAACAATATTATCATGAATAAAAACAAGAAAAGAAGAAGAAAAATCCCAGTACTAACATTAGTAGCAGCACCCAAACGCCTGATAAACCAAAAAAATCTAGCGCTAACGATCAATGTAGCTTTTGGACACAATCACGTGTACATGAGATGTGTATGACCAAACTCATGTACAACTTGCACTCTAGCCCACCAAAAAAAAAAAAAACAAACAAACAAACAAAAAATCTCACAGCTTGCAAACTAAGATAACACATTCCAAATCTATCGAAAAAAAAAAAAAAAGATCCACATTCCTATGCAGCAGCAGGCTAGCTAGCTATTGCTAGCAGTTCAACGAACACCGATAAAAAAAAAAAATAAATAAATCCATAATACCGTAGTACTAATAACTCCTTATACATATATATATATATATATATATGTATGTAACAGACACACACATGCAGCCAAAAGAAAGCCATATATATATATATATATATGTGTGTGTGTGTGTGTGTGTATATATATAAATATATGTATATGTGTGTGTGTAACCGACACTCACTAAAGAAAGCCAAAGCTTTCGATGGTTTAAATAGGTTGAGTGAAACCTCAAATTACTACTACAAAAACTTGTCAAATTATTCTACATTGTACAAAACTATTATAGAGCTGCGGGCTAGCTAAGCTAGCTGGGTCCAATGAGAGGGACGCATGGCTCGGCCAAGACAGAAGCCATGTTGAGGCGGCACCACAACCACGAGGTGTCCGGGAGCCAGTGCAGCTCGAGCCTGACGCAGACCATCGACGCGCCAATGGGGTTGGTCTGGTCCATGGTCCGGGACTTCGGCCACCCTCAGGCCTACAAGCGCTTCGTCAGGAGGTGTACAATGCGGTCGGGAAACGGCGGCGTCGGGAGCGTCAGGGAGGTCCACGTCGTCTCGGGGATGCCGGCGGGGGTCAGCGTGGAACGGCTGGAGAGGCTGGACGACGACGCCAAGGTCATGTCGTTTTGCATAATTGGTGGGGACCACCGGCTGGAGAACTACAGGTCGACGACGTCCATTCATGAGGATGAGGATGATGATGATGATGATGAGGGAGAGAGGTGGAAACGGACGGTGGTGATCGAGTCGTACGTGGTGGATGTGCCGGAGGGGAGTAGCGAGGAGGACACTTGCGCGTTCGCGAATACGATCATAAGGTGCAACCTCATGTCATTGGCTACGATTGCTGAAAAAATGGCTGCTGGCTCATGATGATGATCATATGATCAGAGTTTATTTTTTATTTATTATTATTATTATTATTTATGACGTTTTCCATCATTTGTTGTTATTCTTTTTGTTATGCTGTCGTATACATCATGTTCTAGTCATGGGTATTTATGTGGTGATAGTTTTTTTTAAGGTTCTTTTTTCTCCTTTTTTTTTTTTTCTTTTTTTTTGTGGGTTGGGGTCAATTATTAACCAGCAATTTGTTAATAACTAATTAGTTTGTGTGTTGGTTGTTACGTTTCTTTATTTCATGATGATTTTGTTTTTTCTTTGTTGTAGTTGGCATGCTTATTTTTTGTTCAATTTTGTGAGGTCGATTCTATGAAACTAGCTAATTAATCAATTCAAATCTATAAACTAAACGATAATAAGATATATATTAAAATATGATGAGTTCAAATATATTATTTTATTTTTTCTGTCTGATTGATTATTCTTCATTTTTTGTTTATCATATTATCTAAAATTAACAACTTAAATCATATAAATATGAATTTAATATTAAAATGATTTATAACAATTCATTTATGTCAAAAATCAATTGAAAGGATATAAGACAGGAAAATAAACCAATAGATTTAAGTTCTATAAATGTAGATGTAGAGATAGATTTGTGTACTACGTACATAAGACAATAGTATGGTTTAGGGGGTAAAAATCATTTATGGCGCCGAATTTCAATCCAACTAGAAGCGACTAATAAGTGTCATCTAATACTCATGTTTCTTGTACAGAGTATTTTTAAAAGAAACTCCCAAGTCTAGGCAGCACCCACACTTTACCTACGATTCTCTTTATTTCTGCTGAGTAATGAGAGATGAAAGATGATAATTTAAACCAAAAAAGTTTAAAAAATAAATAAATAAAAAAAGAGCCAGATAACTGTCTGTCGTCTCTGGTATTCACTCGCCCACTTTTTTTTTTTTTTTTTAATTTATTTTTACAAGAGGACATTTAAACCCTAATTAAACCAAGTATAAAGTCAGTTTAATAAAATTATTTAACATTTTAACTTCTAATATTAGCATATTTAAGAGCATTTCCAATACAATACTAGGAGATTGTGTCAGTGATAAATTTTGGCATTTGGTTAAAAAATACTCTCCAACATAGTGCTATATTTGATATCAAATCTACCATATGTTAAATTTTGTAACAAATTTGTCATAATGTATAACTAATGTCAAATTTAATATTTAATATTTATTTATTATTGACTTGATTTTTGTCATATAATTATTGTAATATTTTAATTTTTAATTTATTTAAATACTAAATGTTCACTTTACAAGTTCTAAAGCCTAA
Source organism: Ficus hirta (assembly GCA_038430175.1). Classification (NCBI taxonomy): domain Eukaryota; kingdom Viridiplantae; phylum Streptophyta; class Magnoliopsida; order Rosales; family Moraceae; genus Ficus; species Ficus hirta. Next base: position 10,981,516 of record CM076589.1, read on the forward strand.
TAATAATAACAGTAGAAATATTATTATACATTAGAGTATATATAAAGTAAGATAATTTTATCGTTCACATAATTTTTTTTTAACCAAGTATGGTATAGGTATAAATCAATGTATCAGAGATTGTCTAATAATGCGATTGGGATGTTGTTTATGGGGGGAAAAAGTCAACACCACCAACCAACCTCAAAATCCCAACCCAGCTAACAGTTTTCATATGCGACTGCAAGATGGACTAGTAGATACTTTTTAGTTTTAAATATTTTAGTTTGGATAATGAATCCTTATCTACGACTGCGGATTAATTTATATAAATCTGATAAAAATAAAAAAAAATTTCCCTGAAAAGTGATTAAAGTGAATTTAGTATTCCGACGACAAAAACCTGATATGGTTTTATCTTTGAGCTAAAATACAGTCAGTTTACCACATTACCACTAAGCTTTCACTTCTATAAAAAATATGGTTCCAAGAAAAAGGCTAGCTATAAGGTAAAGAAGAAGACTAGGAAGACTAAATAATATATCTTTTAATAAACAAAATTTATTTTAGAAAAATGAAAATGAGGGACTCACAATCTTAAAACACAACAGGCCTAAAAAAGGAAAAACAACCAAAGAAAAGTAGAAAAAAAAAAATTGGAAGATGACCAAAAAAAAAAAGCAATCCCAAGAGAAAATATTAAGATTTTCTCACTTAAAAGCCCGTTTTAGTATGAGTTCTAAGCTAATAATTAGATATTTTTTTTTCTTTATGCGTCTCATTAAAATTTTTTTTTTCTCAATATATCTAAAAATGCTAATTTGTTCCACGAGTACGAAACAATAATTTCCATCTCCTTTTACACAATTAAACGACTTAAAATATTGTTCGTTTCAGAATTTATATCTTCCATCAGAATCTTCATCTGCCATATCTACTGAAGATTTATATGTTCTCTTCAATACCAAACTATCAGTCTGCATCTTTATCCCAAAAAAAAAAAAAAAAACTATCAGTCTGCATAGCATAACTTGTGGTACTCTAATAGATTTTTTTGATCAACAGGGCCATCTAAATAAAATATATTTTTTGGTAAATATAGATAAAATATAAATATATAAACAAAATATATTTGTTAATAGCTAAATATGTGAAAAAGGTAAAAAGTAAAGGTTCTTTTTTATTTATCAAAGGTTCTTTTTGTAGCTTTCTTGTAAGGGTGACGTGGGACCCACTCTCTTGTCTCACTCTCCGGGAGTTCGGATTGTTCAACAATTTATTTATTTTTATTGTTTCCATTTCTGAAAAGCTCTAAAAAGAAATACTTATGGTGTTAAACGTAGTCTAGTTCAAATTGAATAAGATATGATCTTAATTTCAAATTTAACGTAGAGCTTCTCTATGTTAGCTCATTAAATGGTAGTTAGTGATGACCTTTCTATGTCATATATATTGTTAAAAGCTCTCAAGCTGTCAATCCTTTTTTGATTAGTGAACAATTATGAGATACCATTGGTGTTAAGTACAAACTATTAATAAAAGGCATGAATTATATAACGTGGGATTCATTAATAGAGTTCATCTTCTATTAAAAATGACGTTTAATATTATTGGTGTCCATAAACATTTTTCACGACTAACTTATGATCATTAATCAGTTAGTTTAGAAGCACATTAACCATAATTAATTAGGATGCAGATAGTGTCTTCTAGCTAATAGATTGTTCAGTCATCCTGGGCGTTTTAGGAGAGATGGAAGAAAGTAAGACTGGATTGGGAGGTGGGAAAGAGATTATGAAGAATAGGTTGGACTTGTATTAGAAACAAAAATTGTATAATTAATCATGAGTTTATGCATCACTATAGACGATTCAAAGTTCCATATACTTCATTCGTCATTAATGCTACTTTTCAGACTATGCTGCGTGCTCTATTGTGCAGAATATGTGTTGCCATGTTGTGCTTGTCGGCCTAATCTATTTGACAAACTCTAGTTTAGTCCTTTTTCATTTTGTTAGTGAGCCCAGACATTTCTCCTACAAACGAAGAGAAAAAACGACATGAGCACGTATCAGAAATCGTAATCGTAGTAAATAGTTTTTTTTTTTTTTTTTACAAAACTTAAGTAAATAAGATGATTTTAAAATATTTGAAATAAATGACAGTAAATTGAAAATTTATTATGTCAAATAATATATTTATTAGGTAGTCATCTAATAAACTTTTTATTTATTACTACTTTTTTTTTTGTTGAATATTTTTCATACATTTTTGAAACCTACTACTCGCTCTAATTATTTTATGTAAATTTGTTATTTGAGAAAATTGTGGAAACCGCTTTTTAAAAACATATGTTTATATTTTTTTTTTGCCTTTTTTATTTAATGTTTATTTGGATTTTTGACATTTTTTATTTGTTGAATTAAAGGTTAAGAAAACTTAAACGATCACAACTGGGCCAATAGTTAAGAGATGTATTTTTGAGAGACAATTCTATAAATCACCCTCGTAACTTATTTGTTTCTTTGAGACAATGACATGGTTCTAAATTAAAGACAATGATATGGTTCTGAATTAAACCAAGGGAAAAGCACCTGAAGGATCCAATTTTGAAGGCCATTATATTAATATGATACAAAAATTTGATACTAGATCAATATGATACAAAATAAAACTAAAGTTTGTATTATGTTAGTTAATTGATGAAAAAATGTCACTATTTAGGTAATTTTTTGAAATAATTACACAAAAAAGTCTATTTTTAGAGTCTAATTTTAAAATATGTCCGCTTTTTGATAATATTATGTAATAGTCTATTTCTAAAAAAATAACTTCTTGTAGTACCTATTTTGTCATTCTACTATATTTAACATCATTTTCCTTTATTATGATTCATATTTTTTTCCTTATTTATTTATCATTATTATATATTTATCTTAATGACTAGTTCTTTTATTATAGTGATAGCTTATTAGTATAATTAAGGTTTTTTTATAAACATATTTATTAAGTATGATTTAAATTTCTTAGAAACCTATTTTTTTTTAGTATCATTTGAGTTCTTTTATGATAATTTTAACATTATTGTGATAATTTATTCATTTATTTATTATTTGTATTGTTTTAATGGTTAGTTTCTAAAATTTAAATGTGTGATGAAATTGTTTATTTTTTTTATAATAATTACTATATCATTATGATATTTTTTAAAAATATTTTATGCTTTTTTTTTGTGGTATGTTCGCTGTGAATTTTATTTTAATAACCAATTATCTATTATAATGAATGTTTTTCATGTATCTTACAATTAATATCAGTTATGGTTCTTTTTTCTTTATAATAAACCAAGTAAAATGGCTTTTTTCGTTTTTATAAAAAAATTTATTTAGTTTTACATTTTTTTAGAGATTTTTTCTTTCCTTTTTTAATTAATTCTTTATTTGTTTAATTTCAATTCTTGATAAAAGGGTAATATAATTTTTATAAATATTAATTTAGATATTAATATAAATAAAAAAAATATTTTTTAATCATAATTTTTAATTTACACATTTAGTAAATAATCTTACTTTTTTCTTAAACCCAATGACAAACTGGGCCCTTTTTAAGCCCAAAGTAAACCTTCTACCTCCGTCTGAGACATTCAAGTTCAACCTTGTTGAGTCGTTGACCATTAGATTTCCCTGCTCTGGTACTCTCCCTCCCATTCTTAAGTCAAACCTTATGAGCTGCTGACAGGTAGGAACAACCAACAAATTTTGGTGTACAAGGAAATCGAACACAGTTAGCCTTGTTGTTGCTCTCTTAACCATTTTTAAAACTCAACCGTACCAAACTACCCCTCCATAGTCCTTGACCATTTTGAGTAATTAACATATAATATTTTAGTCTAATTGCCTACCAGTCAGCTTTAAACCGTTAAGTAACAAAATCTGAAGTTAAAAAAACACGCATTATGGATATCCAACCTTAAGAACCTCCTAATTGTAATTAATCAAGAAAAGTTTATCTTGACAAAAAAAAAAAAAAAAAAAAAAAAAATTGAGCTGACTGGTAGGCAAGGCCTATGGCAGAGCTGTTCCATCCGACAACCCTATATACATAACAAATCCGGACATAAATGAAGACATAAACAAAGAGTGAAAACCCAGTTGAGAAAAACTAATGTCTTCAATGAAAATCCAATCTGCTTTTCTTTTCTTGATCTGGGCATGTCAAACAAGCCTATCTTCAAGCTTTTCCAGTGAGTACTACTCCATAGTAGGCCATGATGAACTGGAAAGTTTCCCACCAGAGGAACGAGTGGTTGAGCTGTTCCAGAGATGGAAAGAGAAGCACAGAAAGGTTTACCGGCATTCGGAAGAGGCGGAGAGGAGGTTCGAGAATTTCAAGAGGAATCTAAAATACATATTTGAGAAGAACAATGGGGAGAGATCAAGGTCGGAAAATGGACACAAGTTGGGGCTGAACAGGTTTGCTGATATGAGCAATGAGGAGTTCAGGAAGGTCTACTTGTCGCGGGTGAAAAGGCCCGGCAATAAGAGGAGAAATCCGATCAGCCGGAGTTTGAATGGGAAATCGAGTTCTTGTGATGCGCCTTCCAGTTTGGATTGGAGGAAAAAGGGAGCTGTTACAGGTGTCAAAGACCAAGGCGATTGTGGTAAGTTTTTCTATAGTCTTGAAACAATATTAAAAGGGGATCGGTGGTGTTTAATATTATCGGTTTCATTTTGATTTTTTTTTTAATTTTTACTTTCTTTTCCTGATCGGAGAAGGCATATGATAATGAGTCCGTTTAGATCATAAGTTCAAATTCATAATTCAAATAATAAATCTAAATTAAAAAAAAACTTGAAAATTAACTTAAAATGACGTGACAATAGGGAGCTATATGTTATGATTTGATCTGTTGTGAGGATAGACACACTTTTAGAGTGCAAATTGTATACTAGTTTTTAGATCTAATGTGAGGCAGAATGTTGAGGCAGAGATCCTAAAGTTAAGTATAATAATTATTTATTAAAACATCCAACTGTCCTTTTTTTTTTTTTTTTACATAACATTAACTAGTTAACGAGCAGCATTTTGTATCTGCTGAATAGACAAATAAAATAAATAAATTAATAAATATATTCACATGATGATGACTAAACCATTATGTGTAGCAAGTACAAAAACACTGTTTGTCAGCTCATATGCTGTATGGTAAGGAAATCCTATTTAACCCACCATGGATAGGTACTTCGGCAATCACTGGGGGTGGATGAAAGTTTTTATTTTATTTTATATATATATATCTATATATATAAAAGATAATATCAAGGGACACTTGTGATGTCTAGTATCACGTTTTTAAGAAGAATTACTGTAATAGTAGGAGACTTCTATTTTCTTATGTGCCTCAAAAAAAATTATGACCCAAATTGAGTTGAAGGGCGAGATAGTCGTTCTAGACAAAATTTATTTAGGACCTTGGAATCCCAATGATAGATCTTGAATTGACATTCATTTTTGGTATTTGCAAATTATTTGTAACGTGTTATATTGACTTGAGAGCCAGTAGTTCATCCCAACTTGGCTATGAACAAGTAAACAAAACAAGTTACAACATTAGAATGAATGATAAATAAGCCTTTAAAATAGGAGAACCTTTTTCAAAGGAGAACAAAAATCCAGTTCAAATATTTCCCCAGATAGTCATCAATTTCTACAAGCTGTATTTAGAATTATGAGATGTTTGACAGGAAGTTGCTGGTCATTCTCATCAACCGGAGCCATGGAAGGAATCAACGCCATAGTCACAGGGGACCTCGTTAGCCTTTCGGAACAAGAACTCATCGACTGCGACACCACCAATGACGGATGTGATGGAGGCTACATGGACTATGCTTTTGAATGGGTCATCAACAATGGCGGTATTGATTCCGAAACTGATTACTCCTACACGGGTGTAGACGGTACTTGTAACGCTACTAAGGTCTGTTTCCATGAATTCTAATTAAAACTTTTTTTTTCCTTCAATATTTTTGTATTCTGATAGAGTTCACATTACTTTGTGAGTCTCTAACTAGTTGATAGAGATGTCACATTGAGATTTTAAAATTTTTTGTATTGAATGCCAAAATTTTCATTAATTTTTAGCTACTAATTATTTAAAAAAAAAAAAAAAAGGGTCAGTTCTTATGGTTCACATCACTCTTAACTAAATTATGGATTTTCTTTACTTTGTGTTTGGTCAGGAGGAAAGTAAAGTAGTTACGATTGACGGGTATAAAGATGTAGGAGAATCCGATGCCGATCTTTTGTGCGCTACCGTTCAGCAACCAATTAGCGTTGGTATAGACGGTTCTGCCTGGGATTTTCAACTATACACCGGGGTGAGCATATTGTTTTTACATAAATATATATGTAGTGTGTTACACAATTTCACTAGGAAATAAAATTCAAATGTGTCATGTATTTGATCAGGGAATCTACGACGGTGATTGCTCCGACAACCCGGACGACATTGATCATGCTGTTTTGATTGTCGGTTATGGCTCCGAGGGCGGCGAGGATTATTGGATTGTGAAAAATTCATGGGGAACAAGTTGGGGAGTAGAGGGATACATTTACATAAGAAGGAATACTGATTTAGAGTATGGTGTTTGTGCAATCAATGCCATGGCTTCCTATCCAACCAAGGAATCTTATGCGCCGTCACCATCTAGTCCACCGTCCCCACCTTCGCCTCCATCACCGCCACCGCCACCGCCTACCCCTACGCCGCCTCCTCCCTCTCCCTCACCAAGCCAATGCGGAGACTTGTCCTATTGTGCAAGTGACGAGACTTGTTGTTGCATCTTTGAGTTCTTTGATTATTGCCTAATCTATGGTTGTTGCGAGTATGAGAACGCAGTTTGTTGTACTGGTACCGAATACTGCTGCCCGAGTGATTACCCCATTTGTGATGTTGAAGAAGGCCTCTGTCTCAAGGTATTGGGATATATATATATATATATATATATTTTTGGTGTCAATCTTTTTTATTTATTCTAGGATAGAGTTTATTTTAGTCGGATTGCAAACTAAATATTTTCTTTGTCTACTTTTGTTGTGTAGAGCCAAGGAGATTACTTGGGAGTGGCAGCAAAGAAGAGGAAAATGGCCAAGCACAAGTTGCCGTGGACTAAAATACAAGAAACAGAGAAAAGATATTATCCTCTGCAGTGGAAGAGGAACCCTTTTGCTGCTGCAATGCGTTGAGAAAATGAAAACCAATGTTTTTTTTTTAATTTTTATTTTTAATCTGAAATATTTAAAGGATAAAAATATGAATTTAGCCCTATTTGAAGATTATGGCTTTGTTTGATTTGGGTAATAATCTTGTAATAACAACAGGGTCAAGCCACATTCCACTATTTTCTTTACCATTTGTAATATTTATTTTGGAGATTTAAACAAGTGAGTTTGTTATATAACTTGATTCGTTAGTAGTTGAAAGAACAACTCTACCTAAATAAATCATTAGCTAAAACACTAGAGAATACTAGAGAACATAAAATTCAAAATTTTATATGGGAAAACAATATTAAAAAAAAAAAAAAGAGTTCAAATTGTACTTTCGAATCTATGAGTTAAATGAGAGTTATGAATTAACCATGTTATTGAAGTATGTTTGGTCGTTGAGAAAAGAGTGGGAGGAAAGTGATGGGAAATGAGTTAATATTTTTCTGCGCTAGAAAAGATTGTAAATGCTATTTGAATCATCTTCAACAAACTGAAAGAACTTTAATTTACCTTTAAAAAAAAAAAAAAGGGAAGAAAAACTTAAATTTGGGATCTAATTTTCTTCTATTTTTGCTCTTTCAAGATGGTGGAAATTCAGTGCAATAAATTCAATTGAAAGAATGAAGTTGTAATAAATACAGGTCACAAGCAAAATGTGAGCCCGGACCAGTTGGATATTATAGTGGGCCTAAGCCCCAAGATTAACCATTTTTCAGAAATACGGGCTTCATTTGATTGGCCATTTGGGCATACGGACTGAAGAAACAAACAAGTGAGTAACAACTTCCCATAAATGAACCATAAAAATTTGTCTCGTTGCAGAAGAAGATGATGAATGTGAATTTTTCCTGGGACTACTAATGTGAAACTAAAATATGTCAGTGGAATGGTTGGTCCCATCAATGTGCTTATTCACCGTGTAAAGAAATTTAAGAATCTATCAATAAAACGGAAATAATATAATCTGATAATACTAAAAAAAAAAAAAAAAATCGACAAAAACTTTACATATCATCGTGAGTTTGACTCTGTGTAGATTATTGATCAAGTAATATTATCTCCGATCAGGATTATTAAATATAGATCTTAAACGCGTTCTTAAAAGAAGAAAATAGAAAAAAATCTTATTGTTTTACAGCTCTATTGATGATTATTTATCTAATTTTTTGTCATTTGTAGTCCACTAAAAACTATACCTCCTCTCAAACTTGCGTTTGGTCAAAGTCCGAGATAGAGATGTTTCTAATGCGCATTCATGACCATACAACACGAACACTCCAAAGTAAAATGATATAAAATTAAGAAAATACTAATAAATCTAATGGAGGATTGAATCTTTAGCTTCTAGTTTTTAGAGATTTAGAAGTTAGTATTTCTAAAACTTGAGGGAATATTAGATGATGCAAGTTTAATTGAATCTGATTTGGGTTTCCTAATTTTAGAAAGAGCTATATTTGAGACACTAACCCAACTCTTTAGCAAAAATAAATAAATAAATAATTAAAAAAATTAAATAACTAACTAGTATCTATACATATCTTAGAAATGGCAAAACATGCTACTATGCAAAGCATTTTCATCCAAAACGGTTCATTTTGGACGAAAATATTTTGTATTTGCCTTTTTAGTCCTTCATTTTTCATTTTTTTAAATTTGGCCCAATTTTTTTTTTTTACAATTTAGTCCTTTATTAATCCTTCGATTTTTTTTATTTTGACCTTTTTTTTTATTTTATAGATTTAGTCCTTTTTTGTATTGGACGAAAATGTTTTGTATTTATTTTTTAGTCATTCGATTTATTTTTATTTTTTATTTTGGCCTAATTTTTTATTTTTTATTTTTACAATTTAAACTTTTTCTGTATTGATCAATTTTTTCCATTTTAGTTCTTTTATATTTTGTTTTTGGTATTTTTTCATGCCTCTTTTTTTTATGTCTTTTTTTGTGGGTTTATTTTAAATTTTTTTTATATGTAGATAAAAGTTTTCAAATGCATCTAGATGTACACAGCACATGCTTTATATTATTAGGTATAGGAAAGCCAAGGACCCAAGGCTCTTTTGTTGCTCAACTTTTTCGACTAGATCACGCGTTTCGTCCTTATTGATATTAATGAATGGAGGGCCATGTTGGTTCACGGGACAATAGAATGGGCTAATTTGTCCTAATATGTTTACGGTTCTCACTTTTAATGAATAGTTGATCTAATTCTATTTATTTACGATAAGTTTATTTATGCATAATTTAAGTGAGGATACTCGGAATAAATAAGATTCAAAATAAGAATTACAGTCAGACACTCAGAATAAGTTATTTACTTAGGTTTAAACGGAATCATACGATACTCATGTGTTGACTTAAACTCAAATGAAAACATAAATTATAGTATATAGTATATTACAAAGGCATAATTTAAATATATAGTGTATTTATTTGTTACGGTAAAATTATAGCAGATTTTTTGTTTTTGAACTTGTTGATTTACTTTCTTACTCTTGGTAGTTATTATGTTTTTGAAGGTTTGAAGTGAGGAAGGTTTGGACCTTGGGGAGGATACTGATTAAATGGTATTTTCACATTTTCATTTTAATTTTTTGACCTAATTATGCTATTTGATTATAATATTTTGATTTCTACTAAAATTTTAAAGGATAGTAGTTCAATATGCTATTTTGGTATTTCTCTCATATGAAAATGAGTTCTTGTAAATTTACTAAAAGATATTTTAGTAAATTTTGTGTTTGGAATATAAAAAGTAAATTGAATAAAATACTTAATATAAAATTTTTAAACATAAATAAAATAATATATATACATATTCTTATTGTATTGTTTTTTAGAAACTAAAAATAAAATGTCAAAAATTAAATAAATTAAATTAAAATTGAAAGAATAAGCGTAAAAAATGACCAGCAATAAAGACCAGGACATGCACGATTATCCTAATCCAACATTAGACCAAACATATGTGTTCCAATATAAACATGACCAGCAATCTTTTTGGTTTGTATATTATGCGGATTAAAACAATCTTTAAATTTTATATTTTTGCTTTATTTTCTCTTTTCTCTCTTTTCTTTTTTCTCTTCTTTTTCTTCTAGAGGATAGAATTAAAATGCTCTAATTGTGTAGACCACTAATTTTAAGTTTACAAAAAACGTTTATAAAGTGAGTACATACAATTTAGCTCAAGGAATTTTTGACAGTCTGTACATCGTGTTTAATACAGATTATCCGATCTAAATTCTAGGGATGCAATCAATAATCGTATTAGACTTTATAGTGAGGGCAGTTCATAGTACACTCTCCACTAATATATATTAGAGATATAAAAATATGAACTCTTGGTAGGAAATTTCGTCGAGGGATAAGATAAGGGATCATATATTAGGTCCAAAATGACTGGCAAAGGTTGGGCTCCATTGACTATGGCTTTTCTCCCTCAAGCTCGTGGTGGGGTAGAGGTGCAACGCTTTTGAACCCTAAAAAGCAAATAATAAAGGCTAGTTTGGGAGTTGGTACTTGCTTAAATTCTAATCTTTAGCTATTCTTAATTATTCTGGCCACTGGCCACATGTCCCTCCGTAAGGGCATTATATTGTGTCTGCATTGTCTTAACATTTTTGGTGTTTTTTAACTTGTATGTAAAAAAAAAAAAAAAAAAAAAAAAACCACACACACATACACTAATTTGAAAGGAGAATGGAAAATACATATATATATATATATATATATATATATGAGTACTACTGACATACTAAATTGTAATTCATGAAAAATGACAAGTCAACCATGACTAATAATTCTATAAAATAGATCCACCAATACATGTATATATATATTTCTATAAAATAAGTTGGATGGATAGATTAATTAATTAATTAATTTATTTATTTGAGAATTTTGTGACAGGATACGAAAAAAGTAACACATCGAAAGTTTTCCGTTTTTACCCACCTCACCTTACCTATTAGATCTAAGGTTGGTAAATATAAAATAGAGATATCTTACCGTAAAGAACACTTTTCTTTTTCCGTTTTAATAGATGATGTTTCACTTGATCACATCATTTGATCACATCTTTATAAACACATATTTATTTTGAAAGAGAACCACCTGATAGTTATTGATAACCTCTTAGTACCAATTATTAGTTGAGTTAAATATATTCATGTTCTCTTATTACACATGGTGTTATTATTGTCTTTAATTTCGATTGACCCACTAAAATAAGATGTGTTGAGAAATGATGAATTCGGTTGGATGTGGCCATTTAAGGGATTTGTGGAAGAATGGCAGGTGTTTCAGTATTGAAGGGGATAAGGTTATTTTTGCAATATTTTTCTTGGCATGAGAAATGGGAATATGCATTGAACAAGGCAAGTATTGATGAACATGGGAGTGGGACTAATAGGGACGGATGAATATTAAATAAGGAAAAATGTGCACATATACTTAAAAACAAAGAGAAATTAAGAAATTAATTTAAAACAAAGGGAAAAAATGAATAAATTCGTTTTTACCTATTGATTTTAATTAAAAGGAGTGCGAATATTGTGCTCCTTTTTCTAATGTTGATTCTAGAAAGCAAAAGTAATTAAGAATGGCAGACCAACGAAATCAACCTAGATTTAGTTAAGAACAAAAAATATGGCTTTTATTAAAACAAAAGAAAAGGAAGAAGAAAAACTTGAAAAGAATGGCTTTTTAAGAATTGAAGAAAATTGTAGAGAACATGGGTCGTCCCCGTAATTGAAGGGGAATTGAGAAAAAGTGCCCGCCATTAAGCTTATATAAGGACAATTTAGACCCGACAATATTTATATATTTGACTATATGGTTCTATTTCCATATATAATTTATACTCTCATTTGCCCTGTCTATTTACTCAACAAATACCTTTACCTTTTCCTTTTAAAAAAAATGATTAATTATTACTTTATTGCTTAGAAAACAACGTTTTTCTTTTCTTCTTCTTTCATGTTCTCCCATTCTTTTTTCAAAATGGCTCATCGTTATGCTTAATGTTAGGGGATGATACCGTATAGGAAAAAAAAATGATATTGTACATTTTTAAAAGTCCAAATTAGTAAATATGTTTATAAATTTGGAAAAATTAATCAGGCTTTATTTTCTTAAAACAATAATTGTGACATGCATCCGAGTTGCGTATCAATTTGTTTATCAACCAGGATAATGAAAGTTTCAAGTTAAGTGGTTTGTCACACTCAAATTTAGTTACAAATTATTTCAGTGAAAAAAAAACATTAAATTTCCCCGTTAGACTAGTTCTTCCACAATAAGTTGCGATCATAATTGCATGAAACGATATTATGAGTGCAACGTGCCGCTTGCTTTTTGTCAAACTTGTGCAAAACCTCCGTAATACCAATACTCCTAGTTTCATTGTAGGTCCTTTTTTGCTATATCAAAAATATATACACATATATATACACACACACACACGTGTGTGTGCTGTTTTACCCCTTCATATTTATCGTTTATAGAAAAAGGTTTAAGATTTTTCGATAATATAGAAAGAGTTTGATATGATTTTACTCGAAATATGATTTTGTTTTCACTCACACGACAATGATTTTAACGTTGCACAGTCTAGTAACTAGACATGACTTCTTATTAAAGTTACTAAGTATTGAATCTGAAGACATTGTAGGATAAAGACGAAAAAACATCATCTAGGTTATCCCATTGACGATTGTATGTTTTTTTAATCTTTTCTTTACGTGCACTTGGTAAAATATTAATCCTTTATACAATTTCATTTTTTTTTTCATATTTCTTTTGCTCAACTTTGTACTTTATTTCACCTTGCTTTTACGAAAACTCGCCTAGTTTATAGCAACCCAAAGGACCAAAACACAAAATAATTGTCAATAATGAACCCACCAAAAAAAAAAAAGAAAAAAAAAAAGAAAAAAGAAGTGCTATACGTGGGCTCAAAAGCCCAGTAATCTAAGTCAAATGAAGAAATAATAAATAAATAGAGCGGTCGGCTCACCAAATTGGCAATCAACTTTCCGCTGAATTTAAGGCCGTTGGCTCATCAACCGTCTCTATTTTCAACTGTTTTTCCGTGACCACAGTTCCTCCTTTAAATAATAATAATAAATAAATAAACTGAGTAGAGAAAAGAATTTTAAATATAATTTTTAAGGTAATAATCACCATTTTAATTATCAATATAAACGTAATTATAATTAAATTAATTTTTCAACAATCTGATAATAAAATAAACGATGAGAAAAAAAATTAATCCAAGTGATAAAGCTGTAATTTTTATGGTAAGTAAAGAAAGAAAATTTCAAACTTTGAACGTAAAAATCTGCGATTAAAAATCATGAGAAAAAAGGGAAGCGCGTGAGTCCAGACGCAAAAATTTCGGAAGAAAAAGTAAAGGAAGGGAAGGTATAAAAAGGGGTTTGATATATTTTCGTTATTATGGTCCAGCAAGTAGTAGTAGAAAGACTACTACACAAGTATTTAGTGGAAAGGCTATAACTGTCTGAAAACTCTTATACATTCACAGAAATTATTAAGAGAGAATATTGTCAAAAAGCACTTACTTCAGTTTCCTTAACGACTCTCTCTCTCCCTCTCTCTCTCTCTCTCTAGATTATTTTGCTTTTTCTTTGTTTTCACTCATTCCCCAAACTCCACGGCATCATTCTCGGAGGCCAGTTTCCAGAAGAGCTCTCTTTCTTTCTCTCTCTCTCTCTCTCTCTCTCTCTCTCTTTCTCTCAGAGACAGGTAAATCCTTATGTTCCTCCATGCACTTTAGATTCAGTTACCTGATTGATGATTTTAATGATGTATGAAGCTCTGTCTTATGAAATCTGTCTTGTTTTTGCTGTTTAGAATTCTGGGTTTTCCTTGGATCATCCTGGTTTTGCCATTTCCAATTTTGCTTTTATTTTTTTCTTTTTTTAGTATAACAATCTAGATAGCCCGGTTTGAGATTGACGTTACAGTTTTAAGTTTCCTTTTCATTTGAACAATTCATATTTTCATGGAGGTTTTTGGTGTTACTGTTCCTTAGCTTGTGTAAATGGAACAGATTTGAGGATTTCATATAGCTGTTTCAATGGTTAATTTTTTTTTTCAAAATTTTTTTACTGGGTTATTTTTTTTTTCCTTGTTACGGTACTTCTTTAGAGTTGGTAAAGTCTATCTACTACACTAAAAGCTTCATTGATTTTAATAAATAACAGCATCTACTATACTATAATTAAAAAACAAAAAATTAAAAAACTCAGTTTGGTTGCTGAAGATGGAAGGAAAAAAGGAGAAATAATAATAAAAAAGGTGTGAATTTGTTTAAGTGCTATATATATAATGCTTTATTCATTCTAGTTATTAAAGTTTCCAGTTATGAGAATAGAAACAGATATTTTCTCCTCTGTTCCTATCTTATTAAAATTGTTTGTTTGTTCCACTAGTCCATTAGTCCATACATTTAAATGTAATTGCTTGCCATTTGGATAGTAGTGAACAAAAATTTTTTTTTTTCAACATTTTCTTTACCTTTCTATTTTTCATGTTTTTCTGTCATTTCTCTTAGAAGCAACTGGTGGTTAAATCAGTAATTCTGATTCACAATAACTTTCATCTGCAGAATTCAATAGAACATTGGAGATTAAAGAGATTTAACATCATTTTTCTTCCACTTCAAGCCACTGACAAATTCAGCACTCAATAGAAGAGCGTTTTTTGAGTATCGAGTTTGAGGACAGAGTTCGATTAGTTATAAGTTAGTATGGCAGAAAGGAAACTGAATTTCAATGCTCCTCTCATGTCTGTGAGGCGAATTGCTTCGAGACCAGCGTCTCCAATTCGAGACAACAGGATGATAGTCAGGAATTCCTCGCCCAATAGGCAACATACGACAAGTATAAGAGATACTCTTTCTGAACCAGACTTTACTTTGGAGCAAGTTACAGAACCTGTAGCAGTTCCTTTCAATTGGGAGCAAATTCCAGGACAGCGCAAAGACGGTGATAAGCCTGAGCCTCTGCCTCGAGCGGCTTCTATTACTCCAAGGGTTCCTCCAGGAAAGGCTTATGAGGTCACAAGGCAGCCTCCGGATACAGAATATTCATGCGGAACCGATGTCAGGCTCCAAATTAAAACACAATGTTCATTTAGTTCCCACGTTGGTGAGTCCAACAAGTTCTCGAAAGAGGCAACCAATGAGCGAGTGGTCTTGGAATTGGATAATGAAGAAGAGGATGTTTATTCTGATGCACTTGAAACGATATCTTCTAAAGAGTCTGTTTCCTTGAACTGCAGTGCAAGTGGTCTGAGTGGATCCGATGGCGCAGGCTTAGTGAAGCCGTCGGGAAGCTTTTTGACCGATCCAAAAACTCGAGATTTCATGATGAAGCGCTTCTTGCCTGCAGCCAAGGCCATGGCATTGGAGGCGCCTCGTACTTATTCTCTGAAAAGGCAAGCTTCGGTAGTGCGGGAACAACCTAAAGAAGTCAAGAAAGTGACAGGTGAGGAGAAGAGACCTTTGAATGATTTAATGGCGTCTAGATTGGTACCGCAATATGGGGATTATCAAGAAGTAGAAGACGAAGAAGAAGAAAGTGAAGAAGAAGAAGAAATTGATCATCAATATGATGTCCCAAGAAAGATATCAATGAGAGGTTGCGGGTTATTTCCTCGGTTATGCTTTAGAAATTCCTTAAGCCTTTTAGGTCCATTTCCCGGGCTGAAAGTCAGGACAGGAACACTGCAGAAAACTGCTTGTAATCAATCTTACAGCAAAAGTGTCAAGAAGGTGACTAACTAAAACATTTTCTTCTTTTCCACTCCACCTTTTGTAGTTCCATTCTTTGCACTATCATTTTCTAATGTTCTCCTATCCTTTTAGCAGGCTTGGGATTCTGCTTTCAAGCAAAAATCAGATGGTGGGTCTCGATCATCTGAACTTCAAGCGGTTGAGAACAAGAGGGCTGGTGAATCCAAACGGTTTACTTATTCGGGTGACCTTCAAAGAGGAAGGCTATCGCCCTTCAGAAGTTCACGACCTGGGGAGATGGCTTCCAACGATAAGCGAAAATCAGATATTCGATTTAGATCAGGTGAGCTTAAGGTGGTCGGTGATTCTAGGCGTTTGACATACTCAGGTGACCTGCAGAGAGGGAGGTTATCTCCCTTCAGACAATCACGAGCAGCGGAGATGGATATCAATGACAAGAAAAAATCAGATATTGGTTACCGATCAGCTGAACTGAAGGTGGTTGAGAATAAGTTGATTAGTGAGTCAAGACGGTTGACATACTCAGGTGACCTGCAAAAAGGAGGCTCATCTCCCTTCAGAAATCCACGGGCTGCGAGCATATCTCCTTATCGGAACCAATCATCTCTGTCTCCCTTTCGGCGAGAGACGTTCCTTGGCATTCCGAACGATGAGAGTGTCAAAGCTGCCAAAAATATGCTCAGCGTCTATAACAAAGGCAGCAACAAGTTTCAGGAAACATCAAGGAACAAACAAGGGTCACTTCCAATGAGCCCTGCTGTTGAGAAAACAGTCTATGTAGATACTGTTAATAATGCCGAGACTTTGTATACAAATTCGAGTTCCTTTGATAACAAGGCGGAATTGAAATCTGCCGACGACGACTTTGCACACTTGTTAGTATTGGCAAGAGGAATGGAAAAAGCTTCTGCAGAATCTGTATTTCAAGATATAAAGTGTCAAAACAATGTGGAGAAAGCAAGTATATTGGAAGCAAAAGGACTCGTCTCTATCGATGATAAGCAGCCTTGTCGCGAAGCTGAGTCCTTGGACTCCTCGGAATTGGCTGCGAAAGGAAATTCAGATAAGAATAGTGATCTGATTCCAAGAGAAGATTTGGGAGATGTGAATTCCAGTTTGGTCCCATCTCCTCTCCCCCCACCTTTACCGAAATCACCCTCGGAGTCTTGGCTTTGGAGAACCATCCCTTCAATCCCTTTAAAAAACTCATTTTTTGGTGCGAAAGGGAAGGCTAAAATGCCGGAACCAAAGTCGTCATCAATCAGCACCAAGTGGGAAACTATTGTGAAGACTACTAACTTGCATCAAGATCATTCTCGCTATTCTGAGGTAATCTTTATCTCCATTTTTGTTAATCTTCTTTCCTTTAAGTACACAACAAAAGACACTAACTTCATTCGCTTGCTACTCGACAGGAACTCGTCGCTCATATTTCTAAGCAATCCAAAACTTAGAAAATCACAAGGTTCTCAGGAAAAAAGTGTCTCGCTTGACAAATTTTTCTTATGAGGCTTTGCTTGAAAGTAACTGAAGATGGTCATGATATCTTGGCCACGCCGTTTGTCCGACGTCGTCTTCTTCCTACTCATCAACAAACCGAAACTACGTTCGACATTGAAACAGAGCCGAATCGGAGACACGTTACTTGTTAGATAAGCAGATTAAAGTTTGTTAAGTTCTGTAATTCAGCAGCCACACATGATTTCTTCCTTGAAATGATAACAGTCATAAACTCCTAAGGCAATGGTCAGAGCCAGAGAGGCAAAGAAGAATTTCTTGTATTAGGCGTTTATTTTTGGCCTTTGATTCTAATATACCTGACTCTATTTTGTTTGTATGGTGTAGAAAATCAGTAGCATATTATTGGTAATGAATTGGAGATGTAATTCTTCTTGATGACTTGAAGATTCAGGCACGTATAAGCTCATTTTAGATGGCTACGATATCAGTACCGGTCAACATGACTTGACTTTTAGTTTACTTTGACTTTTGTGATAAGGGTCAATGTCGTTTTACTTCTCTATTTCTTTTTTTCCCCTTTTTTCTTCAAAATAGTAAAATATTAGTTAACTAAAGCCATTTTCTTTTCAATCTTCACCAGTTCTATCTCCCTTTTTCTTGACTAAAGAAAAGTGGAAAAGCAACGCTTTTTTTTGCTTTCTAAATCTAAAACTACTTCTCAAAATGTAGGTAACTTTTCGAGAAGAGTTTTTGACCTTTCAAATAAACCTTCAAGTCAAAATTATATTCTATGGCTTTTTCAAAAAAAAACTCTTCTAAAAAGATTTTAAAAATTTGAACAAGAGTTCAAATAAGAATTTAAAAACTTCATATATATAACACGTTTATTACTTACTAGAAGATTTAAACATTATGGTTATTTTAGTAAGACAGTACTATAAAGTCATCATTTTTTATATATGTAAGTATAGTCCCGGTAAATCTATGCTTTGACTCCATTACAATGGGTAGCGTATAAACTCTCACACTCAAAGTTAAAAGAAAAAGAAAAACTTCTAATTTTCATCCATATTAAAAACAAAATTAGTTCTCTCAAAAAAAAAAAAAAAAATAGTAATGCCGGGCCTTTAACATATTAAACTCAAACAAATGATGTTGATCCTTATACAAGAATGTTAACTACTTGACTTGAGCCTCAAAGTGAAATTTGGGGCAAGCAATTGGTAAAAAGTGGGGCTCAATCTTTGGCTGGGTTTTTCCTACGAGTACTTTTTTGCCTTGTCCTAATTGAAAAATGAACATTGTTGACTAAGAAAGAGAGAGAGAAAGAGATAGCTTGGTGCCAGGTTCTTGGTCATCGCTCCTATTATCCCCTTGGCTCAATCCTAATTGCAAATCCGGCATGGCTTCTTCGTCCTTGAGAAACTGCATTGCATTCTAGAAACAAAACAACTACAAATGATGAAAAAATAATACCATGAGCGTGAAAAAAAAAATATATATATATATATATAGGTTGTATAATTCAGTAATTTCTTTAATTAATAAATTGAGTGGTGACTCGACATGAGTTGGGAGTTTTAGGGCGTGCCAATGTTATTAAGATGTGTTTATTAAAGCTCCCTAATATAGGTTCTTCTCCATCTTTCTTTTGTTAAAAAATAAGACTATCTGTACTAGAGCTCCTTGAATTTTGAGGTCATTTTTATTTTGTCCCATTAACTTTAAAAATGCCCATCGTATTATGTTAAATTTTAATTTACTCTCACTTTATCCCCTTCGCTTCATTCCCCACCTAAAGAAGACCGAAAGGGTTAATCTCCTAAACAAATTAGAGCTACTGCTAAATGAATCTTAACTTATTGCCAGCCATCTTTTTCGAATATATGATTTCAACAGCTTCACGGAATGATTTGGATACCTAAATCCGAAGCAAACGATAGAAAAAAAAAGGGGATTTAAAACCCCGAGTGTCTCTATGTAAAGGGGGAGGAAGGTCATTAGGTAAAGGAAAAATGTTTTCAACAACCCATTACGGGAGCACACGTGAGTATTTACCGTATGATTTTGACTGGAGATGAAACAGAGGAGGTAAAGTGAGAGTAATTTATAATTCAAAGTTTATGCTACGTTTGATAGAGTGGAATGAGAGAGGAAGGAAGTTAGAGGAGGAATTTTAATATTTTATAGAGAAAAATAGAGTGGAAAGAGAGTGGAAAATGAGAATGAAGGAACTTGTAAATTGATGAGATCCACCATTATTTAATCATTCCGTCTTTGGAAAGAAAATGCAAGAGAAATATTTGACTAAAAAGATGGTAAGTAAAATAACTATTTTGATTTTAATATCTTATTATCTTTTAATTTATATGAGAGTATAGTCGCAAATGCATTAAATTTGATATTTTTTTTTACACTTTTCTTTCTTTTCTACTAAACAATCTGGGAAACTTATTCTTTTTTTTTTTTAAATTTCTCTCACCTACGTATTTTACTCTTTTTTCATTTCTATTTTTCATCAACTCCCACCAAACATAGCATCTGTGTAGCAAGGTCATCATAATTTTTAAAGTTAAAGAGACAAAGTAGAAATATCTTCAAAATTCAAGAAGCACTGGAATTTAAAATATAAAAAAAATAAAAAAAAAAACAATTTGCAAACGATGTAGTAAAGAGTTACCTCGAATGGACGGTCAAGATTTGGTTTACTGCAATTAGCCGAAATGGCACCGTAAGATCTTGATAGAAATTTGGCAAGAGTTGTCCCATTGGTGCCAATATTATGCATTAAAGATTGGAAGGTAGTACTATCAGCCCATGTGATATTTGCATGACCAATATTATTATTACTAATCATTTTTGTATTATTGATCATTTCACAAGGTGGTCCCCTCGCTTGTTCAACAAAACGGCTACGTTTTCTGGGCACTTGTACTTGGTTGGAAGCTGTTGACCTGCAAAAGTACTTTATTTTATTTTTATTTTATATTTTAAAAATGTATAAGAAAAAAGGCCTACGAAAATGATAATTCTAATTAATTGTAGGTAATAAATGAGACATGAAAGTTCATACCTGAAAATGTTGGCTTTGAGATCTAAAGGTTTCTGAGGTAGAGAAGACTTGAGAAGGCTATGAACAAGGTTAAGATCGTCAGAATTTTGTCCCAATTTTTTATCAAAGCCATTATTAGTGCTCATGTCCTCCATTGATCTAAGTTGTTGCTGAGAATCTCTCCTTCCATTCTTGGACGGATATCTTTGAAATGGTACTGTGGCAACATGATAAAAAAAAAAAAAAAAATTTGTTGGACAATTCATTCGGATTCCAAAATCTATATAGGAGGAGAGAAACAGAGATGATGGGTTTTTTTTTGGTATTGTGTGATTATAAATTTGATTATATTATTCATTATTATATTTAAAATTTTATACTATAATTTACTATTACTTTCTTCAAACATGTTTCTAACATGTTATTTTGATTTTCCTTGTCAAATGAAATGAATGCTAAATTTATTTACATGCTCTTAATAAGTTCTAATGCATCAATAATTATTTGACTGTGTAAAAGAATATTTAAATATAATTATATATTAATAAGATTAATATTCCTAAGTTCAGTAAATTACTAGAAATGGAATTAGATTTTCCCTCAAAATATCATAGGTAAGTAAACACTAGTATTAGGAAAAATTGTTATTTTATATATAATTATTTTTATTAGGAAATTTTAATTTATTTATATTTAAGAAATTTATCAAATTTAGGTGATTTGTTATTATTAGATAACTTAACAAATTTATTTAAAAAAAAAAAAAGATAACTTATCAAATTCTACACTTGTAACGTGTATTATATAGGACCACATTTGTTGTGCAATTTATATTAAATTCCTCTATTTCCTAGTCCATGAATTATATTTCCACGCTAAACGTACTTTATTCTTTTTATTTAATTTGTATATCCTATGCTCCTAAGATTATACTCTAATGAGTCCATGATCCTTCCCGTGCTCTTGTGCCTCTCTCGATGAATGTCGTCCCTGCTGCGTCATTGTGCCCTCTTTTGACGATTGTCATCCCAGCACCGTGCGCCCTCTCTCCCTTCTCTTGACGATTGTCATCCATGCGCATAAGTGTCTTCTTTCTCTCTTGACACTTGTTGTCCCTTTTTGCACTCTTGTGCCACACATCTTCAATGATTTTCGTCCATATTCTTTTATTTTATTTTCTTTTTCTAGAAATTCAAAAAAAAAAAAAAAAAAAAAAAAGGAAAAAAATCTAGATCTTTTATTCATACTAATTCCTTCTATTATAGTCTAAGATTGGAACTCCTACCGGAGCTCCATCTTACAGGGGCATATTAAGAAAAGTTGTTATTTTTATATAATTATTTTTATTAGGAATTTCAAATTTTTTTTATTTAAGAGATTTCTTGATTTAGGAAATTTGTTGTTATAAGTAACTTATGATCAAATTCTGTTATTGTAACTTATATTCACATGGGAGCCCATTTATAATGTGTCTTATTGGTAAATTCCTTCTTTTTCCCCCCTAATCCGTGGATCACTTCTCCACGTTGAACCTTTCTTTCTTTAATTACTTTTATTTTTTAATTTTTTAAATTTCTATAGCAAGTAAATCAATGATACTTCTAAATTCATATCCTTTACTTTTCTTTCTAATCCTTGATTTATTTCCTTACATTTTTTTTACGATATTCCTGAAATGTTAATTAAAATAGCTAGCTTTGTATCCCCAAAAAAAAAAAAAAATGGCTAGCTAGGAAGCGATCTATTGCATTATTAGTATTCTCGCGTTCATCACACCATGGTTTGATTATCGGGATTGTTATACATATATCTATATAATATTTCATATATTACCATAAATTCAAAACAGTGACACAGAAAACCGCACCTAATTGGCCAGCCTTATCAAGCTTCTTGCTTCGATACATCTGACAATAACAAGATCATATATATGAGAAACTATATACTTTATAAGTTCTTAGGGAAAAAAAAAAAAACCCAATATGAATAATAATGAATAGACTACATAAAGTTGATGGAATATATATTAGTCCATGCAGGAATATATACACAAAAATATATTGATGTTAACGTACGTATACCTGCAAGTGACTCTTTACATGCCCAATGCTAAGACCTCCCACATTCATTAACTGAAGAACTAATTTGGGAGTTGCTTCTACAATAAACATAACGTATTAGTACAAAAAACCTAAACTTACATAGAGAGAGAGAGTTAAAAAAGAACTTAGGCCGATTAACCTTGTGGAATATATATATATATATATATATATGTATGTATGTATGTATACAAGTTTACTTACTCTCTTGTCCACCAAGACTCTCGACGGCATGCACAAAAGAGAGATGCAAGTCCGGCGTCCAGCGGAGCCGAGGTATTTTCGACCGGACATACTGCCTAACCCTAGCCTTTCCTTCTTTTCTCCCAACAGCATTGGCCATCATCATTTTTTGATCATCTTGAAACCCGCTTCTTTCAGTACCGCGACTAGCACGATTACTGTCCTTTTCTTCTTCATCATGATTAATTTGGCACATCTCTAGCGTTTTCTTTATGATTTCCCTCATTCTAGTAGTCGTTGTTGCAAACCTAGAAGAGCCTGCAAAAGTAGCAAATATATAACTCAAGTTGAAGTGCATGATATATGTGTGTGTGTGTGTGTGTGTATTTGAACACACATGCACACAACCTAAGGATTTTCTATAGGAAAAATCTGAAGGGAGAAACTTCTGAAGTTGGATCAGTAAATAAAAAAAAAAAAAAGTCATTTGTTCAAGAAAAGTCATTTCATTACCTCTTGCAAATAATTTAGCATATATGTGCTATATAGTTTGAATTCTATGAATCTAGCTTCTTTGGTAGAGCTATATATTGAAGTCATAAATATGACATATAAGTACTGTTATTGATTTGATCTCATCCCACATAATTACCCGTATAAATCTGTATGCTACATATAGTAATTTTTTTAATGCTATATCTAACAAACAATTAATGTTGAAACAAAAATAGCAAACCTATGAGATATAGCTTATGCCAAATGGGATAAGAAGAGATTTATATTTCTTGAGCTTCTCAAGTCTTTTTTTAATATATAAAAATAAAAAATAAAAATGGAGAGAGAGAGGAATTAGATAAACTTAGCACATCTCGATTAGATTGGTGTTTACTAAACAACTCAATCAATCCTTTGCTCTAATTCATAAAAGAAAAGAAGAAGAAGAAAAAAAGAGATTTAAAATTCAACTTCAATGACAAAACAGACCCAAAAAAAACTACTGATAATAATAATAATAATAAGAAACTGCCTTATAGAAAGGACAAAAAAAAAAACCCCCCAAAGTATATACACCGGTTTCTTAATTAAGCATATCTCAAGCAACAACTTAAGAAATTGATCGAAATTTTGTATATATATACATTATGAAAGCTTTTTTATCCAGTAACTGAATGCGATAATTGTTACATTTTATTTACATCTTGTAACTACTAGCGTTTTATTCAAAATCTTATAGCATGGACTCTTTAAAACTCTTAATGTTAAGAAAAATATCGCTAAAAAATATTATATTACAATCAATTAATTGTTATAAAAACATATAAAAAACTCACAATTGTATCATTTTATATATGCTTATGGTTGGAGAGTATTCCTATATATATGCCTATATATTGGAAGGTCAATAGAAAGACTAGTTATTACTTTCACAGCTTCATATGATTACAAAGTAGAAGTGTTTTTTATGTGGGTGTGTTAAAGAAGTGAGAACTTCTTTCTGTAAAAAAATTAAGAATTTAATAAAGAGTAGTATTGCTAATGGCCAAGGGGAAGTAAATGTTTATTTTTGCCCTATCAACCAAGCACATTAATTATACATGAGCTTTATTAACTTTTGGTTAAGAATTGTCATCCAAATTAATGCATTAAATAATCGTAACCGTTTTATCTGTAGAAGCATTCAAAATATTGATGGTATATATGTTAGTATATAGCTTTGAGGACATCAATTTAGGTGATAGTATATATGTAGCTAACTGTACTAACAAAAACTTGATTGCTATAAGTACAAAATTGAGTTGTGAACAGAACTTCCTTCATAAATTCAACTTCCTCTTTGAACAGTATCACCGGCCTATTTTAAAAGGAATAAGTTTGGAATTTAAACGAATCGCACATGTCTCAGTTATTATTATACCTTGTACCTACAAAGAATATACGATCTTTTTAAAAATTATTTATGCATAAAAAAATAATTAACATATATTAGAAAAAAGCTCGTTCATCCTGAGAGCAAGCTCTATGAAACTAGGAAGAATGAAAAGAAACTAGAGGACGTATGTAACTAAGAATGTGAAAAAGATACATTTAGGATATATGTTTTTATATATATTTTAAGTGAATGCGGCGAGAGAGATTATGTTACTGATAAATTAGAGTCATCTAGGACAGCTTAACAAATAATTATATCAAAAGATATAAGAGAGAGAGCAATACCCAGTTCTCATGAAGTTTTTTGAAAAAAAAAAAAAAAAAAAACGGAGTGATAAACTGATATCAAAGCTTATTTACCAATACATCCCGATTAATTATTACCAATGCATCCCGATTAATTATTTTGTACCTGTTAGTAAACTTATCAGTTATCAAATTCTCAACTCAGTATATATTGATAGAAAAGAAAATGCAAAATAGTCTGAAAAAGAACCAGAATTAGTAACTAAAAGAAAACCAGAATTAGTATCTAATTTTCAGAAAATTAAAAGCCCCATAATCAGTGGATAAATTTTCTATAAATATGCATATAAATATATAAATATATATTAAAAGCCCCATAATAAATTACACTGATTTGATTATGTAATCGATCAGAAGCGAAAAGATCTTCTCCATTTAAAACAAAAAGAAGAGGAAAACTTATAATCTTGAAACCAACACAAAATTAGAAAGCGCAAAAAAAAAAGAAAAAAAAAAGAGGATATTATAGAAATTCTCGTTGCTTTTTCTTTTTCTTTTTTTTTTTTTAATTGTAAAGACAAGCTAGTGATAATATTGGTGAATGTCCTCTTCCAAGATACTGACCAGAATGAACGAGAGATAACGTCGTCCGAACTTAATACTCAGACCCATCCCACTGCCCTTCGGGAAGTGTAGAGAGAGAGAAAGAGAGAGAGGTTCTGAATATTTTTTTTTTCCCCTATTCGTTGTGGATTCAAAAAAAAGAATAAGAAGATTGATTTCAGAGGCTGCATGAGTTTCTATATATTATGTTTATGTGTATGTATATATATATATATATATGTTGATCTGTAGATTAAATGCAGATGCAGTACTAAAGAAACTCACATAATGGATTAGAGATGCAAACTGGTGGATGATGATGATATTCCTCTTTGCACTGATGAAATCTTGTGACCCCTTTTCTCTTCTTCTTCTCCCTTCTCCTTTGACAGCTGTTTGTTCCTAATTTGTTAAAAATAAAATAAAATAAAAAAAACCTCCTCTCTCTCTCTCTCTCTAGGTCCATAGACAACACAAAAGCTCGTGATATTATCAAATGAATTGTTTGACCGCTATTTGATACTCGTCCCATCCGTGGTGGGGACTCTATTTCATCAAGGTTTCAATTCCTTCCCACCTAAACCCAAGACTTTTCTGCTATATGCGTTTTGTATCGAACTACAAAAACCACCCCTTTTTATTTTCTTGTTTGCTAGCTCCTTCTGCAGGCATGATTTTTTCTTTCCAGCTAAATACCAAAAAAAAAAAATTTTACTTTCTGGTTTAGCACATGCTTATGTTGTCATATCTTGACTTTCACTTCTTTGATAATTAATATCCTAAGAAAATATATAATGGCATATTTGAATGTAAATGCAAGATGAACACCACACGCACACACACACGTACATGACACGCACATGCATAACGTTTTAAGACTGATCTATGTGTATATAATTTATATATATTGTATATATAATATGATCAGAACTCTTGAAAAATTGTCCCCACCCGCCCTTTTTTTTTTTTTTTTTTTTTGTTGGGGTTGAACTTCACGTGCTTACATCAGAACTGGAGTGGATGAGTCATTTTCAGACCAATTAACCACTAGCTGATTTCACATGACTTGCTTACACATTTCCATGTACCACTACTCTATAAATATATAGATACACACACTTTCATAGGTTTCTAATTGTAATAGAGAACGAGCTAAGTAATATCTAATACCTGTACGAACCTTGACTTCCTCAGAAAAGAAAGGGAAGCTAAACCTACGCTTAAAACAAAATACCCCGTTTACATTCCATAACCACATATCATATTATATTATATTATATATATATATGGATGTTTAATTAGCATAGTCAATTACACACACATGCACGAAAGATCAATGCAATTCATCATGTATCGATAGTAAAGCACGCAAACTCCCAAAGCATCAGTCAAGTCAAGTGTAGAAATTTGAATAGCTTGCTTTATATAAATATTTATATATATATATATATATATAAACGCGCCCATCTTTAAATGTAATTTATGGCTATTTGTCCTGGATTATATAATGCACTTTTTTTTCTTTTCCTTTGTTGGATTTTTTTTCTTTGGGTTTCTTTTGGTAAAGGTTTTAATGAGGCACCTATTTTTCCGGATAGATCACATAAAACGGTAATGTATAAAGTGTTTTTTCTTCTCTATGGAGTAGTTTTGATTCTTTGAATACTAAAAATTCATTGTAATTTTCTTTATTTATAATTAATTTCATGTGAGATAAGTAAATGATGAGATTGTTAAAAAAATGCTGACCAAGTTAATCAAAACGCCTTGATGCATCTATAGAATTATATCATGTGGTTTATGAGTCTTTATTCCTTTGCATGCAATGTGTAGAAATTAAGGAGTGATACGAAGAGTTTTTTTTTTTTTTTTTGGTTCTGATCCTTATATACTATATGTACTTCTTTGTTATATATATATATATATATATATATATTTTAAAGTCATTAATGCATGTTGTACATGTGTGTGTGAAAGCTCAGTGATGATGTGATCACACCTCACGACCTTATGATGTATTCTACATATACATATATAACACTAGTCTGGATGAATTTAGATGTATATAAATGTTCATCCGTTTTTATCACTTATCGAATTTAATTTAATTATTAATTAAATTACCAAAAGCGTAAATAAATAAAAGACACAAGTAATTTTTACGACGTTCGGTCATACCTACTCTTCGGAGTCATGCCCAGTTATCAAATAATCCACTAATATCAAATTATTACAAGCACTCTCGGACTTATACAACCCAACGACTCCATCTTCCTATTGTTACCGGTCGTCTTGAACCTATTAGCCGGATCTCTTCGGTAAGCACCACTCGTCTTGTCGTTGATTTCCTTTCAACTGAAAATGCCTTCTCCCGAAAGCTTCAAGTTATTCTCCCGAAGAACAATGAATGACCACACGAACTAAATCTCAAATATGGGTGAATTTCCAAGTGTCCGAGGTAAAGTAATCTGTATTTGAGACCCATGTAAATAGTAACAACAACCAATCTTCAAGTAGATCTCAAATTAGAATTAATTTAAATTTCAAACTGTTTCATGATGTGTTGCAACACTTTGTGAAATATTTTGAAATTCAAATATTTAGATTTTCCTCCAAAACAAAATCCACTCTCAAAATCCGAATTTGGTTGCTCCTTAATTAAAAACGTGATCTTTTGAAATTTTTGGGATATTTTGAAATTCTAATTTGAATAGGATTAGGAATCCTATCTAAATTAGATTTTCCATTTAAATATTGAAATTCTAATTTGAATAGGATTAGAAATCCTACCTAAATCAAAATTTTCATTTAAATTCAAATCCACAAGATATTATCCACGTTTTTTACATTATCCAGCGTAATCTTCTCAGCAACAATTATCTTCAAGTAAATCCACAGCTGTAGATATATATTCAAACTTCAAATCTGCATCTTCATGTGACTGCTTGCAAGTGTTGGAATACCGACTGGGACACTGACCAAAAAAGAATTAAACTATTATTTTTAGTTTTTCTAAACAAATTGCCATAAATGCCAATGTCTAAAAACCTAACAATATATTACTTTAAAGAGAGAGAGAGAGAGAGAGGACTGTGAACACTCATATAATTAACGTGGAAGTATACGGTATCTTATCATGATACAGTCATCTGAAGAGCATTATTAATATAAGGTACCGACATTGAGAGCGTGTGCGCGCACGCAATCATGCAACTACTAATTTTGACCCATTGCGTACCTGCTCAATAGAAACGACTAACGTTCATATGAACCCATTTGAATCAAGTCGATCGTCTACAATTTATTCCTCTCTTGAAAAGCATCCAACTTGTTTTCTTCTTTCAAAGTTTAATTGCAAGTTTCTTGGCTAATTAATCAACAGTACTCAACACAAACAAATCCTTCGATTATCAAAATTGCTAGAGTACTACTTCATTCAAGGAATGAAACGTTAAAAGTACTAGTCAACGCTGATATATATATATATATATAAGCTCTTATTTGCTTGTTAAAAGGACGTAGCACTTTGTGTATGGATCATCAACAATCAAGAAAATATTAGTAATGAAAATTGCATGTGTGTGTGTGTATATATATATATATATATATATATATATATATAGATATTTTTCAGACAAGGATTGCAAATGTTAAAAGCATAATAAAATTGCAGCATGTTCAATTTTGTCGGGAAAAGGTGAGAAACCCTTGGATTTTGGTGGAATTATGAGACATGGTGTCATGTGTGAGTGTGACAATATTTACGGAATCTAGATTACGAGAGATTGGGCAATTATGATACTTCTAGTGGGGTAAGATTCTTTGATGGACATCTATTTTGAGTTGGCAGTTGTAAATTAGGTTATTTTGGTTGAGAGGTACACATATAGGGTTTATCTACCAAAAAAAACCCTATCTATCTTGACTGTTAGGAGTCTGGTATGCATTGAATCTCAGGTGACATGTGAAATCTTCGTTAAACCATCCATAGCCAATATAAATGTTAATATTAATGCTATATTTGGTTTTTAAAAAATGAAAGTATTATATTTGAGATATTAACTCACTCCGTGTTTCAAGTTTTTTATATCAAAATTTAGCATTGACACATCAGTTTGACACTCCTTTAATTGGATATGTTGATATAACGGCATTTTTTTTTGAAACAAAGTTTAGAAAGAACTTATGGTACATTCTTTTTCTTTTTTTAATGCACCAAGCAGTTGTATTTCTGTCATCGGGAAAATATTCAAAACACTTCATTTTTTTTGGTTATTTTGAATCAAAATTTCAATTTCCTTTTCAGCCGCTGGCGTTGTTATTTCCTATCTAGTGGTTGAAATTTGAACTGCATGTTCATCTCAAATTTTGGGAATGTACCCAGCGACAAAGTCCCATTTTTTTTTTTTTTAATACGGTTAAGTCTCGTATTTGAAAATTTTAAGATTTAATTTAAAAGAAAAGGTTAAGGAAAAAAGAGCCCTTAAACCCGATAGCTAGGCATCTGCTCGTTAGGAAGCTAGCTCCCTTCTGAGTGTACCATAATTTTGACTCAATATTTATCACAACATTTATATATGGTGAACTTAAAAGAGGAAGAATTTGACGCTACATTTTATTATAGTTGGATATAGAAAATTATCAATAATTTATACTTGCAATAATAATGCTCATTATTGCAAAGAAACTTGTCCATTTATTCTGCGTAATTCCCCTAGGACCAAAAAACAACATGCATTTTTATTTTAGTTTAACGAGTGAAAGGCCACGAGCCAAGTAGGGAAAACGACAAATAGTTTTTATACATCAACAACTTATTAAACATAGGGTTAATTTATTTTTTATCAATAAACTATATGTCCAATTTTATTTTAGTCTGTAAACTTTAATTAATCCTCGAACTATTAATTAATGTATCCCGCGATAGTCATTCGGTCCAAAATACTATTAAGAAATATATTATAATTACCATGTAAAATATCAAAAGTACATTTTAGTTAGGGTTAATTTTATCATATTTACATCTCATAATCTTTCGTTAAGTTTTAGTTTTTAATTTTGGATGTTAAAATTTTCAAAACATATGTTAACTTGGACACACACAAATTTTATATGGTTACAACTATTCATTTTTTAGTAGTATTTTGGACGAAAAATTGTATGACGTATTGATAGTTCGAGAACTGATTCTAAACCGTTTTAAAATTCATGAACTAAAACAGGATACTTATATTTTAGAGTCAAAAAATTAAAATTAATTCTTAAATATACATGCACGCACATTCATAGGGTACAGGATGCCGTCCCATTGTCATCCCTACATATGTAGTTGCAGTTGACTTCATTTCTTCATGGAAAGAGAAGCAACACTGATGCTATGTTTGGTAGGGTAGAAAAGAGAAAGGAAGGAAGGAAGTTGGATGAGAGAAAAGTGGATGGAAAATGATTTTGTTGGTTGTTTGATAAAAAGGAAAGGAAAATAAGAGGGATTAAAATTGTTGTAGGGCTCACCAACTTTTATCTTCCCAAAAGTGGGTGGAAAACACAAATCCTCCCAATGATGATTAAAATTACTTTTTTGTCCTTACTTTTGAAGTAAAAGAAAATGTATAAAGAAATAAAAAAGTAATTATACAACTTTTTTCTTTTTTCTCTTTCTATGATACAAAATAACATAAAGGAAAAATAAAATCTTTCATCTCCCTCTTATTTTCTTTCACTTCCATTCTTCCTTTCCCTCTTGTTTTCTTTCCTTCTTACCAAACATTTTTTTTTTATATATGAAACGTGTGGTTTCCTGGGTCTTCGTTCGTTGATAAACGATGCGTTTTCTGATTTCTATGTCGTTTTTTATCAAACAAATCATGGCATGTCGTTGATGCACAGAAGAAAACAGTTCATCTTTCTTCGGTTGACAAGAAAATTAAAGAGTTTCGTGTTTTTTGTCAATTACTTGATATAAATTCCTTTAAAACAGACTTTTAAGAGTTTAACTCTCATAAAAAGTTCTAGCAAAAAAAAAAAAAAAAAAACTCTCATATAAAGTCTAATATCCGGTTTGACTATATTGCAATCTTGAGACATTATATTTCAGCTACTTATTGAATACTGCTAAATTTTGAAGAACAAGCCAAGAACATATACACTCTGTTTGGTATCATGGATTATATTGGACGTAAAGAAAAGGATGAAGAGTAAAAAAGAAGGAAAAACTCTTAGTAATATTTGTTTCATAGAGAGGGAAGAAAACAATAAAAGAAAAATACGAGGGATTTTTAAGTAATAGGGCGCACCTTATTTATCTTTCCAAATGTTAATGGATTATAGGATAGAAACTACACTATTCATAACTTGATCATAAAGTATAATTCTGCCCTTTAAATTTCTACACACAATTAATGGATAATACAGTAATTTATGAATAAGATTTTATCTTTTCTCTCCTTCCACCAAACAAATAAAGGTAAATTTTTCTTCTTTCTTTCTCTCATACCAAACATCATAAAATTAAGAATAAACAATGTATTTTCTATTATTATTCATATTTCCGCCACCTCTATATTTCTTTTTAATTCTATTTTCTCTACTTCCTACCACACATAAGGTTAAGCTTATTGAGGTTGCAGCTTGGATTAGGTCTTGCAAGTTAAACTCTACATTTTATTATCACAACATATAAAAAATTATCAATAATTTATACTTGCAATAATAATGTGCATTATTGCAAAGAAACTTGTCGATTTATTCTGCGTAATTGCCCTAGGACCAAAAAACAACATGCATTTTTATTTTAGTTTAACGAGTGAAAGGCCATGAGCCAAGTAGGGAAAACGACATATAGTTTTTATACATCAACAACATATTAAACATAGGGTTAATTTAATTTTTATCAATAAACTATATGTCCAATTTTATTTTAGTCTATAAACTTTAAAATAAGAATTAATCCGCAAACTAGTAATTAATGTATCCCACATAGTCATTCGGTCTAAAATACTATTAAGAAATATACTATAATTACCATGTAAAATATCAAAAGTATAATTTATTTAGGGTTAATTTTGTCATATTTATGTCTCATAATCTTTTGTTAAGTTTTAGTTTTAATTTTAGACGCTATAAATTCTCAAAACATACATGAACTTGGACACACAAAAATTTTACATGATAACAACTATCCATTTTTTAGTAGTATTTTGGACGAAAATTTGTAGGACGTATTGAAAGTTCGAGAACTGATTCTGAACTATTTTAAAATTCATGAACAAAAACAGGATACTTATATTTTAGAGTCAAAAAATTAAAATTAATTCTTAAATATACATGCACGCACATTCATAGGATACAGGGTGCCGTCCCATTATCATCCATACATATATAGTTGCAGTTGACGTCATTTCTTCATGGAAAAAGAAGCAACACTAAATTACGTCATTTCTTCGTCTTCTTCTTCTTTTTTAATACATGAAACATGTGGTTTACTAGCGTTTTTGTTCGTTGACAAACGATGCGTTTACTGAATTCTATGTCGTTTTTAATCAAACAAATTATGGCATGTTGTTTATGCACAGAAGAAAACAGTTCATCTTTCTTCGGTTGACAATAAAAGTAAAGAGTTTCGTGTTTTTGTGATCAATACTTGATATAAATTCCTTCAAAAACAGACTATTAAGAGTTTAACTCTCATAAAAAGTCTAATATCCGGTTTGACTATATTGCAATCTTGAAACATTATATTTCAGCTAATTATTGAATACTGCTTAACTTTGAAGAACAAGCCAAGAACATATGTACTCTGTTTGGTATGATGGATTATGTAGATTGGACATAAAGAAAAGGATGAAGAGAAAAAAGAACGAAAAACTCTTCCGATGTTTGTTTCGTAGAGAGGGAAGAAAACAATAAAAGAAAAATAAGAGGGATTTTTAAGTAATAGGGCCCACCTTATTTATCTTTTCAAATGCTAATGGATTATAGGATAGAAAATAAACTATTCATAACTTGATCATAAAAGTATAATTTTGCCCTTTAAATTTCTACACACTATTAATGGATAATACATTAATTTATGAATAAGATTTTATCTTTTCTCTCCGTCCAACTTACCAAACAAATGAAGGTAAACTCTTCTTCTTTCTTTCTCTCATACCAAATATCATAAAATTAAGAATAAACAATGTCTTTTCTATTATTATTCTTATTTCCGCCACCTCTATATTTCTTTTTAATTCTATTTTCTCCACTTCCTACCATACATAAGGTTAAGGTTATCGAGGTTGCAGCTTGGATTAGGCCTTGCAATTTCACTGTTTACCCATCCTGTTGAGAAGGAAGGAGGTGTTCAATAATTTTAAGCACTCTATTAATGGGCAGAGTTATTTCACCTATGGGTTTTAGTGGGCAGGCCACGAGTGTGTGTTTAGGTTGGGTGAGTTGGGGCGAGGTGGGTAAGTTGGTCCGGTTTTAGGCCTTAGAATCAAAATATTCGAATTGATCTCCAACTCTTCTCACACGTACCAAGCCCTCTCTAGGTTTCTGTGTTGGGAAAACTTTAATGATGAAAAATATCATCAAAGGTGAAGATCTCATGTTAAGTCATCAATAAATTTTAATAAGAAGACATACCTGAATCTATTGATAAGCAAAACTAGGGTTAATAGTCTTTCACATCTAAACTTTTTCTTTAAAGCGAGAAAACCTTTATTCACTCAGTGATGAAATATGAGAATGAATAATACGTTATGTTTAGACTGGGGACCATAATCTATTTATAATTGTAGGATGTTTATTTTATTATTAGCCCATCATCAATAATAAAATAAAATATTTGGTCTCTACATATTAAAACTTATACCATATGAGATGTCCTAAAAGTCCAATTGTTTAATAAGTCTTAGCTGATCACTTTTAATGGGCTGAACAAAATAGATAGTCAATAATGCACAATTGATTGATATATTTATAGGTCCACTTTATTAGACTTCCCAACATTCTGTTAACCTAACCACACTTAGACACTATGATTTTATTGAAAATGAAACGAAAATGCTCGAGCATGGCAACGGATGAGTGACCTCAACTGATTGGGGATGCCGGAGGTGGTGAGACAAAAGTGCTGATCAGTTTAGGATGCGTCTTGCAAGTATGGAGTGGCACAACGCTAGGTGTGGAGGCATTGAGCGAGGCGAGTGCATGGTGGTGTGCAAAAGCATAGGTGTTAGGAGGTCCACGCATTAAATGTGTGAGACGGATTTTAACAAGTTTGCTAGTTTGGAATGGCTCAGATTTATTAATGTTTTTATTTAACCTTTCTACATTTGACCAATTGTTTAGTGGGATTAAAAAAAGAAGAAGAGAAAATCATCCAAATGGTCACTTTTTTTTTTTTTAATCCATTAACTAACATGATATAAATTTCTCCTTCTTAACTAACACTACACAAATTTGAGTTTTATTTTATGTCATATTAGTGTAATGTCAAATCTTTGTGTCATGATAATGAAATGTGGTCTTTAAATTTGTGTCATTCATGTACTTTCTCTTAAAAAAATACTATATGGGTTCAACATAGTTATAGACCGTTAAATGTTAAATGAGTTTTATAAATTTCCTTATCTTTTTAGTTTTTATATAGTTCTGATTTGATCTACTATTTAGAAAGGTGCAATAACAGTGCGTATAAAATTGTCTTGCAGAAGTTTTCAATATTCAAGTAATTTTTGAGCTTTTTTTTTTTTTTTTCTGAGGACTGCATTTGGTTGCAGGTATAAGGAATGTGAATGATAAAAAGGATTATGCTAGTTACTATTTTGCCCCTCAGAAGCATCATGGGTGTGTCATGTAGAAAGAAGCCAGCGGCCACCATAGAAGAGAGCAAGCAAAGGAAGAAATCAGTGGCCAAGACGAAGTTCACCACTGGCGACGGTCTGCGTCCCTACAGATCAGATGCCACCGCTCGTGATCTAACCGCTCCATTACTAGGTTCGACATTTGAGTGACTTGTGAGTGTGGGTAGCACAATGCTAAGCGTGAAGGCGTTGACAAGGCGACGATGGAGGTGTGCCAATTAAGCATAGGTGTTAGGGGGTCAACACATTAAACGTGTGAAATAGATTATAACAAGTTTGCAAATTTAGGGATACAAATTATATTGCAAGAGTTTCATTCTAGTAATTCTTTACCTATTATTTTTCAAATTTATTGGAGGGATCAATAACGTAAAAGATAAAAAGGATTTTAATCATCTTTTATGTCATTTGCTACCGATTGTTTTATAACATAATATTTTTGGCTAGGAGAAGCCCTTCCCGCAGTGCCAAACACTCTGCAATATATGGACTAAAGCTTCCCTCAATACGTCTAGCACAAACAGCAACCACAATTTCCAAATGGTCCCGAATCACCGCGCCAATATCCCAAACCCAAATAAACCGACGCATCGGATTTGGGTTTGAGGCCACCACATGATGGCGGCTGCCATTTCACTAGTTTCGCGGCATGTGATTGTTTTATCTCGACTGAATCAATCTGATTATATGGATGAAAATCCCCTAAACTCTTCCAGCCAAATCAAAAGTGTCTCTAGCATCCCTGGAACACATGATATGCATTCCTTGTTGGCGTTGAGTATGGTTGTCAATCATTCCTTAATGAAAGACATAATGAAATAGAATGGCGTTGACTCTTCATATATATATATATATATATATGACATATACTTAATCAAACCATTCACATATTATAAAATCTAAAAAAGGAAAATCATATTTAGTATTTAATCAATTCTTATACGTTGAATACATTTTAACTTTTAAGTGCCAATGAAATAATGCGACACTCATACATTTTAGGGTTTTGTAGAAAAAATCATAAACCATCAGATAGGATCATCCTGACAGTTTTTAGACCAATGTTCAATTTCTATGCAAGAATCATAAAAAACGGTTCAAAATAATGTAACCAAACTATTTATAAAACAGTTCGGTCCAGTCTATGACTTTTGAGCAATGATCTAAACTGAATTGTACCGTTTTTATTTTTGTAATACATAAAATACAAATTCATATAAAATTTAGAATGGATGACTTTATGTTTATATCTTATTATTTAAATGACATATTGTTACTATTTTTATTTCGATTAATTTTGAAAAATGTGAAATATAATATCTATTAATATGTAAGTTTGATTTAATGTTTAAAGTTTAAATAAATTGAAAGAACCTTAAAAGTGAAAAATATCATAAATTTTTTAAGAGAAAATTACTTAACTAACCACCTTTTTTCATCTATTGATTAACATGACATAAATTTTCTATTTTTGATCAACATGATATAAATTTTATCAAATTTAAATTTAATTTTGTGTCATATTAATTTAATATTAACTTTTTATATTATATTGATGTAATAATCTCTAAATTCATGTTATTTTTTCTAAATTGAAAAACCCAAAATCCATCTAAAAAGTCTATTGGACAACCCTTAGAGTTTGACCCAAAACTAGGCCCAATGAAAGAACCCAAACCGTGGTTTTGTCGAACCCACATGCCTTCACGGATGGATGTCACTGCCAGACCGGTCCAATCTATATGCAGAAAACGTTATGATCTATGTTTTTTCTGACCCTTAAAAACGGTCTAGTCTATCAAATATGAAGGTTTGGGACCCAACTGTTCATTTTCCTAGTAGATATTAATGAAGCACAATTTATATTTTCTACTGATGGAGACATAAACAATCCAGTCTAACCCGGTCTATATGCAGAAAACGATCCTATCTGTTTACAGACCATCAAAAAGTTCTGATCTATCAAATATGATGGATTGAGACTAGACCGTTCATACCCCTTGTAGATATTAACAAAGTACATTTTGTATTTTTTACTGACTGGGGAAATACGTGTGCACATAATTTCTTACATTTAGCCTTCTGAAAATTACTAATTATATATTATGTGTTTCATGCGGAATAGATAAATAAAATAAAACAGAATAGATAAAAAAAAAGCCATATGACAGTGACTTGACCATCATATAATAGTGACTGGATCGATATATGATTAATGATTAGACTGTTATGTGATAATCATAAAAGGGAAGGATCAAAAAATACAATTCTAGGGTATTAATGACTATTTTATTATTAAATATAGATAATTAGATTGTCACGTGGTAACCATTGAGACGAGGATCAAAAAATATTGTTCATAAAGCACTGGCTCTTTTATTATTAGGTATGGATAAATCTCTCACCATAGTGAAGAGTTGAAAAATAGTTTCGCAATATACTAAAATGTCTGATGATAAGCTTTATGATTGCCAATCCAGAGACATCAACCACATATTTTTAGTTGTTTGTGGGATCCCTGTCCCTGTCGCTCTGACTCTTCATGAACTCCAAAAAAGGAAAATAAAATAAATAAAAAAAGAAAGAAAAAAAAAGGAAACGAGAGAATTATTGCCATGTCCTACAGATATTATGCTCGAGTTGAGTTCCTAACTACTTAGTACTTATGCATAATGCATCAATAATTACATCTTGAATTCCAAGGCCAATGTAAAATTTAACGACCGACTACAAAGATGGAGTAACAAGCATATATATTAAATCATCTTATGATAATGCATTGATGCAATGTGATTTTTACTAGTGGACATTTTATTAAGAAAATTTTTATGATAAAATTTTTTATTTTACACTATCGATATGAATTGATATTAAAATTATTCGATCAATCTTTTAATGGCTTGATCAATGAAATGCTTTTAATTTTTACCATGTGCATTCATAAAATTAAACCGTTAAAAATTAATCTAATAGTTAAAAAATTGCTTTCCTACCAATGATGCAAAACAAGATATCATTTTAAATTATGTTAAAATTATAAAATTATAAGACTGAAGATCTGAAGTTTAATTTGGACGTTACCATATCATATAGTAATCTTCTCATTGAAATGTAAAGAACTCTAGGGTAAGATTTGATTGAAAAAAGAAAAAAAAAAAAAAAAAAAACCCTCCAAGGATATGACTTTGTTTTAAACTATTATATTTATATTAAAAACTGTTTATTTTATGTATTTTTTATTTTGATTGATAAATTTAGCTTTTAGAAATGTAAATCATTGATAAGATATCCGTCTCATAAGATGCTCCTAAAATTTTTTGTACCACTAGTATATTTTTTTTCCCCTCGTTATTCTTTTTGGAAATTGAGGTGGAGAATTGGCTTCTTTGATCTCTCTGCCTCCTTAGATATCCTAATGCATGTTCTACGTCACAAGATCATCAAATGGCTTAGATGACGTGACAAAAAAAAAGTTGTAATCCATCGTATTTGAAAGAGACAAAAAAGTGGAGTTCTTTTTCTTTGTATATAAAATGAAATTACGAATACAGTTGAAAAAGCGACAAGAAGTTACTCTCTATATCAAACCTCGTTTAATGGATACGTTATGGAATAGTAGGCTATAATAAAGGAATTATTGGTATCATTTTGTTTTTTTAGTCTTTACTTATTATATATATATATATATATATATATATAAAAGTATCGAGATCTACTAGTAAGTAATTATAGACATTAGTTTAATAATAATTTCTTAATTAATTTTATTATAAGGTGTAAAGTTCGAAACTCTCGATCTCAAGTTGAAAAAAATAATCAAGATTTATTAATAAAATTGAAATGATTTTTTAAGCTTATTCCATCACCAAAACCCAACCCCTCACAATTTATAATTAACCAAATAATAACTTTAAAGTTAATATATAAATCTTGGGGGGTAAAAATCGAAAGAACATCCTAATTGTTACACCACCCAACACATGACATGGCAAAACTTCAAGTTATGAGCCAAAGTTCAATATTGAAAGAAATTCCAATTTTTTTATAATAGGAAAAGAAATTCCAAGTTAGATACAACTTACAAAGCTCCTCCGCATATTTCAAAGAGCTAATTAACTAAAGGTTGGTGGCCACCCAAAAGACCAAATAATAATTCAGGTTGCTAAGTTTAATTTAGTTGTAGTTAACTTAAGTATTTATTTTCCTTGATATAATTTTATATAGTATCTTCCAAAGTATTAACATTATTGGAATAAAAAGTGGACCTAAAAAATAAAAATAGAAAATAAAAAAGTAATTATAAAATATTGTGGGAGAGGAAGAGAGGCAAGCACGCAATTAAGAGAGAAAATGGGTGGGCCCGGTCAACGGTGGAATTGAAGAAGGGAAAACGCGTCCGATTACATCGGAAGTGGGACCCTCGACCACCTCAAAAAATTAAACAATAATGATAAAAAAAAAAAAGAGAGAAAAAAAAAGAGCAAACTGAAAATGCCCTTCGCCGCCAAATTGCGAGTTGCCCATCTTCAGTGGGTCCCACCTTCTTACACTTACCAGTGTTGTTAGCCAATCAGAGAACGGGACAAAAACTGTAAGGGACCCACAAGTCCATTTGGCAACACAAAAAAAAAAAAGAAAGCGGAAAACGGAAACACAGGTTGTAGGAGGGTGGGTTTGGCTGGTTGGGATTAGAGAGAGAGAGAGGGAGAGAGGGAAACTCTCAGAGAGAAGAGAGAGAGTTTTTGACAAACAGAAAAAAAAAAAAAAAAAAAGAAGAAAAATAGGAGTTTCCGGAGAGAGACCCAAAAGATGGTCGGAGAGATGGTCGTCCTCTAAGATCATCATCCTGCGAAAAAGGCAGTAATACGAAAAACTAAAATAAAAATATTTAGAAAAAAAGATTGTGAATTTATTGCTGCCTTTTGAGTCTCAATCTCCGCCACCTATCCCCCACCAAAACTTTCAATATCCATTCATTCTTCTGCATATATTTATGTATATTTTTTTTTTCCATTTTTTATTTTTTGGTTTTCAACATTTGTAATTGTTGTTGTTAATATCCCATCAACCTCAAAGAAGAAAGAAGAAAAGGATTTATTCTTGAAGCACCCTTTTTGGTCCCT
This sequence comes from Ficus hirta, assembly GCA_038430175.1. Taxonomy (NCBI): domain Eukaryota; kingdom Viridiplantae; phylum Streptophyta; class Magnoliopsida; order Rosales; family Moraceae; genus Ficus; species Ficus hirta. The sequence goes on from CM076589.1 coordinate 11,022,090, forward strand.
TTTGCATGGTAAAATTCCGCTCTTTTTCTGTCTCTGTCTCTCTCTGTTATGAGCTGTCTATCTTTATGTTACTTTTTCATCTTCTGAGATTGCTTGATGAAGAGGGTATTCCCTACATTCTCGTTTAAAGCTATGTTTTTCTTTTTTCATTTGACTATTGCTGACATTTTTATCGTATTTTTTGGTATGTCGTAGAAAAATTTTCAGCTTCGCCCGAAGATTACTGAGCGGAGATTTTTTTGGTTTACGCGCCTATCGATGAAAAGGGTGTCGTTAAAGTCCATTAAAAATTCGTACATCATGAGGGACCCCGATATTCGTCTGTAATATACAGTTTTTGTTTAGGTAGATTTATTTATTTATTTTTAATTTTTTTGTTTGTTCGGCATTGTTTTTTTTTTTTTTTGGGCAAAAAAAAGGGGAAGAAACCTGGCGATTTTGTATAGTGGGTTGTGTAGACTGGTGGCTTTCATCGAGCAATGGGGGATAGATGGAACCCATTTGGATTTGGGTTTTCGTTTTTCTTATCTTTGATTCTTTTCTCGGGAACTCCGGTTTGTTGGTCTCTCAATGATGAAGGCAAGTTTTTTTTTTTTTTTTTTAATAATTATTTTATTTTATTATTTTTTGGGTTGAATTCTGAAATTTGGAGTGGAAATATAGGAACCCTATTGTTGGCATTCCGGGTGAGGATAAATTATGATCCATTTGGTGTTTTGGAGAGTTGGAATCCAAACGATGAAAGTGCTTGCTTGTGGAGGGGTGTTCATTGTGAAGAGGGTAAAGTTCAAATGCTGTAAGTCCTTTTCTGTTTCTTCTCATTCTTCTTCTTTACGAGTTTGTTCAGATTTTTTATCTTTTATTTTTTATTTTTTTTGTAATTTTAAAATTTTATTTTTTTAATAGTGGATTATGGTTTTTGATGTTATGGTTTTACTGATATTGAAGGAATATGAGTGGTCTTTCTCTGGAAGGAACATTGGCGCCTGAGCTTGTGAAACTTAGTCACTTGAGAGCTCTGTAAGGATTTACACTATGCCATTACATATGTTTAGCTAAAAGCGTAATTTTTGTTGACTGACAAATGTCGTTTCAGAAACTAAAATGCTGGGAAATGGGGTTAAGTTTATTGGACTTCACGTATGATTTTACTTGGAAAAAAAAAAAAAAAAAGGCTCTTCAGATTGAAAGGAGCTTAATCATTTTGATCTGTTCAAGATATTTAATAAGGAATTTCAATTTTTGCTCTTTAGTGGAATGTCTTAACTTGAATAGGGTGTAATTTTGTAATTTGTTTTTTTAATAAAGAGTTGGGACTTATAAACGGATAGTTTTCTTGTTACTTTTCATTGATTTGGCAATGGTAAGCATTATTGAAAATTTCAACTTCTTAATTCCTTTGTTTGCATTTAAGGGTACTCTACAAAAACCACTTTTCTGGAGCAATTCCTCAAGATATTGGAGAGCTCAGAGCGCTGGAGGTGTTGGATTTGAGGGACAATAACTTGGGTGGAACAATTCCGGCCGAAATAGGCAGGATGCAATCGCTGAAACACTTGTGAGTCAGCTATTTTATATTGAATCCTTAACTCTTTTTTGTTGGACTTATAGGTAAATAGATTGGATTTGTTTTGCATCCTAGGTTGCTTTGTGGCAATAGATTTGAAGGCAGTCTTCCTCTGGATCTTGGTAGGGTCAACTTGCTCTCTGAGATTCAGTTTGACGATTACCTCGCAGCGACTGGGTTCACTGGAGTTGGTGGTGTGAGCAGGAAGTTTGGACACTGGTAAATTCTAGTTATTCCTCACTTGTTTGATTCCCAGTTTGCATAATTGAAGTTGATGAACATGCGTAAATATGTTGTAGCATGACGAAAAGAAAAAAGAGTAAAACAAAAGTGGCAGAAAACGTTTTAATTGTGGAATAGTTTTCTTTCCTTTAGTTTTGCAACACCCACTACATCATTGTGAGACTTTGAAAAGAACTGCATTCTCTTGTTGTAGCTACAGATGCGTAGAATGTTATTGTCAAATTCTGCGGGACAATCAAATTTTTTTAGTAGACGCTTACTTTTCTGAGTTCTATGATTATGAAAGCTGACAAAGACAGAGATAGGTAGATGATCAATGTCGTTTCCAGCTGCAAATAAATGTAAAGACAGTTTATTAAATAAGAACATTCAAACACATGACTCAAAGTTAAGAGCTTGTGGCGCATGCTGGCATAGTTAAATGAATGAAAAATATACTGTTAAACTAAATATCTGTTGAAATATAAAACTATTGTTGGCCCACTTCCTAAAGCTTAAGTTTTTGGGTTGGATTGGTAAACTAATATGGTATCAGAGCGGGAAGTCCTGAGTTCGAACCCGTGCAATTGCACTATTTAGCGCCTTTATTATTATTGTGTGTTGGGCCTTTAATTTGTTTCGGGCTTCTTATAATTTGTGTTGGACTTTCAAATTAATTATATTTTTCTGCACGTTTGCCCATTATCTGGCCTGCACGTGAGGGGGAGTGTTGAAATATAAAACTATTATTGGCCCACCTCCTAATAGCTTAAGTTTTGAGATGGATTGGTAAACTAACAATATCATATGTGTAATTACCTTTTGTCAAGAGGGGTACTGGAATCTACTTTGGTTCACGTGCGACAGTGTGACAATTTTGTAGGATCAAATGAAAATTTGTTAAGATTTTGGGTCTTTGATCTCTCAGTATGGACTACAGCTATATGAACTTCTGGTTTGTTTGATGGTTCAGTGCTTTTGCTGTGTGCTATACAGAATAATGAGCCTCATACTTGTCTGATTTTAGTGTTCTTTCTTCTCACATATATAACTCTTAACAAACTTTGGAGTAATGGTTTTGATATGGGCTAGGATTACTTTAATTGTGTTAGCTTTCTGATACGTTCTGTGTTTCATGAGCAGCATCACGCACAGATATTTAGATCACTTAGTTTGGGAGCTTCTTTAGTAAACCCGGCTAGATGAGCAGTGTTGCACTATTTGAATAACTTCATAGTGCCATTCTATGGAATTAAACATTATTCATATGGGATTATGTTTTGTGTTTTCATTGCATCTATCATGTTATGTTAATTAAGTATTTGGTTTTCTTTGAAGGTTCAGTTTCAAAAGGGACTCTTTGCATAGTGGTGGACATGGTTGTTGTGACAATCTCCCAAGTGAGTGGAAAGTTTTACTGTTGGAATTGTAGAACTTATTATTCAGAAAGGGAAACGAATTTGACATTATCTTGCATTATCAGGTGCATCTGAACCAGGGGTGGTCCAAAGTGGTCAGAAGTTTGTCAGTTTTTCACGCCGTAGGCTACTAGAACAAGCTAGTAATCTCCCGGCTGCACCTGCAAGTGGCAAATCACCCTCTGGAAAAGTAATCATTCTTCCCATGACCCAAAGTAGTGGTGCTTTCCGAGCTGTATCATCAGAGAGAAAGAGGAGACATCCACCTGCACCCTCACCACTTCGTTCATCTGCCACTCGTCCAAAACATCATCCCTTGACTCCAGAAGTGAAGCCTTCTGGTTTTCCTGTACAGCCAACAACACAGCATTCGTCTGACAGTTCCTCTGGGATTTGGAAGTATGTAAGTATTGGTGGAGGTGTAGCTGTCTTGTTAATTGTCGCTGCAGCAATGTTTTGCATGTGCCGAAGCAAAGCTGTGAAAACCATTGGTCCTTGGAAGACTGGACTAAGTGGACAGTTGCAGAAAGCATTTATAACAGGTAATCTTCTATAATGCAATGGAAACTAATGTTGTGCTCAACCAGAAAGTAATGAACCCACAAGAGATTATCCGTTCAAAATTTTTATTTAAAAAAAAAAATAACAAAACGATCAGTTGGATCCAATACGATGGTCATATTAGTTATTTGTAGTGGTTTTTACACAGTGGTGTAATGAAGGAGACCACATTTTATCTGGCTGGGACTACTAAATGACAGAACTCGATTCCATTTCAGTCTTGCAAATATTTTTTCAAGATGCATTGGGCTAACATCTACATACTTCAAATCCAAATTGTGATATGGTAATAATTGGATCGCGTGTTTATGTTTTATGCAGGAGTTCCAAAGTTGAACCGTTCAGAGCTGGAAACAGCCTGTGAGGATTTCAGCAATATCATTAGCACAGTTGACGGTTGCACTGTATACAAGGGAACACTGTCCAGTGGAGTTGAGATTGCGGTTGCATCAACCACGATATCTTCTTTCAAAGACTGGACAAAAGTTGCAGAAATGGCTTACCGAAAAAAGGTATGCCAGAATCCATTTTAACCCTAATTCTTCAAATCATACATTTCCTTTTTGGAGGGATTTCTGTCTTCTATTCTCAAGTTTGATACATCGTTGTTTTAAACCTGGTGTAGATTGATACTCTCTCGAGGGTGAACCACAAAAATTTTGTCAATCTTATTGGCTACTGCGAAGAGGATGAGCCTTTTGTTAGGATGATGGTGTTTGAGTATGCTCCAAATGGATCCCTGTTCGAGCATCTGCATGGTAATTTCCCATCTACTGTTAATTTCAAGTGTCCGTATGAGTCAATGTTAGCAATACAAAATCTCAGAAGTGAAGTTTGAATGGATTATGACACTATTTAATGTCTTTTTCAGTTAAAGAACTTGAACATCTTGATTGGAATGCAAGAATGAGGATTGTAATGGGAACAGCCTACTGTCTGCAATATATGCACCATGATCTAAATCCGCCTGTAGCACATTCTAACCTGAGCTCAACTTCCCTCTTTTTAACAGACGATTATGCAGCGAAGGTAGCAAACTTTCATTTCCCAAACTGTTTGATTACTGTTCCTTTTCCTTCATTAAAATGCAATCACTCTAAACCTTCAAACTCCCTCTTCCTCCTATCAGATCGCAGAGATCGGTTTCACAACAAAAAATAAGTCAAAGCATCAAACCGAAGATGATAAGGAAAACTCCGTATTGCCCCCCTCTGTCGATCCAGAAACAAACGTCTATTGCTTTGGAATCTTGTTGCTCGAGATCATTTCAGGGAAGCTACCGTACTCGGAAGAACAAGGGTCTCTTGTGAACTGGGTAGGTCTCTTATTAGATAATTGACATCATTAAACTATGCCAGAACCCCTGATTAGTCAATAACTATTAAAATGCTTGACAATTCAATGAATTATTGCAGGCTGCTGATTATTTAAACGACAAGAGAAGCATAAGCTACATGATTGATCCGAGCCTCAAGTCCTTCAAGAACAATGAGCTGGATGTGATCTGCGAGGTTATCCCAGATTGCATCCAACCGGACCCGAGACAGAGACCTACAATGAAGGAAGTCACTTCCAAGTTGAGGGAAGTGATTGTGATCACACCGGACCAAGCGACCCCGAGACTTTCTCCACTCTGGTGGGCCGAACTGGAGATTTTGTCAGTAGAGGCCACCTAATAAAGTCCTCTTTTGAAGAATCTCCTCTTCTCCTCTCTTCCATTCACTATGTTATTGTTGTTTTGTAAGTCAGTCTTTGTATCAAAATGCTAGAGAAAAAAAGGCTTTTTATATGTGCTTCTGGTATTTTTCAATCCCCTTTTTTGCCTCCCTTCATTTTTTTTTTCTCCTCTTTATCATCATTTCCCATTCCATTCTATTCACTTCTCTCTCTTCCCCCATACTCTATGATAAGAATAATAATGGAAATTGTGTGCTATAAATGTTGTTACGAGTTGGGTGTGGTGGTAACTTAATATATACACCAGATGTATGTATGTTATTCTTTGACCTTTTCATTTTTTTTATTTATATTTATTTATTTATTTATTTATTATTATTATTATTATTCTTTTTTGGCTAGTGGGATATATGTATTTTTGGTGATCAAGATTTGGGATGTAAATCTAACATAGCACCCCTTTTAAACAAATTAGTTTGTTTCGCTTGTATTAATGTTATCCATAGATTGCTGAGTGAGGAATGCCAAAAATGTCTTCTTTTTTTTTTTTTTTGTTTTTCAGACTGAAGTGTAATTTACTCTATGTTCTTTGATCATATTTAGTGGAATTTACTCTCCTGTTTCTCTGTAAACTTTTGTTTCTTGGATTTAAAGTTTATTCGAAGTTTCAAGCAAAAAAAAAAAAAGTGTTTATTCAAAGTAACTAGCAAGAATATTAGTTGCAAGTATAATGATCGATACCAATATTGTTCAGGAACAAATTGTCAGTCGTCCGTCGTTATGGCCGGTTTGTTTTTTGGTGTTGAAAGTTATCTTTGGTTTGGTTAAAATATATATATATATATATTTAAAAAAAAAACGATTCTGTGTTAACTTTCCTTATATTATGTATGTAATTGCAAGATGGAAAATTCATAAAAGATTTCAGTATTGGACTGCAACAAAAGAAAATGGTACGAGGAACACGGGGATTTACTCAAAACAGGATGGGAATGTGGGGACAAAGATCGGGAATGAGGATGGGGATGGGGTAAAATCTTATCCTTGAAAATTGGAGGGACGGGGATAGAGAAAGCACTTCCTACCCTACCTCTATCCCGATATATAATATACTATATATATTTTTTAAAGCGTGTGCAACCATAGAATGAAAATTGAAGTTATGAAAAATAGACAATAAATGAGAATTTTATGTTTTCAATTTTTGTTTAGCTTAAGTGTTTTATAAAGTTTTAATTTTCATATTTTGTAATGTTTCGATGAAACCTTCGATGGCTCTATGATTAATATTTCGTTTGCATATTTTTAAAATTTGGTTTATTTATGAATCTTTGAATTTGAACTAAATTTATGGTGCTTTTTTACTTCGTTGTTTGTTTTTACTTTATTGTAACTTCAAATGTATATTTATAGCATATGAGAAATGAGAAAGTATGAGGAAAACCCCTCCAATAAAGAATCCTCGTCTTTGGCCACGCTTCTATTTAGGTGGGAATGGAGACAATTTTGGGGGCGGAGATGGAGATGGTAAAGCATTCTCCAGCCCCGCCCTGTTTCCATCCTTATGTAGAATGGATTGTAGAGTGTGAGGTGGAAGTAAGGCACGGGGGCACAAACAATGGCAAGGCCAGGAAATAGTTTTAGTGGGGACTTCGAAAAGTTATTTCTGTCTTAACTAGAAAGTGGAATATTTCAAAACTTTAAAGTACGTAATAGCATGTTTACGATAAATAATTTATTTAGAAAAATATTCATAAATTGAATTATATTTTAATAAAAATACTATTTACTTCTTTCTCCCAAGTTTTGGTTCAAATCTCCCCTTTTTTTTTCCTTGCTAAAGTGTTTTCTCACTCAATTTTTTATTTTGGTTTTTGAAAATTGAATAAACTAGAATTTTTTAGCTCAAACCTATAAAACAAAAAGAACATAATTATGGATTATTGCTTCTAAAAAGAACATCGTTAGTTTTTTACCACTAATTAGATAATTATTATTTAAATAAAAAAAAAAACCAAACTGAAAGGGTGGAAAAACACAAGTGAAGGTCGAAGAATTTTATAAACTTAGGTAGTGGGTTGAGCTATAAACTTTGTTAGTCTGTGGAGCCTCATTATTTGGTATCTTGGGGGCCCACTTAAAAGGATTAGATGTATGCTACGTTTACGTTTGGTGTTTTATCTTAAAACTTAAATTTTTCATTTTAGTTTTTATCTTTTCATAAAAAGTTAATAAAAATTATAATTAGTTTTTAAAAAGTCAACCAATTTTAACATAAAAATTTCATCTCCAACTAACTTACCAAACAATAGGCGTAGTTTTGAGTATAATTTTTGATGGGGCACAAGCAGAATTTTAATTACACACTTTGTGATTTAATAAAATTTAGTAGGGTCATAAGTGTAACTTTTTAAAATTTATAGGCATTGAAAAAATCAAAATTTTAGTGGTGACATGTACTTCCACGAACGAGAACATGCCTTCACCAGTGTAAGTAGGGACGACAAACAATGAGGGAAGGCGTTAGAGACGTCAATTGTCGAGAGAGGATCCAGGAGCACATGGACGAGAACTGTCGAAAAGAGGGTACAACAACGCAGGGATAGTGACAATGGTTGAGGGGGAACATGGAGGACAATTTTCAAGAGAGGCACAAGGTGTAGGGACATGAATCATTGAAAGAGGGAATAGAGGTGTCGAGGAGGATTAGGGACTCGTTTGATTATAAATCTTTCTACATTAAACATAGGAGAGAAACCAAAAGCATCATTATTGAAAGTTGAAAGACTCGTTAGAGTATGATTAATAGCTCTTATCCCAAATCAAAAATAGCCCGTTATAGTGAAGTCTATCTTCATTGTCTGAGCCGCATTTGCCGGTTTCCTTCATGATATTTTACATGCTTTTCCCTTTTTCCTTCTTTCCCCTTTTTTTTTTTTTTTTTTTTCAAATACCATTTTTACGAGAAAGTGATGAAAATTGTGTTACTTTCTTCTGTTTCCTTTTGTTCGCGATTTTTTTTTTTTTTTTTAACTTTTTGAAATGGAAAGTGCTACTTTCTCGTGAATCCTTTGGTGTAAATTGTGTCTTGAGAAACCAAATAATCATGATGCTAAAAAAGAGAAAAAAAAAAAAAACTAAAAGGACAGTAATTAATTACGAAAAAAGCACGTACCTTAAAGATGCAGAGGGTGGATTAACGCCTGGCGAAGTCGGTCTGTAATAGGAAAGAAAAACGGCCCTGCATGGCGCATATGTTGCACTTGTGCAGTTGCTCAGGTCAGCTTTTTTGCATTTTGCTTTAGTAATCCCCCCATTTACATATAATAATTATTTTTCTTGGTGAATATAATTAATAATTATATATATTGCACAATCCTGATTTCCCTGAATCACGCTACACTACTAAATTTGTTTGGAAGCAAGCTTATCATGCGTGTATATATGTCACTATATTACATATACATATATATATATATATAAATATATGTATGTTAGTTTATATATGTCACTATTTTAATTCGGCCTACAACTTTGCTTGGTTCTGATTTTGGAACTCGCGACCCCCGCGCCGCCCCCCCCCCCCCCCCCCCCCCCCCCCGCGAAAAAAAGAGAGAGAGAGAGAGAGTGAAGGAAGAGCTCTCCGACACTTGATCAGCAAGAGATCAACATGAAACCCCAGAGTTCCAAGACAAGAAAAATGTACTTCCCTGCCACCCATCTCCGCCTATTTATATCGGCGTTGTGAGAATTGAGAATTGAGAATTTAGAGCCAATTTGGGACCATACTTGTTTTTGGTTTGAAAATTTTATTTTTTATTTTTCTTTTAACTCAAAACTCACTATTCTTATATCTCCACATACTTATATCTCCACGTACCTATAGTAAATTCAAATTTTAAACATCCATAACTTTGTTATTTTAAGTCCAAATAAAATTATTAAAAAAAAACTTACATAAAATTTTTTAAAAAATGAAACAAAATCTATATTGATATATATTTTTTCAGAATATATTTTAAGAATTTTCGTTTTTTTCACTCAAAAAAAATTTCCCCCCCCCCCCCCCAAAATGCACATTTTGAGACCAAAACACATATCAAAAACCTCCCCCCAACAGTCCCTTAAAATTGAATTATATCGTGGCAAAGTCCTTATTTTCTTGCTTGATCACCTGCAATCTGCAGCTTAATTACCATTAATATGTTTAGTGCACTATAACCTAGCACACTATGACATAATTACACATAACGTTGCCACGTACGATCGTTATTTTATTTTATTTTATTTCAAATTTCGAAGAACTACGGTCATATTTTGTCATACATAAATGAGTATATGTATATATGAAGATGTATATAGTCCCCACGACACATGATATCAATGACATAATAGTAAGAAAAAAATATTGGCCTTTTACGTAATCCTATGACATTTGTGTGAATCTATTTGCTAACAAATGGGTCGGTATGCAGTCGCTAATGCGTTGCCTCATGAATTTATTTATTTATTTTTTCTCCTTTTCAAATAGGCGCCTTGTGGCATGTTAAGTCACACGATAGTATGTCACAATATTACGTGTAGATGCAAACTTTATAACATCAGAAACATTATTATGTATACATAAACCGGGATTTTTTTTTTCCCTCAAATTAACCATAAAATCTGCTATCGGTCAAGGTTGAGAGGTAATACACACAACGTGTAATTTCATTTTGAAAGTATTTGGTTCAAATTCAAATTTTTGTGAAGGAACATACTGGAGAAGAAACAACTTACAAACTCGTGAAACAAACAAACGACACCTACATTTGTTTGAATAATATTTTACGAATTTTCTCTGCCGCTTATTAGTAGTAGAACTATCTCATAATAAAACATTGCCATCCAAAAACGGAAAAAGAAAAAGGAAAAAAGAAATAGAGAGAGAATACGGAACCAAGTTATGGTAACTTAAGAGGAAGTACTCATTGTATGACACAAAGTAGAACCAGAAAGATCCAAATCTCTCACAATATTTCCCTGTCCCAACATTTTATTCCTCTGTTTCGCCAGATCAGATACATACATACATACATACATATATATATATATATATTATATAACCAGTCAACCTATATATACGAGAGAGCTCTCATGTATTTCCCTCACCCCACTCAAAAAAAAAACAAAAAACAAAAAACAAAAAACAAAAAATAAAAAACAAAAAACAAAAACAAAAAAACAAAAAAAAAGAAAAAAAAAAAACAGTGAAAATTCATTGGCTCTGTGACTCAAAGACTATAGTCTTAAAATTTACCTTCACGTTGAAACTTCAGTACTAACACTAAAACCCTAAAAATAGAATAAAAAAGAAAACCAAATTCCTATATATTTATATATATGATTAAGCCGATGAGGATATGTGAGTAGTACTCCCATTGCTATTGCTCTGTCCATTTATTATTGTTAATATTAGTAGTAGTAGTGATTATAGAAGAACGTCTCTTGTTGCCCAAGCGCCTGAGCTGAAGCTGAAGCATACACGTGGCAGCCAAGAACTCGACGGCCTGCAAAGGGCTGAGCTCCTCCAACACTCCTTTGAGTGTCTTGAGCCTCACGCAATCAGCGGCCTTCATGACCCTCTCCAGCCCCACAAACATCCCCTTCAGCGCCGCCTCCACCAGCCCCTCCATCCACCTCTGCTGCTGCTGCTGCTGCAAGGCCTCCTCTTCTCCTCCTCCTCCTCCTCCTCCTCCGCCGCCCCTGCCGGTCAGCCTGGCCAGCTCCAGCATCCTCCGGTCGGCCATGGCCACCTGCAGCCTCTCCATTTCCCTCTCGACCTTCTCCTCCTCCAGCCTTATCTTCACCCTCAGCTCCTCCACCTTCTTCACCTGCTGCTCCGACAGCTCCCTCAGCGTCGTGGTGGTGCTGCTCTTCCTCAGCGACTCCACCAGCCGGAACACCGTCGACGGCTTCCACCCTGTCACCCACTGGAACGCATTCTCCAGCGGGCTCAGCCACACCGGGCTGAAGAACGCCAGCACGTCCTCGTGCGCCGCCGCCCACTTCGCCGTGTAGTACGCCTTCACGTGGCTCGTCACTTTCGCCACCAGCGCTTGCAGCTCCGACTGATCCACTACTGTCACGTTGTTGTTATTGTTATTGTTCTTTGACACTTGAACTAGCTGTTGGAGGAGTTCTTCTAGCTGAGAAATCCACTTCTCAAAGAAGTCCGAGAACTTCTCTTCCAATTTCGTCTTCATCTTTTTGACGATATGTTTTCTTTTCTTTTCTTTTTTTCTCTAGGTACCCAAAGAAATGAGAGGAACGAGTAGGGTTAATATAGTGGAAGCGGAACATGGGATTTAGAGAGAGAGAGAGAGAGAGAGGAGAGAGAAAATAGGGAAGTTGGTGGCCACGTGGAAGAAGGAGAGAGAGCCACGATGCGAGTGGGGTGGCGAGGTTGGGAAGTGCGTGGCTCGTGCATGGCTTACGGGCAACGAGCGACCACTTGTGGGTTGCAAGGGGTAATTTTTGACGCTTTGCAAGTTTTAGGTAGGAATTTTTGCGATTGATCAAATATGGGTCAACGCTCTTTCTTTAATTCTTCTTCTCATTCCTCATTTAATTCATTTTTTTGTATTAATTACTTGTATATTTATAGACATTTGAATGGAATGAATGAAAGAAGAAAAAGCCGAAGCGGCTTTTGACGAGCGGGAAGAGTCATAGAATCAGGAGGAGGAGCAGATAGCCAGCTTGTACATGACCTCCTGGTGTTGGAAAGTAGGGAATTTTGGTTGAGACGTGTCAGTGTGGGTTTCAATCTGGGTTCAACGTGGAGGGTGTTTAGCCTGCTTGTTCGTGTTTCACCGGTCCCACGTCTTACCTAGCCCTTGGCCATATTTTTACTCTTCTTGTGATGCTATCAGATCTTTCGGACACGACCCCATATATATATATATAGCAGCTACAGCTATATCAGTGGGAAGCTTAGCTCCACCACTTCCAACAAATATCAAAGCTCATTTATTATTCGTGATGAACTCTTCTGCTTGGTTTCTCCTTTCAAATATATATATATATATATTATTTTTATACATATATTATATATATATATATAATTGAACTGCGCATGCATGTGTATTTATATATATATATATATATGTATATAAATAGGTATGTATGTATCCTTGGACGTGTAGTAAGATTTAAGCTTTAACAAGGGTCCTGGTCATGTTATGTGTATTTATATCGAAGTATATTTATAGTTTGATTCCCCTTTGTGGTTGAAAATATAATATAGCTATAGCTTTTGTATGTGTATATCAGTGTTGTGCGTTTATGAGCGTGTGTGTGTAAAATCGAACACAATGTTTAGTTTTGTAAATTAAGCTAAAATTGGACGTAACAATCAAGTGTGTATATATATATATATATATATATATTTTTTAGTACAAATAATGGTGATATATATTAACAGGTATATCAAGATATTCTGATTAAATTGATATCCTCTAATACCTTCATCATTTATCCTCATTATACTATTAAGAAAGAAAAAGATAATACGATATAGCGTTGATCAGGAGAAAAGGAATAAATGGAAGGAGAAAAAAAAAAAAAAAAACAATCCTATCTTAGGCCATTAAGAAACAAGAGAGAAAACTCTCCATGTAACCGGATCCCACCTCCAAAAAAATAAACAGTGACTTGCATCTTGAATTTGGCAAAACTCTTTGATCAATACTCAGTGGGACAAAAAATTAAAAGGGAAAAGGAGTTCATATTTACCACAGGTTGTTTATCTACAAAATTTATAATATGAAAAACCTGTTATATCTCTCGAGACCTCTCGCGAAATAAAGCTAAATTAACTATAAAGTTAAGAAAATCATAATTCATAAGATTAAACCAATACTATATATGTATTTATGTATAAATAGCTTTTTTTCAAATCCTTCTTCTTCTTTGTTAAGATAAACTGCTAGTTAAGGGTGAAAAATATCAACCTATAATACTACGTAGGCTAAATTGCATCGATGTTCCTTAATTTATCGCACAGTTGTATAATTTACACTTTGAATTTTTAATGTTAACATTGTACTTTGAACTTACAAATCTATAACAATCTACCTCCATTGATAACAATTTTTATTATTTTTTTTAATAAAAATTGGCACTTGACTTGCACATACATGTAAATTAAGAGAATAGAAAGGTCTTGTTTTAATCAATCTTAAACTAAATTTAAGTTTATGACAAAGTTAAATTTCAAATTTACTATTATCAAGAAAACTTCATTAAAGATCTTAATTTTAATAAATTTGAATTAAATAAATAAAAAGTATTCATTTCATTAACTAATGACTCATGTATAAATCATTAATTTCTTTTAAAAGATTAATATATTGTTGTCAATAACAAGTAGATTGCTAGACTTTTATAAGTTATATCAAATAAAAAATAAACAAGAATGTAAACTGCAGCTATATTCCATAACTTCAAATGGCACGTATATAAAAAGCCTACCATATATTCAATATTGTTAGCAAGAGGGAAGTACTACTTCCTCACATATATATTGAAAGGCAAAATCGAATAAATGAAACGAGGTATGCCGAAAAACATAATAATTTAGTTATCCTATAACTATATATAACTATATATATATATATAATTCTCGGTACTCTCAACAAGCAGAAAATCTCTCTGTCTTCTGATTTATGACTCTGACATAGTGGTGGTCCAGTTGTGCTAGTAGCTGAGGCTTCTGCGGCTTTTAAACCTCATTACAGTAGCTTCTATATATCATAAATGAGCCATAGTAGAAGGAATCAACGATATATACATATATATAATTGCAGCTCTTCCAAAAATTATTTGCATCCATGATTAATGTTCCCCAAAAAAGTTTTTTTTTTTTTTTTTTTGTTATTGTTCTTTTCATTAATAAATCAAAACTCATGCTTTTTAGCAAAGATGTCATATTTTAAAATGAGATTGAAAAAAAATTATATTACTGGCCGTAAAATATTGTAAACTTAACACTAATAATTCTAATATTGCTATCAATAATAGTTTTTATTTAATTGAATAAATAAGATTAAAATTTTTTTTTTTCAAGGCATGTAAAGGTTTTCTTAAGCAAGACAGCCTCGAATGCAAAAGAAAAAGAGAGCTTTTGACTGCAAGATAATATGAAGGGATGAAACTCAATCGGCTTTAATGGTCTGATGATACCGAGCAGACGGGTCATCGCTCAACAAGAAAAAGTTACTCTACGGATAACATGTTGATCTTCTTCAAGAGCTTACAATGATCGGGAAATTAAGGATTGATATCTTGATGTCGACTCTTCACCACCTTGTGCTGTAATATGTTCCAAGAGTAGATTGCTTGGTCTACATACGCAACTCAATATGCAGAATTAGACACCAAAGATCTTTTTTTTTTTTTTTTTTTTTGGGCCTCTTTAACCTTATATATCTTATCTTAGTGTGGATGTTTCAATAAGATTCCTTAGCATTGTTTCTATCTACTATATATGTCATTTTGTCACATCATATTTCGTCAACATATATACTTCGATATGAATCTTTCATAGTCCATATTTACATTTATAAAATATTATTCAATGACATAAATCATGTCAATTCTGTTTTTTTTTTTTTTTTAATACGTAAAAAATCAAGTACTCTTGTTGTGTTGGCAATTATGGGCTGAATTAATTCACCCACTTCACCAATTTGGTCTCGATCACATATAACTGAGGCCGAGCATAAATTTTATTCAATACTAACAGCAATGCCGATGACTAGTTAATTAGTATTGTTGATCAACTTTCTTATAATAACCCATTTTACAAACAGAAACTGAGCAATTAGATGATGAGTCTCGAAGAAAAACATAAGTATACACACCCATTAATAAACTTGATCCTTTAGCCAAAAAAAAAAAAGCGTGTATATATATATATATATATATATATATATACATATATTCTATCTGTCTCGAACGGATTTTATTCCCTTCATTCTTACATGTCAAAAAAGAAAAAACTGAACCAAGGCAAGTGAAGAGGAGTAGAAATAAAACTACATCCGAAGCCTTGTTGGTTTTGCATATTCAAATGTAATTAGTCGTTTGGATTTGTATTCAAATTGAAAATTTAAACATAAGCATCTAAATTGTGATCTAAATTGACATTTCGATATGTATTAAAACTGACAATCTAAATTGAGGATAAGACCTGTGTGTTGTGAAATTTAATAACGCAAGTGTACGTTATCGAACAAGTAATAAAATAAAAGTATTCAAGTATCTTTCCACGAAAACTGATAGTCACTAATTACTGAAATTAATCTAGCTCTAATTTTATCTGAACAAATAACATGAAAAGAATGATTTTTAAAGACTAAAATAAAGAAGAAAGTAAAGAGAATGCAAATCAAATAACGATGAACCAATATGAATAAAACCTAGGGTTTCTGATTTTACCAAGATAAATCATGCTAAATTCTTCCAATCTAATCAATCAATACTTATTCATATGCTGCCAGCGAATCTCTCTAAATTAATAATTAATCTTTCTTAAGACTTAACAATTCATCTCAATGAGCAAATTCCCTACATCTCTGTGACAATTTCAACCCATCAAAATTCATTAAGCACAAGAAATTCATAATATTGCAGAAGCCACAGGTATATCTCTATCCTATGAAAACTTGTGGCATTCTAATTATGACAAATTCAATTATCGCCTCTCGGTCTCAAATCGAATATATAAATCATGCAAAAGGTAATTAGACTTTCACAAGCATTAATCAGAAATTAAAACACTCAGCATGTACTGGAATAAACATCAATTGAATTAAACTGGGAAAATATTAACAATCATCATTTGTAGTTCATAATTGCAAAAATAAACATCCTAACAATTGTCTTAAACATGAAGAATGAAAAGAAAAGAGGAACTGGTATTAGAGATGAATTCAATGTTGGGATTTTGATATGGAAGCACCGTTTTCTTCTCCGCAATTCGTCGTTCTTCTCCTCTCTATTCTCTGGCAAAAGACCCCCCCCCCCCCCCCCCCCCCACTTTCTTTTTTAAAACCCTAAAAGGTCTATTTATAAGCTTGAAATCAAAAAGGCAAAACTATAATTTTCTTGAATTTTTGAGCCTTGAGAACATGCTGCACGCAGACTAGGCGCCGTGGCTCGGATTTTCTGCACCGCAGCTTAGGCAGTGGCACCGTGGCTTGCATTTTTTTCTTGCCGCGGCTCGGGGCATAATTTCTCCAGCTTCATATTTCTCCAGATTCGCGCCACGACTTAGGAAACTTGGCGCCATGGCTCGGGATCCAATCTTCTCAAAACTTCATTTCCGTACCAAATTCGTTTCTAATATATCCAAAGCATAACAAATCACACCCTACTCGACCTAACCTATAAAACACGAAAGAAAACACATAAAAACACTAAAAATGCTCGAAAAACAAGCAAACTGCTAATTCAAAAGTACTCAATTCACGAGTATAAAACTCACTCATCAATATGTTTGCAAATATGTTGTAAATGGTAGGCGGAATTGTGAAAAACCTGAATTTGAGTGGGGAAAAAAATGAGAGAAAATAGTAGTTACTCAAATTAATCTGTCCCAAACAACATTTCAGAATGGCCTGACAATTTACTCCTTGTTTGTTTCATATTCCCATTTTCAAATGGATGGAAAAATAATAAAAGAGTGTTTTTCTCAACTATTTATATCATTCATTCTTCTTCTTTTGAAAATATTTCATTTTCAAACTTATTTAATACAGTATCCTTTCAGAATCTTTTTGAATTATTCTCCTAATAGACTATTTTCGACTCCATTTCTTCTTACTTATAACTTTTCAAACTCTTTTTGTTTTTTTTTTTAATAATTTTTTAACACATCCAAACACTATCTCATTTTTAAAATAGAATGACTTTCTCATTTTAAACAAAAAAATTTTTCTTTTTAAAAAATGAGTATACGATCCAAACAAGCCATTTAATTGCAGAATTGTAGTAAAATAATATAATTATACAAATTAAAATAAGTAAACAGCATATATACGAAGCTGTTGATAGAAATAACATATTATAAGTAAATAATCTTTTACAAAGAATAAATAAAATATCATTATTTATTAATGATTATTTCAAATAATTTATAAATATATTAATTAAAATCTTAATTTTCATGAATATGTTATTACTTTTAATGAATTAAAATGGATGAAATATACCGTATTTTTCAAAGCTTAAAACCCAACCCCCCCCCCCCCCCCCCCCACTCCTTAGGAAGAAAAAAGGTAAAGAATAAAGAGAATCAAAATCCTTATAAGAAAAACGAAAACCAATATTCGTTATGAGAAAATAATGGTTTGTTTGATTTTTAGGTGTGAACATAAAGTTTTCATCTTAGTTTTTATCTTTTTTTAACAAATTCAACAAAAATTAAAACTAATTTTTTAAAAATCAATCAATTTTAATATAATAATTACATTTTAAACATGTGTTCCAAATGGATGCTAAAATGAACTTCCTTTGGAAGGAAGCAAGAACAGTTAAAAGAGAAACAAACTTCCAATTCGGCTCGAAGTCGAAGAAGCCAGTTGGGGAAGGGGTTATTTCTTTTCTTGTCACTTCTTTTAACGTAGGTCATATCCAGAGAACACGTGTGCTTTCATGCATGCAAAAGTAACAGGTAACCAATGCAATTACAACACCAAAATACCACCCTCTCTCTTCTCTCCCAACTGAAATACGGCTAAACCTCCGCGCGCGGCGCTCCTGCAGACACCTCTTTCGAAAAATATTTCACAGCCGAAGTCGACATATTTTGTTCAATGAACGTTACCTGGCGGGTGAGAGAAAGAGGGATTGAATACAAACTCATTCAAATAATATTTAACAAAAAACCAATTATATGTCATGTCACGTAATGTTTTTTGGTTTTTGTTTTGTTCTCCCCTTTTTATTCTTTTATGGTTTTCGGAAATGAACGAGATTATTAATGACCAACATTACGAACTTGCAGGCATATATGATTCTCCGTTCATGGACTGATATCTCTCGTTAAATTTTAATGTCTCCAATGACATTTAACTAATTATATTTTAATATATGATTAAAAAAATGGATATATATTAATGTATAAAAAAATTAATTGTAAAACGTTTTAAATTTTTTAAAATGATATTATATAGTATTATTGATTAGATTTTATTTGGGATAATAAAAATTGATAGAAGATTTGAGTGCTCCATTCGCAATCTTGGCCAACGATAGGAATACGTTTCACCAAAAATAAAAAAACTGACACGCATAATGAGTCGGTTCCTAAATCACCTTTTGTTTTCTTAAAATTATCTTGCTATAACACCGACCTGATCAACTTTCAAACAAATAATTCCAATTGTGGTTTGTTTATCAAACAATAACAGTAATTAACACCTTAACTACCAAAAAAAAAAAAACAAAATTAGCACCTTGGTAAAACATGCAAAAATTCAAAACGGCCAAAATTTAACAAACATTTATTATAATATATATATTAACTTACATTTGTTTTTTTGTTACTACTACCACACACATATGTGTATATATGTATCTATGTATATATATATATATATATATAGACTTACCTCCATAATTATACAACTAGTAAATATAAACCAATAAAATAAAATAAACCATATTCTTATATCTTAAGCTAATAATAGGCTAAAAATATACCAAGTTTAGCAATTTTCTCGGCCATGCCTCTGGTCCCTCTTCTTACCCCACTCATGAACACAGAGATGAAGCTTCTTACTCATGGCGAGAAAATCGACCCCTTGCACCGGCGTCAAAATCCCAAGAATCTCCTTCACCGTATTCAGCCGGAGCTTGTCGGCGTCCTCTAGAGCCACCGCCATGGCTTTCTCGTGCTCGTCCAGAGCCCTCTCGATTTCGCAGCTCAGCTCTCCGATCTGCTCCACCCCCTTCACGATGGCGGTGATCGGGTCGTCCGCCACGTCCTCCTGCAGCCCCGCCACCCTTGTCGTCAGCCGGTCCTCCTCCCTAATCGTCCTCCTCTGCAGCTCGTCCACCGCCCTGACCTGCCCCGTCGACAGCCCCCCGAGATTATCCCCTCCACTCGCCGCGCCGCCGCGGAGGAAGTCCGCCAGCCTGGGCTCCACGTCGGCGCCGGAGAGGGCGTAGATGAGGCGGATGTAGGCGGAGGGGCGGCAGCCGGCGATCCAGAGGAGGGAGTTCTCCCAGGCGGTGCACCAGGCGGGGGAGAAGAAGGCGGCGACGTCGTTTTTGGAGAGAGCGGAGCGCTGGGAGATGTAGGACTCGAAGTGCTTGACCCCCTTTTGGGCGAGCTTGGTCAGTTCGGCGTCGTTTTGGGGGGTTAGGGTTAGGGCTTGGAGGAGCTCCGACAGGTCTCGCTCTTGGAGCTTCATCCACTCCAGGAAGCAGCATTTGGAGCGGTGCTGGTCGCCATTTGCCATTCTGTGTTGAGGCTTGGACAGAGGTGATCTGGAGGAAATGTTGCTTTATGCTATGCATTTCCATGTGCCTTATATATATATATATATATATATATATATATATATATAATACTATATATCTACACACACATGTATATGTACACATATGCACACACGATTGCTCTAATATTTTTGTTTTGTTTTTGTTTTTCATGGTTTGTTTTATCGCAACTGTCAGACTATCTATTCATGCAAAGTTGTATATTCCAAAAAGGGCAAAAAAATAATTAACTTATTAGAGTATGACCTAACAATTAATTTTAGGCTGAAATGTTTCTTTTTGACGTGTAGCTAGGGTGGACAATATTTAGAATTGGTGGAGGTTAATTTTTGAGTGATTAACTAAGTCCCGTTTGGTGTATCTGCGCTTGAGTTAGAGAATTGGAGTTATTTTGATTGGAGTTGAGTTCAGTTTTAGAATTGTGTGTTTGGATAATTGGAGTTAAAATGTGTAAGTTAAAACTTGAAATGTGTTAGGAAAAAAATTAATATGGATCTTTTTTTATTTGTCTTAAAATTATATGTAATTTAAAAAAAATCATTTCATTTGAATTTGGAATAGTAAAGTTATAGACTTTTAAAGTTTAAGTTTTTTTATTTGAGTTGAAATTGTAAATAGTGAAATTGAGTTTATTTTTTCAGAAAAAAGAAAAAAAAAATAATTGGGAGTTGTTCAACTCCATCGAAAACGCCTAAGGGACGGTCAATATAAGGGCATGCTTGGTAGGAAAGGAGAAAAAATAATAAAGAGGGAATGGATAGTTTACTTTTTTTTTTTCTTTTTTTAATGATGTTTGATATGTAATTTCATTAATAATCTTTTAATTTTAGTATAGATTAAAATTGAAATGTTTTGAATGATTTATAATTTCATTTTTAATTAGGGGGTGTTTGGTGTATAAGTTGAGTTTGAGTTGAGTTGAGATTTTTAAATTTGAATAGTAATTTTTGTTGACTTTTTCAGAAAAGATAAAAAACTTTTTCAGAAAAGACAAAAAACATGATGAAAAAAGTACAATTTAGTTCAAAATGAACTTGTGAACCAAACATAGCCTAAGGCTGAGTCCATAATTATTCCGTACAAACGTGAACGGCGGTATACGTGTATACCGAGAAGCCACTCACACTGAGAGAACATTAATGTTCACCTTGTTTTTTATTCTATATTGTTCAGTATTGGAAGGCCAAAATAGTGCGTAATTCCGAGGAAAAACGAAAAACTGAAAGTGATCGACAATGAGACACAAAGCGGTGAACGTCGATACGTGTTGGCGGTAGATGGTATAAAACTTTACTCCTGAATGCCAACAATGAATCTCTTTTAACACAAACAAACGAAAAATAGAGTTAAAAAAAAAAAAAAAGATTACTTGAAAAAAAATATATATTATAAGGAGAGCGTTATTACTGATGTCTAAACTACATAGCATACCATTTGTTGAGTGATCAATTAACTTTGTTGGAGCTAGTTTAACAGAGCAAAAGTTGGGTAGGAACTTTCATATACACACACTAGCTAGCTCCAATAAAAATTTGAGTAGAAACTTTCATATACAAAACTTGTGAGTATTTTTATTTTTTAATAAATAAGAATCATAACCCGCATATCGTTAAAAAAGTTATATAATATGTTATTTTAAAATGGCCCTAGAACTATGCATTTTGTTTCTTCACCAAGATCGTTGATGGTTGTCAAGCCATGGTTCTTGAAGTCACTCCATGTCTTTAGCTATGCCATAAATAGACTTGAGTCAATTTCTTATTTGAGACTAATCTGTCTATTGGAAAAATAGAATCATCAAGTAACATATGTTAGATGTCGATCTACCTTTTAAAGGAAATTAAATAACAAAAGAATATAAACAATAAGAGAAGAGCGGAACATAAAGATATTTAATATGTATGTGTTTATGTTCACGAATTAAGAATAAAGAATTTATTAATAAGAAGTATTATGAAATATTAACTTTCATAAAAATAAAAGTTACAATATATAAAATTGGATAAATTATCTAATACTAACAAATATATTGAATCAAGACATAAACTAAATTACAATGATCACAAAAAAAAAAAATTAAAAATTCCTAATAATAGAGATAACTACATACAAAATTACAATTTTCCTAATATTAATACTAACCTTTCTAATACCTTTAATCCATGAAAATAGAGTTGGCTGTTCACTTTTTCTATTTGCATGTTAATCGAAGACCTTTGACGTGGTTAGAGGAACGCCTAGCATTTTTGTGCATGTTTTTATTGTGCAACACTAATCTTCTTTTGGCTATTGGCACGTGTTTTTTAAAATCAGGAATCTTGAGACTTCAGAAGTAAGTCCTAAATTTTATATTTTGTTTGAAACACCGGTTCAAATCTAAAAGTTACAACTCAATTTTTATTTTTTTCCTGAAAAATTAACTAATTTTTTAATAAAGTTTTAAAAGGTCAATCAACTTCAGCATACAAATTCTAATTTAAACTGGTGTTCTAAACAATCATTACAAACAAAAGACTGAACGTGCCCAGGTAAAGGTTAGATTTTATATAATGATATTACTTATTCGCGTTCGTCGGTTTATTTTTGGGATTGTGCAGGGATTCGGAACTCTTGTTAGTTTGGATCAAAGTACTGTTAATAAAGTTTATGGACTTTATGCAAGGATTTTCCTTTTTTTGTCACCATTGATGAAAACCTCTAGAAATTCTGTTGTAAATGTTCTTACATAATAGGAATGCAACCGAGACTGATATAACAAGGACACTAAGCCTGCGTTTGGTATCAAAGTTTGGATTATAGAATTAGAGTTTGAATTGATTGTGCGTTTATTGAGGTATTTGAATTGATGGAGTTAAAAAAACATAAAAACTTGAAACATGTTCGAAAAAAAAAATCAATATGGAGCTTGTTTTGTTCGTCTCGAAATTCTATACAATTTATAAAAAAAAATAGTCTCATTTGGACTTGTCTATGCAAAGTTATGGGCTTTTAAAGTTTGAGTTATAAAACTGTGTGAATAGTGAAACTGAGAAAAAAAGACAAATTATATTATAATTTTAAGGTTTTGATTGTGCATCCAAATGCATGCTAAAAATGTAGTGACAGATTCCACAAAGAAAACATCTAGTCCACTTTCTAAGAACATTATTATCATAAATTTAGTACATAAATTGACCACAAAAAAAAAAAAAGAACTAACCCTTCACAGCTTGACGCTGTAACATGTTTTTTTTTTTTTTTTTAATTATTATAACCTGCATTAGAAAGCTTTAACTTATAAACAAGGATGAAAATGTCCATGACATCATCGACATTTTCACGATATTATTCATATTTTGAAGTCTCGACATAGATAATGGGGGGAAAGATATTTCTTACTGGAATATTCGTCAAATATCTACAATGTCCAAAAATATCCGTAATATTTACGAATATCCATGAATATTCAGGATATTCTTGGATATGTCCACATAATGTCCAAAAAGCCGGGCAAAATTTTTTTTTTTTCAAAAATTTCAATTTTATCACACATTTCAATTATTATTATTATTTTTTTAATATGAATGAAGTATGACAACATGTTATACAATATGAAGATCATGGTTGTAGGGTAGCAGATGAGGGTATTGGAGTAATTGGAAAATAACATATAAGAAGATGTAGTATGACTCAAATGAGTCAAATTTATGAGGATGCTATATTGCCTTCAGTTTTGATTTCATGAGCTTAGTAACCGAGTAAAGTTCATATGATTATAATCCTTCTTATAGTTTTCAAATTGGGCCTAGTTCAGAAGTACAAAATCGGGACTGTTATATCCTCCATCAAAGGCAGAGCTAGAAATATATTCTAGTGTGGACGTACACCAATTTATTTATTTTTAATAAATAAATTTTAGTGGGAGCTATGTGAGAATTTTTAATTTTAATAGATTTATGTGAGAATTTTTATTTCTCGTGTGAGCAAAGTAGGGACTATGTGATAACTTTTTAGTTTTAGTGGGACAAATTGTAAAAAATATAACTTTTTTGGGTTATATTTAAAAGAACAAAAAATTTTATTAAGGGCTACAGCCCCAACCCGCCCCCTACCACTGCCACCATCTTTCTTCACAAATTGTTATTGAGATGTCACTGTATACTCATTAAAACGACTCATCAAAGTAGATAACTAAACAATAACTAATTTATGTGTTAATAGTTGGAAGAGACCAAAAAGTATACACATATTAATAATTATCTTCAAAACAACTAAAGAGTAATATATTGACAAATGTATTATTTAGATCAAGATCAATACATATCTAATGTTTTCTAGCCTACTGGAATCTCCTTGTGGTATTAATACATTCGAAACTTATATGTACTTCCTTATGTTTGACATTTAATTTTATGTACTCTATTATATTATTATATTGTTTTATAATGACGAATGAGTACGTAATATTATAATGGAATTACAATTAATACTTAATTATTGTGATTTATTGTTACATTATACGATAATAACTCTCACATTCAATAAAAAAAATGTAGTATTTTTGTTATTAAATTAATTCAAATTATGTAATATTGATTATTTTAACATTTTATAAAATTTTAGCAAAAATTATAAGTTTTTTTTAAGTATTTATTTTTTCTCTAAATGTTCATTGATATTAACATTTTTATTGACTTTATCCGTAAATCAAAACTCGACAACTCCGTCCACACGGATATTTTCATCCTTGCTTATAAAGTATTGGACCGTTGTGCGGCACTGCGGCAACCGTTTGAGCTCAATTACCCACCCACTGTCATGTCAAACAAAGTTCTCTTGTATCTGCGGACAATATGGCTCACTATAATAATAAGAAGCCAAAAGCCAACATCGATCGGCTTCAAAGTACGCGTCAAATATAATGTGTTAACGAATAATCCATCTCAAAAAGTTAAAACTATTAATGATTAATGTATGAGTTGTATGTTGTGTGCTCCGAAGCCGCCAGCTTAATGCTCATGGCCAACTCGTTAACTAATTAGTATTATTCTATTCTAAAAGCTTAAATTATTAGTGGATGGACTAATAAATAATGTTATATTTTAATATTTTTCGTTCGCTTAGAGATATAGATGAATACAAATGCTAGACAGAGCATTGTTATTATTCAGAATAAAGCTAAGGGATACCTTTGATGTCCCTCACCACATTTTGTAGATGAAAAAAAATAAAATTGTTTTGTTTTGTTTTGTTTTTTTGTTTTAAATAAGATGGGTTCATCTTTTATCAAATGGTAAATAATATAGGGAGCCATCTCATATGATGTAAGAGACAAGAAGTGCCTCTTAGTTTTACTCTATTATTCGGCCAACAACTAGCTTGATGCTATGCTAGTGTCCGATTGTGATTGGGCGATGGCGGTGTGTATGTGTGCGATAGCCGCCATTGCCTCAAGGGGTGCAATTATTTTATTTTAGTTACTATTTTCCAGCTTCTATACGTGCTAATTTTGGAAAGTATTAGGCAACTCCAATCCTATTAAAATCTTCCTAAACTAACATGTGTCTGCCGATTTTTGTTTTTAAAAATGTTTTATAATTTTGATATACACGTGTGGATAATGTTAAAAGTTTCTGGAGATAAATGTTCTTTAAAATTAGTATGGACTTTTCTGTTGTATAAACGAGCTTTCATTAAGGACGAATGAAAGGATACAGCCAGAACCATGGGAGGAAAACCATCGAAAAAAAGAAAAAACTTTGCATTTTCTGACTCCAAAATTAAAGGTGTTTATGTATAGGTGGTGTTTGGTATTAATTATTTGAAATGATTTCAAATGAAATCTCATGATTTAGTAAAGGTGTTCTTGAAATAATTTGGAAATGGCTCCCCCCCCCCCCCCCCAAATCAAGTAACAGAAACCAAAAAAAAAAAAAATGTTTTCTTATTCGATTAAGAAGTCAAAAATTGAAATAAAATAGTTATTTAATTAAAGAGGCGTAACAAATATTACTAAAATTCAAATTTAATTATTGGTGGTTTAAGAAATGACACCGGAAAATTTAGAGATAATAATAGACCGTCCCAAAAATTAATAATTCATTAAGTCCAAAACAAAAGTGAAATAACGTTGTTTTTTATTCCGCTATTAGTACTCCAATATACTAATGTTACACACTATTCTCAGGCTCCCTCTTTCTCATCCTCCATCTTTTTTGTTTGCCAGAAATCTCACGATTCCCCGTTCTCAACCTCATCTTCTTCTTTTCTTTTTGGTGATAAATCTAACGTTTTCTTGCAATATGGGATTCAAACGACTAGGAATATTAAATATGGATTCAAACTTTAGATAACCATCGAAGATGGATTTTTTTTTTTTTTTTTTCAAATGTCTTTTTCTCATACCCTAAACAAGTATTTACATAAAATGATCATTTTTTATCACCCCTTTTAAAGAATGTCTATACACCAAATTATTTACAAATTTAAATGATTTCTTGAATTTTAATTTTTTTTTTTGTTCCACATTTATTCTTCAATTAATGTTTTATTGTTTTTTTTTTTTTTTATAGGGAATTGCCTTTTGTGTTTTTTTCCCCCACTTATATAAATATATAGCCAAAATTTGTTTTTTAAGAAAAGAGTTAGTTATCCTTTTTATGAAAGTAACTGAATTTTTTTAATTTACCATTAATTTATGGGGCATATATATGTATATATATTCAAATTTTGTGTTTAGAAAGTGTTGGTCACTTTTATGGAATTAATAAATACATTTATATCAATTTACTTTGTTTTATGTATGTATTTTTGCAAAATTTATGTTTAAAAATTAAAGAGTTGTTCACGCTTTATATGGAACTAATTTGTCTGTTTGTTTTTTTTTTTTTTACACATATATATATATTTTAAATTTGTGTTTAAAAAGGAAAGAGTTGGTAACATTGTTATCCTTACAATAATAACCATGTCACTTTAAGATTTAATGTTTGATGTACTTTACTAATACTATAATGACCTATCATTACATTGTGTAGGTTGGATTAATCACATTACGGACTTGGTCTCTATGATAATAACTACATCAACTTACACATAATTGTTTGTTAAACACAACATCTAAAGAGTAGTGTCGTAATGACATAGTCATTATATTAGAGTCATCATTTAGAATTTCGTTGATCAATCGTAACGACAAGGTCATTATTTTAATTGACCTTGTTTTTTACCCTTTTTTTTTTTTAATAAATAAGGGTTGGATTGTTTATACTATGGTGTAATTGTAATATTGTTCAAGAGAAGTTACTATAAAGGGAGATTAATAATTTTAGAAAATTTTTAATTTCTAATTTTAAATGTAAGAGAATAATTGAAATTAAAGTGGCAATATTTTTAGGATTAAATTTTTTTATTTCTTAAAATAGATTAAGGGTATTTTTATTAGCATAATATGATTAATTTTCTTTTTTCTTTTTGTTCAAATTTACAAATAAGTTTGTTTTAATACATCTTCTAAAATGCATGGCTCTAATTTGATAGTTTATGTAAATGATCCCATCTACTTTTAAGTTCGAAAAAAATGTCTACTTTTTTTTACCCCCCGGTACAACAAAGGTTTCCTTCATTTCACATGTTGGACTCGTTGAATCACATCATATATATATATATATATATATTTATTTATTTATTTATTTATTTATTTATTGTGAAATAACATCATATATATTTTTATCTATTAAGCAAATCATATATACTATTTTTTTTCCCAACGAAATCATGCTTTTTAATAATTAAAATTTTCTTATTTTTTCGTTAAGAATATTTATTTCTAAAAGGGTGTATTTTTTAATTTATTAGAATAACTTGTATGAAAAGTTGTAAGCGCAATCTAGCGGTAATTCCACATTTAGCTCTATCACAAAATGAACAGTTCAAATCCTCCCACCTTAAATTTAAAAAAATAGTATTTAATTTAGTTATAATTTAGTGATAATACAATTTAATTAAAAAGAATGTGCAAAAAATAGACGGAGGTGTATCAATAAATGCCTTAGTTTTTGATTTGGTTGGAACTTCTCATTTTTGTATAAGGCATGTCAAATATGACGTGAGCATAAGCGTATTACTTTTCAAAATTAAAAATAAAAAAATAAAAAAAAAACCGTTGTTAACAATAATACGTTCGTTCATAAGAATTGGTTGAACACTAAAGAAATTCATACCATGACATGTAGATTAAAAATAAGGAGCATGTGCTTTTAGCAAGCCAATCTCACTTAGTATCTTGTTTAAATTATACCTCTTGCTTTTTGCATCCCAATTTTTGTTGGTTGTGATTTAAGTAGATAGTGCACTCTATTATTTTTTTTTTTTTCCTCTTTTGCAAATATAATAAACTTTTACATTTGGTTAATTACCTTTACAAATCTATTTTATGTAGTTGGTTGAAAAAATCTATTTTACAAATCTATTTATATTACAAATCTATTTTACAAAGTTGTCACATAATATCTCTCAGAAAAATGAAAAAAAAAAAAAAAATCTCTTCATTTTGTTATTGTCAAACATCAAACATGAGATCGACACTGATTAGTTAGTTTCCTGAAAAAATAAGGTTGCAAATTTTAGAACTTCAAAAAAACAAAAAAGAAAAAAGAGTTGCAAGTTTACGAAAACTAAAAATATGAGATTAAAATTTTATCGAATCTCAACACAAAAATGAGGTTGTAAGATTTCAAACCTCTAAAAAATTGAATTAAGTTTTAAAACTCTAAATATAATGAGATTACAAATTTATCGAATCTTATTAAAAAAAAAAAAATAAGGTTACAAGTTTTCAAACCTCTTTTAAATATGGAATTATAAGTTTTGAAACTCCATAACCAAATGATATTGCAAATTTCTGACAAATTAAAATGCGCGAGAAAATGCATGGTCAGAAACTTTCGTGTAGTCAGTTATATGAACATGCTCTCTGATGTACGAGGGGCTTATGCCAAAATTTTGTCAAGGCCCTTCACCTTCAAAAAGCCTTTCCTGAAGTATACTCACGGCAACAAATGAAAACTGCAATATATAAGCATTATCAAATTCTTGTATCAAAAAAAAAAAATCCACTGGAAACTTGCTGTTAATGTTGCTAAAGATTCACTTTTCAAATTAAAAAAAAAAAAAAAAAAGTGCTTTAGTCCAATTAAATTCTATATAGGCCAATGACGTATTTCACTTTAAAAAAAATGACGACGAGATAATTGGATTTAAGGAGAATAATTGAAATATTTTCTTATATTTCAATTCTACTTTTTAGATTTTGTTATATGGATATGGTTTCAATGGTTACTTAAATATTTACTCATTAATAGTTATTGTTATTTTAACTGTGTGACATATCGGTTGTAAAAAATTAGTAGTTGTCAAAAAAGAGTAAATAACAATTATTGAACATTGAATAAAGCTTATTGAATGTGATTTTAGATAGACAACTTGTTACATGACTTTTTTTCTTGAAGTTTTTTTATTTTTAATAAAAACTAAATTAAACATTCATTCCTGATTTTTGAAATTTCAATCCAAATTTATTTTTAATTTTGGATTTCGTTTATTCCTAATTTTATCAGTCTTTTCTTTTCTCTTAGAATATCCTCTTGTTTTTAGTATATTCTTTTCTCACTTTACTTCCGCAAGCTAGCATTTTGAATTTTTTTTTTCCCTTACAAAAATTTTTTTTTGAAAGCTTTTAACCATCCGATGAGGCACTATTGGTAACTCTCTCTTTCTCTCTCTTTGGGAGCATCTTTCTCCGTCGAAGACCACTCATATGTAGATGTTATTCGATTAATGTTTCACTTTGAAATTCAATTTTTTTTCGTTGTTTTGATTCTGTTCTTTTTCTCTATTTTGGTTTTTTTCCCCCCTTTTTTCCAGATTATTTATCTTGATATATGTAGATGCTTTTTAGACTCATCAATTTTGTTTTAGTTGATTTTTTACTCTATTCCTTTTTTACTTTTAATGATGGTGTGTGCAACATGTCATTTATTTGGGTCTTGGATTTGAGGTTCGAATTCGACTTGTGGTCTTGTACCATCTCTGAGTTTTATTAAAAATAGTGTAAATTGTTGTACTATCACATATTCCTTAATTAGCAATGGGGATGTGGATATTTGATAAAAGAGAAAAATAAATGAAGGAAACAAAAAGCTAATATTACGACTTTGAGCTCAAAGTTCAAACATTAGCAGTGCTCTTACTAATTTGTGCATCAAGTAAGTACGTTCTAATATTGTAGATGTTATTCATGAACTATGGAATGTATTTCTGTTTTCCCCCCTTAAAGTCAAAGTTGAGGAAGGCAGTGAAAATGACAGTCGTTAGCACATTTTCCTTGCGCAAAGGTGTTATTTTATGTGCTAATGATCAGGATTATACGTAGGAGCATGATCCCATATCTACTAAATGATTATTGGGATGATAGAAATAAATCATATGTAAGAACTATAAGAACGCTAACCACACTCAAACTTAGATCTTGATTATTTTAGTATTTACCATTTTGGATTTGATTTTTTTTTTTTTCGTCACAGAGAAGATCAGGGTATTTATTTCGGTCAATAGGGTGTTTTATTCTTTCAGCAAAACATAAGGGTATCTAGTCAACCCTTTTACTCAAACTTAAGTGGAATGTTCTATATCTTCTTAACGCCATTTCTTTTTTTTTCTTTTTTTTTTTTTTCTCTACCTTCACGTAAATTAAAATGCTCTACCAAAAAAAAAAAAAAAAAAACCATACCTTTGCTTAAGGGCTTTACGGCTTTCAAAAAACCGTAATTTGCTCATGTTATAGGCTCGTGTAGCCTACAATCAGTCTTAAAGAGAAATAGTAAACGATCAAGAATAAACATATGAGTAACACACAAGAAAGTTCGAATGATATAGAAAGAGGATTAATCCCTATACAGTCTAGGCCAGACTTCCCTTAAGAACTCTTCAATTTCGGTGTTCATCCAAAGACAGTACAACATTTAAGCAAGAAACATAAATTTTTAATTCATGTTTTGCATATGTACGAACAAGATTCACTTGAATTTTTAGCACGAGAAAGGCAGACACGCTATGTGCGTGCAAAAACTTATATGTCGCATAGGGTGACATGAATTCCACTCATATCCCAAGTATGTTTCTTGTCATATATTCATACACTAATCCATTCGAATGAACGGTTGGCTTTAATAAAAGGAAGCAGACTTTGATTTCTAAAGCTTCTTTATGGATAAAAACAACATAATATAGCAACATTCACGACATGGAATTTGGAAAAGTTTGATGTCACTTTGCTTCTAATAAAGACTAGGCTTTGTTTTGTAGTAATGATGATAGCTAGCAGTGGCATCAATTGGAGCTGTTACGTCTTGAGCTTTTTAAAAAAGAGCTACTCTTAGTGATCTCACGCAAAGGCTTGTCGGTGAACCTGATTAAGTTGTAGACCCAAGCACCTGATAAAGCCCCGAGAAATGGTGCTGACAGGTAAATCCATATTCCTTTATATTGGTTGTAAACGATTGCAGGATCTAAGCTTCTTGCTGGGTTCATTGATGCCCCTGAAATTGGCCTGCGCCAATGATAGTGTTCGTATATTAATAGGAGCCTAAATCATCAGCAATATTGTTATAGAAAAAGGAAAAATCAAGACGCCAATGTGCTTAGTTTTAGCTATATTATGCGACCAAGGGTATAATTTGCCCACCAAAATATGAAATATATTGAAGAGAATTGTTCATAGACTAATACCCTGCAAACAACACATTGAGAAGAACTACAGCCCCAACAGCAATCCCAGCAAGCTCTCCAATCTGCACACGTATAATTATATAAACAAATTAACAAAATATTTTAATACAAACAACTTCTGTGTTTGAAGTTCCCAGTATATACATGTCAAGCATAGAAAAGCCTTAAAAAAAACGAAGTCATTATCTCAAAGAGTGACAATCTAAGAAAAAAACGAAGTCATTATGGTACCATAGACTAGTATAACCCGAGAGAGCCAACAGTGTGATAAAACTATTTTTAAGAAAATTGGAAAAACAGAACCAATAATTGTGAAGTACTAACCGCTCTGTTATCCGTTGCAACACCAGACACAACGAACATGAGAGAAGATGTAATGATGAATTCAATCACAAATGATTGCATGTCAGAACCTGAAGGCATTGTCCCTATAAAATGGCTGTGTTTGCCATTAAACATTAACCTAAGCGTCCCACTTGCTAGCGTCGATCCAAGGACTTGAGCAATTATATAAGCTGGTACCTACAAAATAACAAAGTGAACAAATTTTACTATTCAGTATTTGTAACACTTCACTTAAAGAAATTAAAAATAAAAAGAAAAACAAGAAAAGAGAAAATGACTTCAATGACTTGGGCAGATTGAAATTTTGAACTCGAGGTATTTATCTTGTGGACATGAAAATAGTCGAATATACTGCTTGAATTTGGGCCAAGTAAAGAACCAGTGTAATTGATGCTCATGATTTTCTTAAAGAGCACATAGCCTTCAGAAAATTTTCTTAAAAAAAAAAAAAAAAAAAAAAAAAAATCTGTTTGCTTGTTTGTTTGTTCAGAAATTTTAACGCAAAAAAGGTAAATATGAGGTGTGTTTTTTTCACCTGTTTCCAGGGGAATCTTTTAGTAGTGGCAAAAGCAACGGTGACTGCAGGATTGAAGTGAGCACCGGAGATATGACCCACAGAGTAGATCATGACCATCACAACCAAACCCCATGTTGTGCAAATTCCAGGAAAGGTCACCACTTTTTCCTTATCCAAATTCACAACCACCGAGGCACAACCAGCAAATATCATGAAATAAGTTCCCAATACCTCGGCAAGCAACTGCAGTGGTAAATTAGAACAAAAGATTCTCAATTAACAACATGTACATGACATAGTGTTCTAATAATAGACAATAATTTTAGACCCAATAATGAATTGCACATATATTTTACTACTCTTTCCACCATTTAAAGATAATACAATTGGTGTTTAGATTAGAATTAGAAATGGCAAAGTGAAAAATCCAATTGGTGTTTGGATTGGAATAGAAATGGCAAAGTGAAAAGAACGACACAAAAGTGTTAAAAGGAGTCACCTTCTGAATGAAAGATATAGAAAAGCAAATGCATGGTTCTTGGTTGTTCTTAAGAGAGTTGTGATTTGCCTCCTCGTCTTTCACAGTCAACACTGAAATCTCTGCCATTACTTTCACAATTGCAACGACAACGGACGCTGAATTTTAAAGCATATGTATAAGTGTTTTTTTTTTTTTTTTTTTTTTTGGTAATATATGTCCTAATGACTAGGTGTGTGAAATGACAAATGTTAAGACAATAAAAAAAAATTATTGATTAATCAGCCAATTTTAAAATTCAAAAACGCCCTGATTTATTAGGATACTTATCCAAAATTCCTACAAATAAAACGTAATTAAGATTGTCAAAACATGGAAGGAAAAAAATCACTGCAAATCAGCCTAAACTTAATATTCAGAAACTCCCAAAAAAAAAAACTTTTATTAAAAAAAATCTCAACTTCCTCAATACTCTTTTATTCACCCCAAAAATAATTTCGTTTTCATTTTAAAAAAGAAGAAAAAATCCTTAGTGTCTGAAGTGAAGAAACGACATAAAATGTAGAAACAAAGAATAAGAAATCATTGGCTAAAAATCCTTACTCTTATTTATCCCCCAAAAAAAAAAATCCTTACTGTCTAAGGGAAGGAAACGACAAAAAAATGTAGAAATAACGCGTAAGCATTAAAAAAAATAATAAAATAAAATAAAACAAAACACACACACACACACGATGTCAACAAGCAGAGTAAGAATTTTTGGACGTGATTCACAAATTACAAAATTCAAGCACGAGGATAGTAATTCTTAATTCTAATCATAAAAAATAAAAAATTTAAGTACATAGTGCATAATTTGATGCACATGTAAAACCTGCAAAGCAAATAGTTTACGGACTACGTATATAAACGTCAGATTTACAAAGTAAAAACTTACGACTGAAACAACATTTAAACCTTATTGATAGGTACAGTTGAATCAAATTTTCGACATTATCATATTTGATTAGGTGAAATGCTATGAGCTTTAAATATTTAAGCATTTAGACCATTAAAAAGTTAATCGAATAATTAACCATACCCACTGTAGGTCAAACATACTTTTTTTTTTAATGGGGTTAAAAATAGAGTTTAATAACGTCTTTTTTTTTTTTTTTTTTTTAACAGAGTGCCTTATCAAAGAATCATGTAACGATACATAGAGAACAAACGAGACAATAATAACAAAGGAGAAACAATAATAAAGATATAACGGATTAAAAGAAAACTAAGATGCACATGATGAAAGAACAAAGAAGAAATAATAACAAAGTAATTTAAAAAAGAAAAAGAAAGGAAATGCGATGACGAAAGAAGATGAAAGAAAATATCAATCGTACCTCTTTTTTATCTAAAGAATCAATTTGCGGCAAAGAGAAACAGGAAAAGTTAACAATGGGATAAGGATAAAGAAGTCGTCTTCTATCGATATAATTTGAAGGTTAGAGATAAGAGAAAAATGAAATGCAGGCATTTGGATTTTAAACAAAAGTAGCAAAATAGGAAATTTCTTGAAAGGAGTAATAAATCACACAAAATTATATCCTTTTTTAAATGTTAATCTGATTTTTTTTTTCCCTTTTATAAATGCTTTCTTGATTTGAATTTGATATAAAAAGTAGCAATAGTGTTTATATGGATAAATTATATAGTATATGGGATGAAATTAAACATTTGAGTATATTTATCTTATCCTATCTATTTACAATTATGCTTCCCTTTTCAAATGTGTATTTCATTAATTATTGAGGCAAAATCATCATTATAAATGTTCTATCAATTATTAAAATTTAATTTAATATTATTTTAATTTTAAAATAAATTATTTAAATTTCCGAGGAATTTGGGAATGTTTACTTTACATCAAAGGAAAATAAAACTCACTTTCCTTTTTTTTTTTTTTTTTTTTGGAACTTTGTGGGTGGGTGGAATCAAACTGCACATCTTTAGATAGAATCAGGTGTGGTATATCACTAGACTATGTCTGCAACAACTACTCACTTTTCCAATTTATCATGTGTTTACTTATAAAATGGGAAACAACAATTTAGTGGGCCCACACAATGTAGGAAATGAAGAAGAGGAGTATCAATTTTTGCATACACTTGGTATTGATTCCTTATCAAAAGAAAGAAATATCAAATTTACTTAAATACCCTCAATAAGTTTTTACATGCTAATGTATTGTGTAAAAAGATATTTTGGTAATTGTAATTACTAAGGCCTCGTTTGATGATCCATTTCAAACCAAAATTTTCATCTCAGTTTTTGTCTTTTTCTGAAAAAGTTTTTTGTCTTTTCTGAAAAGTCAACAAAAATTACTATTGAAACTTAAAATTTCCAACTCAAACTCATTCACCAAACGGACCCTAAAATTAACATTATTTTATTATAGTTAGTAAACACTACAAAAGAAATGAGATTGTTTCCTCTCATATTATTTAATAAGCAAGTAAATACTAAAAGAGATTTAATTATCCTCCTTCATATTATGTTACTCTTCTGAATACTGAAAATTGAAACAAAGTAAAAAAAATTAGAAAAAAAACAAAATGGTTTCGATAAACTGACAAAAAAAAATCAACTACCGCAATACCTTTTTTTTTTTTTTTAAGGAAATCACCAAGAAAAAATACATACTATTCCTTCTTTTAACCATTTGTCAACTCTTCAATTCGTTGCTATAAATAAATAAATATATATATTGTGTGTGTGTGTGTGAATATATATATATATATATATATATCTCTCTCTCTCTCTCTCTCTCTCTGTAATTCCCTTGTTTCCTTCTTAGTTTAGGTTGAATATTGCAATATATCCGACGCAACATGATAGAATCGTTTGTGCCTTCTGGCTGTTATTTCGACCTGCCTTTAAATCACCACTTGTCGCCAGCTAGGCAGGCCTTACAAAAACGGAAGAAAAAAGAGAGACAGAGACAGAAAATGTATAAATTAGTATCGCTTATGTTTGTAAAATCAATCTTTAAAATATTGCTTAACCGGCTTACTTTCAAGATATATATATATATATATATGTATATATGTGAAAGAATAAACTAAGTTTTTGAAACTAAAAAAAAATGTTCTTGAAAATTACAAAATTTCAAAAAGCAAAGAAAAAACCAATAAATAAATTAATAAAATAAAACCAAAGTCCTCTCCCGGAGATGTTTGGCTATAAATTGTTCCCATTTTTGTTAATAGTTCAGGACTAACAACGCCAGGGGCGAAAAACCATTTTTAATAAACTCACAACGTTTAATAATCACCCTTATCATGAAGATTTTATATGAGGATTTCACATGTAGAAAATATAGAGATATAACAAAATTATAAATCTCCTAAAATCGGAAATACTAAATATATATACAATTAGTTTACAAACCAATAAATCACATTTTTGTCTAATCCAACAATTAGGAAACAAGATATCTCTATTATAGTAGTCCGCTTTTTCTACCAATTATATCATGCTTATATGTTCAGACATAAAAATATATATATATATATATATATCCTGATTCTTAGTGGATTGGTTTTTTAGTATTAAAGGATGAAAAATGTTTAAGGATATGCTTTCACGACCTTGTCCGTTCCGATTCCTTACCCCAATTAAGAGGCTATAATAGTCTAGTAGTCAACAACAACAACAATAACCTAACCATTTGGATGACTAAGGGGAGATTAACATTTTAAATATGAGGTTGTACCCTGTGGACATAGAACTTGTCAAAATATACTATTTAAGTATAGGCCAAGTAGAGGACCCATTGACATTCATGTAATAGCCAAACTAGAAGTCATTCGCTGAATTGAATTTTCCCCCCTTATATATTCAGCAAGAAAACGTTAGTTTAAAAAAAAAAAAAAAAAATGTTTAGGTCCACCTTGCTCATGATTTTTTGAAACTGTTTACATGTTTGTTTAAAAAATTTAATAAAGCAAAGATAACTATGGGTTAAGTGTGGTTTGTTCACCTGTTTCCATGGAAATCTCTTTGTAGTGGCAAAAGCAATCGTGACGGCAGGATTGAAATGAGCATCATAGATGTGACCCACAGAGTAAATCATGACCACACAACTGAACCCCACGTGATGAAAATTCCAGGAAATGTCACCGC
The DNA here is from genome assembly GCA_038430175.1 of Ficus hirta. Lineage (NCBI taxonomy): Eukaryota > Viridiplantae > Streptophyta > Magnoliopsida > Rosales > Moraceae > Ficus > Ficus hirta. The sequence goes on from CM076589.1 coordinate 11,059,352, forward strand.
TCTTTTCATATCCAAGTTAACTATCACTGAGGGACATCCAGCAAATATGACAAAAAAGGTTCCTAATACCTCGGCAAGCAACAGCGCAGTAGTAGATTAGAACAAAAGGATTCATAATTAAAAACAAGTTCATAAGCTATGAAAAACTTATGAACAAACAAAGTCGCATAATAATAAATTCTTTTAAAAAGGGAATCAAATTGAAATTGTCCTTATGTGAAAAAATATATATGTATTGTGGTTATATTTGCTTCCAAGTAGAGAGTAGCCCTGAAACAACTTGTCGTTTTTGAAGCAATGAAAAAGTGAAACTGGGAGACCTCACCATCAAATCGGCTTTGGTTATATTATCGTTTTTTTTTTTTTTTTTGAACGCAATTCAACAAGAATTTCACAATGCCATAGCATTTTAATGAAACATGGAGATGAAAATGGGTGGGTTGTTGTCATGTAAGCCCACAAAATTAGGCATTTAAGATCTTTTTGAGTTAATCAAGTAAATAACGTGGAAGGAACGATTTAAACAAAAAAAAAAATCAGAAAGAAATTATTGTTTTAAGTTTTGAAAAGGTTATTTTAGTCATTCTATATTGCTCAATATTACGTCAGTTATTATGTTGTTCATTATTGCAAATAGGCTAATAAAAGGATTTAACTGACGTAGCAATAAAGGACATCTATGTAATTAGAAAAATAAAAAATGGTTGAAACTTGAAAGTTTATTAATCTTTTCATTCATCCAGAGACAAGCTAGCTTTTGTTATCCAAATTAGGCATAATTTTGGGAGTGTTTGCTCGATCTTTGGTTGATGTGTCAAACTGTGATGCCACGAAAATTATTAAACAGTCACTGAGGGGGGGAAAATACAGAGAAGAAAAATTTTCAAAAGTGAATTTTTGTTAAAGCATAGAGCAAATACACAATCCAGATGTCCAACCCCCGCATGACAAAAAGTCATTATGAGAAAGACCTATATAAACTAATTAGAAAAATAATATTAGAGAGATTATTTATGGAGGGTCTTCCGCATTATAAACAACAAATAAATAGAAAGGCCAAAATTGATCATCCAGCTCAATGAGTCTGAAAAACTTTTACAATCTACAATGGTTCCCACCGTAGAATCTCACCTCTGAGAAAAATTGGAAAAATCTCAAAATATTTTTTTTTTCCAGATTGTACCGTTTGACATGTAAATATAATAAGTATCTATTATCACAACTTTAGTATCTGACTAGTATTAATTTGTTTAAGAATAGGTCTATTGACACTCCCTTGTATACTTTTCCCACATACCTATTTAAACCACCCACTAATTAAATTTAAAAAATTAACCTATTACTTTCTACACACCTCTTAATATTACAAAAAAAAAAAAAAAAAAAACCCCCTTAAATTCTACATTTTTCTACCTAGTTCACACACCCACAAATCAAAACAATCACACACTCTCTCTCTTTTAACTGCTTTTATTCTATTCCACGTTCCTTTGAGAACCATGCTTCTTGCTCTAATCCTTCAGTTACGCAATCTTAGTGGAAGAAATTTTGGAATCTGGACCTTCCCAATAAGGTGAGAATTGGTGCTATCATTATAGATTCCGAGGGGCAAGTTAATTATGGCTGCACTTTCATCTAAATTTCATGGTTTGCTTTCCCCAAGAGATGCAGAGGCTAAAGCTCTACTTCACAGTCTTCATGGGGCCAGAGATGTTGGTCTCAACTTATAGACTGTGGAATCTGATGCAGCAACTGTGATTCGAGCTCTTTCTAAGCGATCAATCCCTCGTAACGAGTTTCAAAATATCTTAATGGAATGTATCTAGTTTACTAGCTTATTTTCCTAGTATTAATCTTGCATTTTTGGTAGAGACGCTAACAAATCAGCTTATGGCCTGGTAAGATATTCTTTTCAGATAGATAGTGAACTAATTTGGTTCGAGGAAAATCCCCCTTCAATCGAGTATGTTATAGTACTTGATTCTATTCGTTAAAATATAACAGATCTCATTTTCTCAAAAAAAAAAAAAAATGCAGTAACTTTTAATGCATCATCTTAAGGCAAGCTTTAGCAAACGAATATTTATATAATTGTTCTGCAAGAAAACGACCGGTCCCTTATTCTTAAGCAGCTTTTGTTGCGGTTGTAACATTATTTTCTTTTAGATGTGGAGTAATCCAACTCTAAATATTTTTGTCAAGATGTCCTAAAAAATATACAATTTAAAAGATCGAGCTCAAGACATTGTCAATTCCCAGTGGTCTGAACAAAATAAGACTCACAACCTGTAGTCCTTTCAGAGCAGCCGACGCGGTTCTTCACATGTATCTGATTCTATAAAAGCAATCTTTGTGTTCGGGTGTGATAACGTAGACCCTTCAAGCATTCATTGACCAAGAAAATCATGTCTGCACACAGATAGATGCAAACTATCAGAATACATCAATAGGTACTAAAATAACTGACTAAATGACATTATAAGATCATGCTCGAGATTAACACAAACTAGTCGAAACCATCACCTAAAGACTAGCACACTCAAACAAAACCAGGCAGAACACAAGAAGTGAAAAATAACAAAACAGAACAACGAAAACAACATGAACCAGCAGACATACAGCCAATCCCCACCCTAGTCCCCTAACAGCAGAGCTCAAGGTGGTTTTCCAATCAATGGTATCATTTAGCACTTCAGCCAGGGTGCTGATTAAGATCAAGCAACCCCACCTGCTCCAACAAACAACTCCAGTAAGCAAGATTATGCACGATAAAGTTTACCTTCCTTGAGGTCCCATTGAGGTCCAGGTGATCAAAGCTCTGACCAAGAGTCTTGCAGTCATTCCACATATGTCGAATTGGCTAGGGGCGGGTCTCTCGAGGTTCCCCAACAATGCTTTGACTGCTCCAAGAGTCTCCCTCACAACGAAGAGTTCCAAACTGGAGTTGCGCTGCAAGTTAAAGACAAAATCAGATTGCTGCAGCCGCTATCAAAGGTCCGGTAGGAGAACTTCTTGTGACGCCACTGCAAAAATGTGGCCTTCCCAATCACGGATGATAACAGTTGTGGGTCCGAAGAGACAAAGTCATCACCAAATAGCAACATCTTGAGGAATCTATTCAAGGAATCGAAGCCTATGCGATCAGGTTCAAGGCTCCAAGTGGCCATAAACCAGATTCGGGGTGTACCTGCAAAGCAGAAAAAGGTGAGTAAAATCTTCCTCATCCTCCCACAAAGAGGACAACCGCGATCTCCCTAGCCAATATGATTGGGAATCTAATGTCCTTATTCAAAACAGGCTTATCAACTTAATAGCTTCAACCCAATTGCATTGCTCTTAACTAATCCTCAAAACCGTGCTTTTATAGAATCCTAAGACAAATACAAAAAACACGCCGCTAGCATTTTCACAAACCAACTAGACAACTTGCAACTATATATAACTCACGGAAACAATGAGGTAATTAACAACTATAACATACAAACGTAAGTACTCACTTCCATGGCATCCAAAAGTCTTGCTCCTCGACGTCTCCGTACTTCTTCACTTCAATGGGTGGATGATGCCTAGGGAAGAACCAAACCTATATTCCAAAGTTGCAAGAGAAGGCTCAAAAGGATGCAGCGTCTAATTAAACTAAAATAACATGCCATAAAGTTTTCAGTTTAACACTAACAAGCATACAGAGATAAACATGCACGTTTGGGCAAGCAAAAATGTGGGAACCGATATGGAGAATTAAACAAGAATCATAAAGACACATGATCAACGGAAGGAAATTCCAAGCATGTAATGAGTACAACTTAACACGGAATTATAAATAAAAATGCCGCAGAGAGAACTTGGAAGATGTCCTAGTTACTTGTAACTAGTAACAAAATTAAAGCTCATAAAATGAGAATGCTGTAAAACAGGTTTTCCTGTTGACCTCCATGGAATCTCCATCAAATCAACTTGTGTCTGAATTCCTCAGACAAGGACTCATCCAAACTGAAAGAAGAAATATACAAATTTGATTTCAGAAAATAGAAGGCTAGAATCACTAAAATGGTACATTTTTGGACAAACAGATAATATAGTCTTTATTACCTCGGTTGTTGTCTGGTTGGAGCTGGGTTCTCGGTTGTTGTCATCCCATCTAGGTCAACGAAGCTTTCTAAACACAAATGTGCTTCAAATTTCTTGGGAACCTCGAAGACCGTCACGTTCTTAACCATTCTTCTTTCCGCATCATACAATATAAGCTTCTCAAAGCCCAGGTTTATAAGAACATGATTCTTATTATTAGTCTTCCAGTAGGCGATAGGGACAACAAAACTGAAAGAGCCAATCTCGCTTGAGGGCTCCAGAGTCAGCAACTTTGTCCATGACTCTTTTTTACCATATTCCTTCATGATCCAAATGTCTACATGATCCAAGGTCCGGAGTGTTGTGTCTGTCGCATCAGAATCAGCACCATCCATAGGATAATAATACGCCAAACAAAGCGACTCTCCCAGTGCCTCGACACCCATGTGACAATACTGAACAGTAGAATCAGGTGGCGGAATCTCGTGATAATTCTCACTGACGAGATCGAAGGCCACGATGATTGGCGATGCATCGGCTTCTGGGGTTTGGTAGACCACCCAATGCAAAGCATTGCTGACCAAAACACCAAATGCAAAGGGCAAACGAAAGCAATACGGAAACTCTGAAACAGCCTTCCACGTGTTGGATTTGGTGTTATATACATCAACCCCATTATAATCAAGATCGTCGGAAATATATTGCCGAGCTAATTGCCTTATCCTGACCACCTTGTATGAATCTTCACTGGGATCATGGCCAAGTCCGTAAATCAAGGACTTGCATATACGAAACCCAGGCGGGAACAGCATCTTATGAGAAGGTATTTCTTTGAACCTTCTCGTGGATGGGTTCCAAAGTCCAAGTTGCAACATATCCATCACTCCCAGCAACCCATTGCAAGAGCCAAATACTTTGGGCTCAGTCAGATCTTCTGCTGGCTTGGTGAGTTTCACTGCTACGTCAAGGGTGTTGACGTCAACCCGAAAGACCTCGCAGTTCTGATAATCGGCGAGAACGAGTCCGGCGTTGGAGTTGGTCTCCATGGATTGCTTGAGGTGCATTCTTACGAAGTCAGGGCCATCAATCATAGAGCGCCAGGACTTTGATACACATCTGGAACGGAGTAGTTCCATCACAGGTAACCTACAAAGTATGCTGGCAATGATCTCGGGAGGGAAGTTTGCCATTTTCTTTTTTCCTGAAAAGACGTTACACTTAGCAACTAGGGGGAAAACAAAAGGCGAACAACATGGAACAAAGGTCAATCGAGTGCTCAACGTGTTGGCTGAGAACTATGGCTTGTTTGGAATAATATTTGGAATTCGATTTTTGTAAATTGATTTATTACTGAGGCACATCCAGCAAAAATGACGAAAAAGGTTACTAATACCTCGGCAAGCAACTGCAGTAGTAGATAAGAACAAAAGATTCATAATTAAAAACAAGTTCTTAAGTTATGAAAAAACAAATGGGGTGTTTGGTGTGTAAGTTTAAGGTAAGATTTGTAAATTTAAATAGTAATTTTGATTGACTTTTTCAGAAAAGATAAAAAAAATTTTGAGGAAAATAAAAATTAAGTTGATGGTGATGAGTTTGAACTCATCACCTCAACACCTCCAAAGACGCATAATAATAATTTCTTTAAAAAAGGGAGTCAAATTGAAATGGTCCTTATATGAAATATATATATATATATATATATTGTGGTTATATTTGCTTCCAAGTAGCCCTGAAACAACTTGTCGTTTTTGAAGCAATGAAAAAGACTTGAGCAAATAGGAAGCAATAAGGTCAATTATGAATTAGAGACCAAACTCATTGGATTCAAAGCTTCTAACCATTGATCCTCATTCACTAGTTACTCAAGTTTTCTTTTAAGTTAGAGTGCAACTCTACTCAGGCTACTAGTTGGTCTTTCTCCAAACTCCTATAGACTACAGCTGGTACCAACCATGTCTAACATCTAAGACAATAAGCCATTTAGCCCAAAAAAAAAATTTAAAAATCTAGACAATAAGCATTCTTTAAAAAAAAAAAGAAAAAAGAAAAAAAAAAGTTGCTTTCTTGACATGATGGTTAACAGCCCATTTAATCCAGAACTGCCTTCGTCTTTCCTCTCTTTTGCCCTTTTTCCCCCCTCTACATAATCATATAGGGTAGCTTAATTAGGAAATTGTTTGTTCATTTGTTCTTTTCTTTTCTTTTTCTTTTTTTTTTTTTTCCTCTTTCTTTTCCTCAACTAGTGCCAAAAGTAAAGGGTTAAACTCAAGGAAAGCGGGACTAGATGGAAAGCGACATAGTTGAGTGTTCTCTATTTATTTGTCTGACCAGTACATGAAGTTCAACTGTTCAAGTGGATCATTAATTTTCAAAATGGTAAACCTGCTGTTGTGAAGAGTTTTTGTTATTCCTTGCACATCTATATTTTTCTTCAATCTTGTAAAACCGTTTACATCTAGATTTTGAGGTTCAATGAGTTCTGTACCATGCATAATTTACACTAATGTCCCTCTAAAACCGTCATTTATCCACTTTGCCATCAATATATAGTTCTATGCACCAATAATTACTCTAACACACAATTATAACTTACTCTATCCGTTACTTTAATTACTGTACCATTACCTATCCAAAAATTAGAACAACAATGCAAATAAAATAATCCAAAACTACCATCAAATTACTTTCAACTGCCTTAAAAATAGCCATATTTGCACGATATCATCAATGAACTATTTAAATGCAACCCCCTATAAACACCAAGCCTAATACATAATGGGTACACAAAATGAGAGTTAGAAATGGAAAAAATGAAAAATATATGTAACGATTTTCGTTTTTAAAAGTAGAAGATTTCCTCTCTCTCTCTCTTTCTCTCTCTCTCTCTCTCTCTCTCTTTTTAAGGAGATTTCCTCTAATTAATGATTCACTTATTTTTGGAAATTTGCATTATTTGTGTCATTTTATCTTAGTTATTTTTGGATATATTGAATATCTGCTGATTTTTTTTATTTTTCTATGTATTGCAATCTTTGGTTTCAAAGCGTGTTGTTGATGAGAACCAAATAATGATATTCCCACCTCTTTTTCCTTTGAAACTTGTGTACTGACTAATTAAAATGTCCTTGTTGCGTGGTTCTTTGCAGTTTTTGTTGTTTATATATATAGTATATTTTTCATAGCAGTTTTTGTGGTTTATATCTAGTATGTTTTTCATACTTTTGTGCATTTCTAATTAATCAATATGTAGCATAAAATGACAGATGATAGTAGCCATGATCAGGAATCAATGTTTCCAACAGTTTTTTTCTTTGAACTTTTAAGATCAAACTATATTGACTGAGTCAATTTCAGTATAGAATTAACAAAAACCACATCAACAAAAAGATCGAGAAATCAATTTCATCTTTATATAACATCTGAAGCCCATTGATTCTCTAGCCCTTTCCTCCGTTTCTGGTGTCTTTGACAAACCTTTGTTTGTACAAAAAGTTCAACTCAAATTCAATCCAAATTCACTTTTTTTCATTGTTTTCAAAATCCATATTATAGTCATTTTTCTTTTCATCAGACACCTTTTTTTTTTTAATTTTGAATTCAAGATGTGTGATTAGGAATTTATCATGATTCAAGCAATATCTGAATCATGATATAATCTACACAGTTTACAAATACATTAGAAGATTAAGAAAAATCTTTTATTTGACTAATAATTAAGACGTTTGCTAAAATTTAAACAAATTATTATAATACATTGACAACTAATATTCATAAAATTCTTTTAAAAGTTTTCGATATTTTCTTGATATTTCTCCAATATTTCTCAAAATTATATAAAAATCACATTTTAAGTTTATAACCACACCGAAAATGATGTTTTTGGATATTTAAGACATTTTTGTCTCTCCAAAAAGGCTTTTTTATATTAGTACAACCTAAACTTATTATAGAGTTACAATTTACACGCTGAATTTTTAATTTGGCAATTAATTGCACCCTAAACATACAAATCTATAACAATTTGTATCTCATTGATAAACAATATTGATTTTTTAATGAAAATTGATACTTTACTTATATATAGATTGTTAATTGATAAAGATAATTAAAATAATTATTTATATCATAAATTGACAACCCAAATACAAATAATAGATCAATTTCTTTTAAAAGATTAATATTATAGCCAATGGGATGCAATTTGCTACATATTTGTAAATTCAGAATACAAATTGTCAAAATTAAAAGTTCATGGTATAAATTGTAACTCTACGATAAGTTTAGGATGTACTAATTGTGATACCTTAGAAATTCCTAAACTTTATTAAATGAATTATTGTCATGGATTCATTTATTAATCGACTTCTAATGAATTATTTTAATAAATTTCAAAATTTAAGATCATAAATGATTTTATATGTATCATCCATGGGATGAAAATAAAAATAGTGTGAATCACACAAAAGTAAAAATAGAGTGAATAAAAATAAATGAGAATTATATAATTTTGGGAGAAAGAGCAAAGTAGCATTTTTTAAGTGAGTAATAGTAAATTATAGCATGAGATTTTAAACATAGTAAAAAATAGCATAATCAACTCTATGACCAGACAATATGAAATAAAACTCCTTATCCTTCCTTCTTTCACTCTCTTTCTCTCACTTCTCCTCTCTCTTTCTCTCTTTAGTATGAAACCATACACAAAAATTTGTTATTAAAAATTAACCGAAAATATGTTATTTTCTAGGAAATCACACAACATAGTTTTCAATAGGAATATACTTTCAAAAGATCCTATAAGCTTATTGGTCATTGTAGCTATCATTCAGCCAAAAAAAATTTAAACAATCTGTTAAATTTAAACGAAACAAGATCTATACTACTTTTTTTTTTTTTTTTAACACTTATCAAGGTTTTACAAATTTTCACTCCAAACAGTTCATTTTCACTAAATACACATTTCTAAAACACAAATTATCTCTAACCTTCAAAATACCATCTCCAAACATCTCTCCAAACGGAATCAAATAAGAGGTCTTACCTTCATGGAAATAGTCAAAATATACTCAGGTCCTCTTTGCTCATGTTTTTCTTGAAGAGTACATAGTGTTCGCGTAATAAAAATAATATATTTTGTTTGTTAGCAACTTGAGTACAACAACGATAATTTTATGGTAAGTGTGATTTCACTTGTTTTCATGGGAACCTCTTAGAAGCGGCAAAAGAAACGGTAACAGCAGGATTAAAATGAGCACCAGATACATGGTCAACGGAGTAAATCATAACCATCACAATCAAACCCCAGGAAAAGTCATCACTATAACCAACAAATATCAAGAAATAAGTTCCCAAAATCTCAGCAAATAGTTGTAATAAATTAGAACACGGAAAATTCTTATCTAAAAAATGTTCATAGATATAACATTGTAATAGACAATAGAAGGAGTCACCTTCTAAATGAAAGGTAGCTATAGAGACGCAAATGCATGGTTCTGGCTTAGTCTTAAGAGAGTTGTGATTTGCATCACCATCTTTCACAAAACACATCTTCTTTTATTGCTGAAATTTATGTCATAACTACAATAGAAGTTGAATTTGAAAGTAAATGCTTTTATTAGTTTAATATTCGAATAGGTATTTGAAATGACTGATTATGTAGGTCTGTTTTATTTTGAAGGAAAAAAATGTCATAATTTATTAGGAAATTAACTTGCCCAACATTTCTACAAATAAAACATAATCGTAATATTGTCAAATTTAAAAAAAAAAAAAAATTCCTCCAAATCAATCTAAAACTTAATCCTCATCAAAAGGTCTTTTTAGATAACGAAAAAACCTTCTGTGAGCATTTTATTTCTCTCTAAATTTAACTCTTTTTTTCCGATTACGTTTCATTTATACTGTAAAAGACTGCAATCACCGCTTCAAAGTTATCTTGGTTTATAAATTTTCAACACTTGGACCTTTAAAAAGTTAATCTAATAGAACCTACCAGTAGAACAAAAGTATAGTTCTGTCATAACTTTTTTCAATATATTATGTTAGTTACGAAGAAAAAGTCCATAAGTTATTTACATAGTATCTGACCAAAAAATCTTGTTGTTTCAAAAAAAAAAAAAATTCAAAGAATCATATAGCGAAACATAAAAGATGAAGTAAGATAAAACGAATCAGAGAAAATATGATGCACAGGATGAAAGAACAAAAGAGAAAAAATAACAAATAAATTATAAAAAAATGAAAGAAATAAAAGTTATGAAAACCAATGACCAAATAATATAGAAAAATTATTAACAATACATTTTTATAAATATTTAAAGAATCAACATACAATTGGGGCAAAGAGGAGAAAGAAAAGTTAACAAAGGGATAAGGATAGAGAACAAGAATTAATACCGATGATTTGGATAACTTTGATCTATGTTTTATAAGTTGGAAATAAGATAAAAACGAAACATATAAGGATTTTTGTTCTCCTTTATTTGACTTGCCTAGCTCATATAAGAATCAATGAAATAATTTGTTTTCTTTAATGGTATTGTTTTCATTTAAAGTTTTTTAAATTTATTTCATATAAAAGAGTGTGTAATATTGTTTACATATATTTTTAGACATTTTTATAATTGTGCCAATATTTAGATATATTTTTTATAAAGCAAGGTCTTTTATATTGGACATTTAGTTACTAACCAATAAGAATGATGTGTGCCCATTTATGAGACAAAGAGGAAAAAGTCTTGCAAATTAGAGAGAAAAATAAAAATAAAAAATAAAAAAGGAAAAAGAAAAAAGAAAAACCCCAAAAAAAAAAAAAAAACGAAATGTCTCAATAAAACCGTTAAAAACAATATAGAGGTATATATAACATATTGACATGGTCTTTAAAGTTTTCATATCATACATATCAATATGTTATATACCTCCACATTACTGTTAAAACTCTAAATTATTGTATTTATATACCAACAATTTAGGGGTATACAACATATTGATATGGTCTTTAGAGTTTTTCATATCATGACAAAATTTCACAAAAAATGGGATAAATTATCCATAAAATATGAATAAGTTCCAAAAAAGAGAGAGAGAGAGAGAGAGAGAGATAATGACCTAGTAATAGGTATTTAAATTAATTAGTGAACACGTATTAACAAGATCCTTAGAGATTATCATAAAAACATCCCAAATGATTTACTCACATCATTTAGACGTCTATAACAAATTAATACGGCTCTTAAACTTTATTATTGCATACAAAACGGAAACATCAAAATCAATAAATATTCAAATGATAATAACCTACTCTTCGGTATTTAAATTGTTGAATATATAAAATATTGATCATGACTAACAGTTCCAATTGATTGTAAATCTAGTGAAAGGATATAATTAACCTTTACTATCTAATTTATGACCATGACTGCAAAAGAAAGCTTAGTCTTGGTGTTGAAGAAGCAAAGGAACTTTTGTTCACATTTTTTTTTTCTTTTTGCCATCTAGCTAAGTTTAGGTAACAAAAAAGGAAAGGAAAATGGTTAACATAGTTCTTTTATTCTCTAGGGGTGTTCACCAACCCGAAGAAACCTAGTAACCCGGCCTACCCGAGCCGAAATGGGCCGAAAAACTTGGATTTCTCTTTTTTTGTTTAATTTTCGGATTAATAAGGGCTCAACCCAATAAGTGCGGGCCAGGGTGCAGATTTGGGCTTATAATCCCGGCCCGGCAGTTTCTTTTGTGTAGCTTACATTATTTTGAGAAAATGACACAAATTTAAAAATCATTACACCAACATGATATAAAAAATTAACACTAGACTAAAATGACACAAAACTAAACTAAATTTAATTAAAATTTATATTATGTTGATCAAAAGTGAGGAATTTGTGTCATGTTGGTCAATAGATGAAAAAAATATTATTGTTTAGGTAATTTTCTTTTTTTTTTTTTTTTTTACTTTATATCTCTGTATATAATATATCATATAGTACTTGAAGTTTAAAAGTTAATGATGCTGCTAATGAAACCCTAATCCCTCACCTATAAAAGAAACTTCTCATTATCTATCTAACCCACCATGTTGTCTCTCTCAAAGACACTCTCTCTCTCCTTCTCACAATGATTCTCCGAAGTTCTTAAGGACTCAAAGCCTCCATTCTCAATTCTCTCTCTATTATCGCTTTTTTTTTTTTTTTTTCCAGAATTTGAGAAGAACTCGTGGAGTCAAGATTGAATACTTGGTTTTTGGGCCTTGTGGTGTGTTGTGGCCCAATGTTTTTCAAACCCGCACAATTCGGACCGGCCGAAAAAAATAATACCAGGCCGGTGTTTTCCGGTTCGCGTGCTCTCCTAAAAACTAGTGCGTTGTCTTCCGGTTCGCGTGCTCTCTCTTGCTGAACTCGATTTGTTCTAGGCTTTTTTTTTTTTTTTTTTTTTTTTAAGTTTTCTTGTTTGTTTTGTTTGTTTTCTTCCTATTGTAGCGTGTCTTTAGCTTTGTTTCTTTTTTATTTACATCAGAAACCATGTCCAACTGTATATAAATATTTGTTGAGTTGGGAAATTACATTTTTCACCTCATTATTCCAAAAAGATGAGTTTAATTAATTGATTTTGAAATATTCATAACTATAATTTGCACTTTAGAGAATAAAAAAACGATAATGATATGATTTCCTGTTCTTTTTATTTTCATACATCTCTTTTCTAGTAGTAATGTTGTTTGACCTTTTTTTTTTTTTTTTTTTTACTTGTAATATTTGAAAAGAGTTAATTACGTAAATTCATAACAATAATTTGCATCCTAGTGAAAAGAAAAAATGATAACAATATGGCTTCTTCATTTTTCTTTTTTAATTTTAGACGTCTCCCTTTTATTAGTAATATTGTTTGATGATTTTTGTGCTTCTAAATTTGAAGAGAGTTCATTACATAAATATTTGAGAAAGATCAAATGTTATAGGACCGGGATTAATTCCTAACTTCCTAAGCAAGAAATGTACGTTTTTTACTCACTTTTTGCATATGTATGAACAAGCTTCCATTGATTTTTTAGCATGAGAAAGACAGACTCACGTCGCTAGCCTAAGGCGGGCTTCGCTATCTTCCCGAAGCTGGTATTTTCCAATGGAATGTTTTTTTTACCACTCATTTATATGGGTGTGCAAGTTCGGCCGGAGTTAGAGTTGGTTCATCTAGCCACCCCTGTTATATGAAGTAATTTGTTTGTTGCATATTTATTCACACTCGCTTGTTGTTTGACGTCATCAATAGAAAAATAAAAATAAGCAACATTCAATATTTTTATTACTGCTCACAAAAAAAAAAAAAAAAAAAAGAAAAAAAAGAGAGGATAATATGACAATGGACATGGTAATGGCATTTCTATAATTTTTAATCCTTCTAATATTCCCTTATTACCCTTGAAAAAAAAAGTAGTCTCTTTGCTTCTTTTCATCAAGACTATTAGCATACGGTTGGTGCATGCCTTAGTACTGTAGAATTTGTGTTTGAATTGAGTTGTGCGTTTAGTATAAAGTTTGAATTGCTGAATTTAAAAGGTGTAAAAACTAAAATGTGTTTGAAAAAAAAAATTAATGTGGAGCATTATTTTGTTTGTCTCGAAATTCTATGAAATTAAAAAAAAAAAAACTTCATCTCATTTAGACTTGTATATGTAAAGTAATGAACTTTTAAAATTTGAGTTTCAAACTATAATAGTAACTGTGAATAATAAACGAGTTGACTTTTTAGAAAAAAAATAAAAATTGAATTATAATTTTTGAGTCTAAACTAGAGGTTCAAGCTAAATTTGTTTTCCAGTAACGAGGATAGTTTTGTTGACTTTTTTAAAAAATGACAAAAATTAAGATGAAAAAATATAATTTAGTTGGAGTTATACTTCAATACCAAACGGAAGCTTATACATAACAAAATTTATCCAGAAATGTAATAAACTATTATAACTTATAAGATAATGACTTAAGTTCTTATAAGAGAAAAAAGATAATTACCTAGTCATAGGTATTTAAATTAACTAGTGAACACATATTAACATTTAACAAGATCCTTAAAGTTTAAATTTAGGGTTGTTCGCCAGTTGGTCACTGACCGAATTCGTCATCTATTTCTCAAAGTTACGAAACCACCACCAATCGAGGAGAGCGTGAAGACCGCTCGAGCACTGTCCGAAAATAGTCAGTTTTCGTCGGTCGGTGTCGCTCGGTTCTAACTTCCAAGCATGAAGAAGATTGACGGCGGGAGCGGCGGTGATGAATTTCACTTCCCAGACTGACAGCTGCTGCTTCTAAACGAAAGAAAGAAAAAGGGTAGGAGAAGAGGCAGTGGCATTACGGTTTAACGAAAAGGGATAAATGAGACGACACCGTTTCATCTTCTTATTTTTTACATTTATTTAGTTTTTTTTTCCTTTAAATTAAAGTTTGTGTTCATGGAACGGTGCGTTCCAACATTTGTGCAATGAATGGAACGACACCGTTCCATTCACAGAGGTTACAATTGCAATTAGGTTGTGCTCCAAAGAGTTGGGCTTGGGCTAGGGTTAGTGATGTAGCGTGGAGTTGAAGACGAAATCCAACAAGCCGAGTAGAAAGAAGAAATTATTTGACAAAAATTTAAAGATTATTAGGTCAAATATAATATAAAAAAGTAACATTAAACTAATATAATATAAAATTAAACTAATGTTTATATTATGTAGGTAAAGATGAGATAATTTGTCTCATGTTGTTTAATAGATGAAAAAAAAATATGATTATTTAGGTAATTTTCTCAAATATAGGAATTAAGCTGTTTCCTACAGTTTTGTAGATGTGAAAATCAATCCTTACTCGTTTCAATGTTCTGACCGATTTCTTTTTCAATTTTAGTTCTTGTTTAATGACTTTTCTCAGATATAATCCTTTCACTTAAAATATATACATATATTTTTTTTTTTTCCTCAAATACGCATCTACTTAAGTGTCATATTTCTTTTCTCAAATATGCATATATAAACGTTAGATGTGAACAATTTAATAACTTTTCTCAAATATAATCCTTTCATCTAAGAAAAAAAAAAATTTGTTCAAATCTAACCTTTATATATAGGTACTTTTTTTTTTTTTTTTTTGGTTACCCCAATAAACCATTTTTCTTATACGTGTCTCTGATAGAACGTATTTTTCCCATATTCCTTTCAAAGACCATTTTCTCTTATGTACTCCTAAATAGCTTATTATCTATTAATTTATCCCATCAATATATCTATTTTTTCTTTTAAAATGTGTTCTACTTAAATAAAAACTTTTTTTTAACTAAACTAAACTCTAACAAAATAATAGGTCAAGAAATTAATTAAAGTTGAGGGAGAAAATTTTTAAAAAATATTATCTGGAAAAATTTCCATAATGTATGATTGTAATTTAGAGACTAATAGAGCTAATGGCGGTCTAATTACTAATAGTACCGAGATAATAACTAATTAGAAAACATATTTGCGAGTCTTTGTCAAATTATTAATAAATTATTGGGTATCACCTCTTTTCTGTCTTTTTCTGATACCTTGTCGTTTTCCCTTCTCTTTTTCTAAAGATGGTCTAAGTGATTCCTTTGTGCTCCAATCAAGTTTGCTTAACGTGATCTAATGATAGCTAAAGCTCCTTTTAAGTAAACCATTATTATTTTTTATTTTATTTTATTTGTTAATTTTAATTAATTAATTAATTTTTTATTTTATTTTTTTTATTTCAAAAAATTAGGGTGCGTAGCTTAGATTTTATTACCTAATCTAATAGATAATCTAACTTCTTTTTATTTAGTTAAATTATCTAATGTATACATTTTGTTTCATTAATTTACATTTTTCCCAAACACCTCATGTCCCCTTTCTCTATCTCCTCCCTTTGCCTATTTCTCTCTTCCTCCTCCTTCGACGCCCGATCCTCCGTCATCAACTCCAATCTTCCTATCGAGTTCCGTTCTCCATCAGCTAGATCTTAGAGCTCCAAGCTCCGTTCTCCGCAACTTAGGTTCCTCCGCGTGAGAATATGGTTGTCTTCACGATCTCGATAAAATCGACGGCTTCCTCTGCAATTCATTTTTCCCAAACACCTCATGTCTCCTTTCTCTGTCTCCTCCCTCTACCCGTTTCTCTCTTCCTCCTCCTCAGACTCCCGATCCTCTACCACCAGCTCCAATCTTCCTGCCAAGTTTCATTCTCCGCCAGCGAGATCGATGAGATCTCCAAGCTCCAAGCTCCGTTCTCCACAACTCAGGTTCCTCCGTATGAGAATATGGTTGTCTTCACGATCCTGACGAAATCGACAGCTTCTCTCTCTTCTGCAATGACGGCGAGGTGTGGAGACATGTCTCTGTGACTGCAGATTTCTCCTCTCTACTCGCAATCCAGCTCTAGCGGTGAACTCGCAATCCAGCACCTTCGAGATCCAGCCGGCCTCATGAGCGCTAGAGGAGGAAGTTAGCGGCTGGTCAGATCTCAAGGGGCGGGGGAAAGGTGGCCAGTTGCAGTCACATCAATGGGAGAAAGAGGGGGAGGAGAGAGAAAAAAAATAATATTTAAATATTTAAATATTTTTAATTTTTTATTGGTAAATCAGTAACTTATCATCGTTAATCACTGATTGACTGAAAAATTAGTGATTTTAGATAAAGTCAACTAGTTATTGACTACAAAAATTGATGATTGATATTATGGTCAATCAATAATTTATTTGTGGTCAATCAATAATTGACTGAGAGTTAATCGGCTAGATACTCATGGTGGAAGAAGACTTGGAAGCTAAGCCCTGTATGTTATAAATCGAGAATTGGGAGAGAGAAAGGGGGGCTATCATGGGGGAAGAGAGAGAAAGTTGTATTTTTTTTAATGGTAAATCAATGATTTACCACTGATTAATCAAAAAATTAGTTATATTATTCATGATCATTCAATGATTAACTATAAGTCAATCAATGATTAATTATAAAATTTTACAATTTATATTATGGTCAATCAGTGATTGATCGTGATGAATGAATTATTAACTATACAATTATGATTAATCAGTGATTGACTATTATAAAAATTAAAAAAAAAAAGAGGTCTTATAACTAGTTTATAAAAACTTAAGTTTTTTAATTAATTTTTAAAAATTTGGGTTATTTATTAAAAAATGTTATTTTGTTATAAACCCACCCCCACCCCACCCCTTCCTTTTTTTTTTTTGTTGGTTGAGAGAGTATATCATGTACACCACAAAATCTCGGATAAACAAAGTCAATGCGGCTGACTCCATTTTAATGGTTTTTTTTTTTTTTGGGTCTTCGTCTTCGTCTTTTTCTAGATTATTATTTGGATTCTTCGTCTTTTTCTATATTATTTGGATTCACTAACAGCAAATTATGCAATAGACTTGCTTACATTTGGCAATCGGCATCTGGTTCTTGTTGTCATCACAGAAACGGTAAGCTATACCATTTTTAGCATATTTGAATGCACAACAAAACCAGCCTGCTCATTCGCTAGACTTTCGCTGGTTTCGCTTTAAGATACTTTAATCTAATATTATTTAGTATAATGGAGCTTCCAACAGTATTATATTTATATTGGTAGTTCACATTTCAAAAATTAATATATATATATATATAAATATATGAAAAACTAACAGTTTTAAATAAAAGGATTTGACAGTTCAATATAAAACCCTCTCAATTTTATATATATATATATATATATATATATACATATTTTTTCATTCCTTACCGTAGAAATTCTTTATGCAAAGGAGTGCAATATATTTATATCGTATTAACGAGTATTTTAGCAATCTAAATGCCAACTAACAACTATCTGCTTAATTGGAAGTGCCTACGTTCATTTCTTTGTGGTCAAAATATTAATTTTTTTTAACACCACATGTTAAATTTTAATGGGTCAGAGAGACTTATTCATGAATAGGGGAACTTCAATTTTGATTATTATTACTTTTTTTTTTTTTTTTTTTGCTCTGAAATTTATTTTTTATTTAGCTATCAAAGCCTTGTGGTAGTTGTATGTTAGGTGAGTTGAAAATGCCTCAATTCAACTTAGATGTATAGTTCCTTTTGATAACCACCACCACCTTTCCCTTTTTTTATTTATTTATTTTATTTTATTTTTATTTTTGCTTTCTACAATTACGTACGAAAAATAAATTCACCAAAACTGAATATTGTAAGCTTGTCCAGCTGCACAAGGATACAATTTTGCTTTATCACGACATTCTAAAACATTTTCGTCGATAACCTATAAATTAACTGCTATCACATGTTATCTTCCTGAAAAGGCCAATACATATTGAGAGATACCTCTCAGGAAACACCAATATGCCCAACAAAAGAACTTCATAACCACAAAAACTTTGTGGCCAATAAAGAAAACTGTTCATATCCTGAGAAGGCTTGTATGTTGTGGAGCACATTAACTCCGAGCGGGTAACAGGAAACAAGCCCATCTCATTGTCCCGGTTTAAAATTTTCTAAATGTTATATATTTCTAAATGTTAAATTTGATCAAAATCATTTCAAAATGATAAACATTTGGAAGTCCCCATCCTAACTACTCTGCCTAACCGAGGCTTACCTAGCCCCGCCCCGCATCCAAATTAAACCGGGGAAAACAACCATCCCTAAATCCTAGAAAGGAATATGGAAACTCATCCATTTCACCAAAATAATTTCACAAGCATCACGTAGAGGTTTATACATAAACCGATTGATAAGGAATCCCCGCCTGGTAGACAGTGAGAACTAAATAGCCCGAAAAATTCATGAATAAAAGCAATGACAGTCCACAACTACAAGAATGGGGACATGCCCCTCCCACACAATCTCCTTAATCAAACTTGCGACAAACATTAGACAAACAATGTTTCCAAATTAGCCTGCTCTATGTATAGACAACAAGAGACGGTGTCTTGCTAAAGAACAAAAAAATAAATAAATAAATAAATAAATAATAATCATTGCATTACTAGAATCTTGAAAGATTTTTTATTGTCTATTTTCACGACATACAAATTTAGAAAAAAGATCATTCTCTGCAGGCTTATTGGATAAGCCGATGTACAAAGTGTGTTGGCGAAAGTACATAATAATATGTAACACTTGCCTCTGATTTGCAATTTCTGTAAAACGGAAACAAAAAATATGACAAAATTTTCCGAATCTAATTCCTGATTCCATGATTGACATGGGACCCACATTAAACGATGTGAAAACTAATGGAAGATATGGATTTGGCTAAATGGGAATCATGGGAAGAACAGTTTTCACTTGAACATTGTAAATGAGCAGATTATATGGTTTAAATTTCTATTCGTTTGACTTTATGGAGGAGCACAGCAACAAAATAAGGGTGGGGTAACTTATAAACTAGCATCATGCATTGCATCACAAACTTGCATTAAAAAAAAAAAATTCCAAATACAGATCTGATCAGATACATGAGACAAAAAGTTCTGCTCCCGTTTAACATACTCATCGATTTCTTTGATGAGAAAATTTCCCCATGACCAACTAAAAACAATGCATTGTGGTCGTATCGCACGTAAATACACCACCTGATTCTATCACGAGGTGCAAAAATTGAAAAGAAAGCCAATCCTGGCATTAGAGTTTTTGTGGTCCCATGGCTTTGAGTAACTAATTCCTAATTTGCAAAAACCAAATCAGATTCCAGACAAGACCAGCTGGAACATTGGAGTAAATGTGCAATCAATTAAAAAGAAAACAGGGCTTGCATTAGATTTTAGTCATGTCTGCATGTGCCCACAAGGGAAAAGATGCTGATCACTACCTTATGCACAACACCTAATTTAGGTGATGAAACTGACACCTCTCTTTCTCCTAAATAATAAGGTATCCCTACAACAGTATCTTTACCAATTCATCTCCCAAAAGTCAGAAGTCCACATCTCCAACACAACTTTGTAGAAGTACAACACTTGAATTAACAACTCAAGTTTCTACACTTCTGATCAAGTAGCGACTAACTTTCAAGATACACTCATTGACTTCACTTTTGTACTGCATATTTCACCTCTCTTACAAGTCAAATGCCCCACTCGCCCTCTTTTTTTTTTTCCCCCTTTTTTTGCGTGTAAGTGTGTCTAAAATAACAAACCAGCTGCCTAATCATTTAAATAGAATTAAACTTAATAATAATTGACCTAAATAGTTCATAAAGTTTTTATAAAATGATAAATTGGTATCTATTTTATTTTTATTTTTTTACCGAGATGACCCTGAACTCTTAAAATATTGGTCATTATAATCCTTTCTGTTTAGAACCGTTAAATTTCTAACAGAATCTTACTCAAGTCATAATTTTTATAATAAAAAGATCAAAATACCCCTTAATTTTCTATTTCCATACTCATTTACCTTTTCCCTCAGTTTTTTTTTTCTTTCTTTTCTATTTTTTCCTGCAAATCACAAAACACCAAAACCAGAAAATTATTTCTAAGCAGCCAAACAAAAACCCATACAAGCAAAGAGAGAGGGAGGGAGCCAGCCAAAGTGGAGGGGAGAGAGAGGGAATAGCTGGAGGGGGGGTGAGAGAGAGAGAAAGAAAATGATGAATTTTTATTTTTTAAATTTAATTATTAATAAATTATTAAAATACCTTCTCATTCTATTAAAAATTAATAGAATTAGACGAAAATGATTATAATGACCAATATTTTAAGAGTTTAGAGTCATATCGACCAAAAAAAATAAAACAACAACTAAACCGTCACCTTTTAAAAAATTCAAGGACTATATGGACCAATTACTTTAAACTCTATCAGTGCTAACCTGAATTAGATACAACTCAAATACTTTTCCTATGGTAAAAATCACATCACAGTTTTATGTTTTAATATTGTAGTCTAATAGTAATATTTTCCATAAATACTAAAAATATACTTAGTAAGAATGTTTTTACAAAAAAATATATATAGAGTTAGGATTCACATATAGAATAAGGATTCACGACTTTCACAGATGGGGAAATTCTTAACCCGTTATCTAGTCCGTAACTCTCAGATGGGGAATACCTTAAACCGCTATCAATCCGTTAATCTCTCAATCCAATCTAATCAGATACTCAATAGATTTCACAGATTAAGTGAACACCCCTATTTGCCATAAATGCCACTTCCATTTCATTTCTCTTGAGGAACTCAACCTTTTTGCTATTTTTTTCCCTCTCCAATTTGCTCACCGGCATTACTAAGAACCTAAGCAAATAGAATCAAGACCAGACAATGCGCATGGAATCCATACCTTAAAAAGGAAATCTGCATACCAATGGAGTGAAATATTAACTTCATCATTCTTACTTTCCACTCTTTTTTTCATGTTCGGTTACCAAAATTTGACAATAGACGGATCAATATTCAAGAACAGAATGCAAAATAAGCAGAATGTGGATTTCATTCTCTGTTCTCTAAATCAGTTTTCTCGGTACAAAGGACAGAACTTACAATATATCTCTATATCTAGATTCTCTGTCCCCCGACAGGCACGGTCAAAGAAAAGAAAAATGACGAAGGAAAAAAAAAACGATCAAAGAAGAAAAATTTATCATACACAAGTATAATCAAAGAAATTCAAAAAAAGAAGAGAGAGAGAAGAAAAAAGCATACCCTTTTCCCCATTTATATATATATATATATTTATATATAGATATCTCTCTCTCTCTATTCAGTATCCGACGGCAAATCCAAAGGAGCAGCAGAAACCTTTACAGTAGTTTCGTCAAGCATCAATTTTTCCATCTCGGGCTTCAACTCTTTGTTGCAGAAATGCTCATACTCTGCTCTGTCACCTCCTTTCTTCTTCACTTCCACCACCACCAACGATGGCGTCAGCTCGAATATCTCGGCAGCGATCGTCAGCGGACCCTTCACGCCTTCTCTGGACCCTTCCAAGCTCACCCTGCAATCATTCTTCCTCACTGTAAAGCTCACAACTTTCGCAATCTCCTCCAATTTCGATATAATCTTCGAAACCGGCGCGCCGGACACGAACCTCGCCTCCTCGGCGCCTTCCTCGAACAATCCGGACAAATCAAACCCCCGTGAGAACGAAATTATATCAAAAGCATTCAAGCTCGCTGGTCTCGGCAGCGTCGTGATTTTCCTCCGCGTCTCGAGTTCGGAATCCGATTCCGACATGTCCGAAACCGAGCTCGCATCATCGGTTTCGTCCTTCTCGACCTCGTCCTCCACTCTACACAGCTTATCATCCTCAATGTAGAATTTGATGTGCTTAAACCCCTTCTTGAACCACCGATTCTCCATAATCTCCGGGATCGTTATCCTCGTCTCCGGATTCGTGTCCAAAAGCCGCGTCAAGAGCCGAATTAGCTCCGGTGAAAACCATCTCGGACACCGAAATTCGCCTTTGTAAATCTTCTTGTACATCGCCATGACATTCTGGTCATGGAAAGGCAAATAACCAGCCATCAAAACGAACAAGATCACACCGCAAGACCAGATATCGACCTTGGCGGCGTCGTAGCCCTTCCTGGCCAGGACCTCCGGCGCGACGTAGGCAGGAGTGCCGCAAAAGGTGTGGAAGAGGCCGTCCTGGCGGATCTGGTCGGAGACGGCGCTGAGGCCGAAATCGGAGACCTTGAGGTTGCCGTTCTCGTCAAGGAGGAGATTCTCGGGCTTGAGATCGCGGTGGAAGACGCCGCGGGCGTGGCAGAAACCGACGGCGGAGATCAATTGCTGGAAATACTTTCTGGCGACCTCCTCCTTGAGCCGGCCTTTGGCGACCTTGTTGAAGAGCTCGCCGCCGCGGACGTACTCCATGACGAAGTAGATCTTGGCCTTGGTGGCCATGACCTCGAAGAGCTGGACGATGTTTGGGTGGCGAACACGGCGGAGGATGGAGATCTCGCGCTTGATGTGGGCGATTAAACCACCTTTGAGGATCTTCTCCTTGTCAATGACCTTGATCGCGACGCTCTCGCCGGACTTGAGGTTGCGAGCGAGGTAGACCTTCGCGAAGGTTCCATGGCCGAGAAGCTTCCCGATCTCGAACCGCCCTAGCAGCAGACCTCCGCCGCCGACCTCGGAGTCCTTCTTGAAGCTGGTGCTGGTGCCGTGGGTTGTTTTGTTGTTGTCGGCCATTGATGGATTCTGTGTGGTTGCTTTGGTTAGGGCTTGTTTGGCTATATGTTTTTTTGTGTTGTTGTTCATCTGAAATGGAGAAAATTTTTGTAATTTACGTTGGTCCTATATTTGTGGGAGTCCGGTTTCTAGTTGGTTTGAGTGGTTTGGAAAAGAAGACACTTTCCATTGGGTTTTCGAGAGGAAGAGAGAGAGAGAGAGAAAGCGAGTGATTTCCTTTGCTTTTTAAGGGAAGAAATAGGTTTTATAGCATATGCAAGACTTCACTCGTTTTTCTTTTTCTTTTTTTCTTTTTTTTTTTTTTTATTTGGTGGGGGACTTCACTCGCTATTTCTTTTTCTTTTTTAATTTTTTTATAGGCATTATTTGTTCTTGTTTATTTATTATTATTATTTTTTAAATTTCTGCGTGGCTGTGGCTTGGAGGGCAATGGGAAGGCCACGACTGCTTCTGAGAGGTTTCATTCTCTCTCTCTTTCTTTCTAATCTCCTTGAATTACAGGTCCAATTATATTTCATGGTCCGTTTGAAAATTATATTCATTGTATATATAATAAAATATAATATATTCAAATGAATGTAATATATGTTTAGATGGTTAATAAAAGAATGTATGTGTTTTAATTGATAAAAATAAATAGAAAAAGAAAATAAATTAATAGTGGTTATTTTATATTTAAATTTTAAAAATATTTATATTAAAATATAATTTAGGTAACCAAACACACATTACATTATATCGGATATAATATAGGATAAGTAATGTTTTTAAATGCACCATTAATCTTCAAATTTAAATCATTATAGAATTAGCATTCGAACTATTAGTTTCATACAACAATCCTCTTTTCTTCTAAAATTTTACTAAAAATTGTATTGTTCCAAGTTCTAGATTTCAATTTAAAAGTTATAAATTCTCAAAACACTATTCTCCAAGTATGACAATGATAAAATTAAATTCAGGAAAATGTAGTTGACCTCCATACGATGATTATAGTTTAGTATTTAATGGTTTTTGAAAAAAAAAAAATGAATGCTATGAGATAAATTAATAGTTTGAGAACTGATTTTGAGATATTTCAAAATTCAAAATCTAATATAAATTTGGATTTGTAATGTAACGACTAAATATGAAACTAACCCAAATAACAATGGATGGAGAAGATGGTTGTGTTGGATATTCTTAATATTTTATTTTGATTTTCTATGTTTTTACTTTCTTTTTTTTTTTTTCTGAAAATGATTGAGAATATTTGATTTTCACTTTGCTCACAAGTCACTTCTTTTATCAAAAGAAATGTGAAAATAGGTAAACATCTTCTTCTTTTAGAAAGGAAAAGAGAGAGAGAGAGAGAGAGAGAGAGAGAGAGAGAGAACATTTTTTTCAAAAGAACATTATTATTTCGTAGCAATTATAGACATTACAAAATTGAAAACATTTATAGGTTGTATCTAGTAGGACTTTTATTTTTATTTTTATTTATTTTTATTTTTTATTTTTTTGTTAAATGTATGTCGACATACAATTGTGATTCATATGATGAATCTATGTGTTAAAAAAAAAAAAAAAAAAATTGGAGATCGCATTTTGGTTCGAGCTAAAACTCTACGAGTCTCTTTCTTTCTACGTAGTTGTGACCATTTTTTTTTAGCAACATCCATTACTTCATTTCATAACTTAATGTGAAAACTATATTACTACGTGGAGTTTTTGGAATGTCCCAAATATTTCTCATCTAATTTTAGGCAAGGGAAAGATGAACACCTCTTTCTCCTAAAATACACACCTTTTTATGCAAGCAAGTTTGTGGATAAATGGAAAAAAGTTAATGGTCCAAAGTTCATTTCTCTCTTTTCTTTTTTCCTAAAAAAAGAAAAAAAAAATTTATGCATGCAAGTATTATTCATACATTATAAATACGACTTTTTTATTTTTTTTTGCTAGTCTATTAAAAACACATTGATAATTGCAATAACTTTTGTAAAAGAAGGTATTCATAAAAGAAGGTGTCGACCCTTTTACTTCGGATTACTCGTGGAATTATAATCTCTTCCAAATTGGGATACAATTTCTTACGAGTGTCTTTTGCCTTACCTTTTTTTTTTTTTTTTTTCTGGTTCGCTTTCTATTTTATTTATTTATTTTTGCTAGAAATTTTCAATTTTATTTACTTTACAAGAATTGGATCTCTTTTATCCTTTTGGCCCTTTGCACCTTTTACACCACTACTAAACTACAAAGACAATTTTTTTTTCTTTGAGAACATAGAAACTGTTATTATAATCAATGATCATCTAGTACGGTATAATAGCAGTTTCTATAAGCAGAAAAAAACCCTCTACCAAAAAAGTTTATCATATATAAAAGAGTCCGAACAACTAAAGGGGCATAATTTAACTTCTGAGAAAATATGAAACTAGATATATCTGACAATGACCCTTCAAACTCAAAATAGAAGATTTTTTATAGTTTAAATGACTGTTAATGTATTTGACACTATATAGTAAAGATATTAACCAAGATCTCTAGTCTGTTGCAACTATAATGACAATTCAATAACAAAAGAAAAACTACAAAGACAATTTTTAGGTCTTTCTATTTTTCTTTACAAGAAAAACTAATATTTTTCTATTTTAATATAGTAGGATTTCTAATTTTGCATTTTCAATAAGAACTAATTTGTTACGACTTGTTTTATGAGTTTTCAGCTTAAAAATTTAAAGCACACGATATAGATCCAATCTTATTATAGATCTTATGGATGAAAATTTAATCTAAAAGATTGAATTATAGTACCTATAACATAAAAGGTTTTATCATTTCCTATTAAAAAAAAGGTTTTAGGATATTAAAAAAAAATAAAAAAAGAATATCGATCAGACTGCAAATTTGGATTCACATCTAAAGGTATTACCTAGATATAAGATAAATAGCTTTTCATTTGACAAAATGTGAACGAGGAGTTCCAACTTTTAACGACTCTCTCTCTCTCTGTGCGAGCTGGAACTGGATAACATAGAAGCTGGAATAATTGGAGCTGGAATCTCTAGAGAGGCCCGGATAGCCCAGCTCCTTTCCAGCCCATAGTCATCCCATCTTTCTTTTTTAATCTAAAAAAAATATATATATATATATATATATATATATGTTCAAATTTTCTTTTTTGCTTGTCAAAATATATATTCAATTAATACAATTTTTTGACTAAAATATATACACACACAATTTTTCAACTAAAATAAATGTGCACAATTATCTTTTTAACTAAAAAGTGAAGGATTCATTACAATTTATTGGTTTACGTTTTACCCCCTTATATGTTTTATTAGAATTTATTGATGAAATCGATCTATAAATAAGATTAAATTTCTTTGTGTTATGAGGTTATTTCAACAAATATTGGTGTTTGTATTTTCTTGATTTAGAATACAATTACTATTTTTTTTTTTAAAAAAAAGTTAAAGAATTTGAACTCTGCATTATATGATAAAATCATATGTAAAAAATTATCATCAAACTACACCTATAACTATAAATGTATGTATGATTTTTTTTTTAGGGGAATGTATAGTTATCAATTAATTGAGTTTCAATTTTTCTTTTTTTAAGGGAAAGTTGTCTATCTTTTTTTTTAATCATTTTTTTAATGAGTGTGATATGATATAATCAAATAATTCAGAATTGTATGTATCTATATATTGGTGTGTGTTATTAAATAATTTTTACTTTTAAAACGAAAAGAATGACAATACGTTTTCCTTAAATTTAAAAATAAAAGAAATCTAATACGTGTCTCCAAGAAGCACAACGTGTTCCCTACCCAATTGTGCTGATGTGTACCCTTCCATCATACGTAGGCACTTTCCTTCACGTTTCCAAATAATCTTTTGCCACCCAATCCATGTTAGCAACCATTTTCAACCGTTCAATCATAATTATAAAAACTTTCAAACTTCTAATTTTTGAAAATTACAAATAAATAATCTATCAAAAAAATTGCATACCAAAAAAAAAAAAAAAAAAGATGGTTCATCTGTTTTTAACACCCCATCCGTTGCTCAAGAGTTCGACCGAGTGCTAAGCTAGTGAGAATTTTCAGTCGGTTTATCCATTGATATTGAATAGCAACAATTTTTAAAAAAATAAGTTTGACATACAACATAATTTAATAAGATAGTATATAGAAATAAAAAGAAAAAACTCGATTCCATTTCAAACAAAAACCAATAATCCTCCCAAATGACTCAGGGTACGTTTGGTGAAACAGTTTAAGTTGAAATTTTTAAATTTAAATTGATTGATTTTTTAAAAATTAGTTATAATTTTTATTAATTTTTTTAAAAAAATAAAAACTGAAATGAAAAATTTAAGTTTAAAATATTTCACCAAACGAAATATCATTATTTGAACAGCCCAGTGGCACTCACTCAATTAAAGTTTCATGATTGAGTTCGTTTTTCGTTTTTT
Source organism: Ficus hirta (assembly GCA_038430175.1). Classification (NCBI taxonomy): domain Eukaryota; kingdom Viridiplantae; phylum Streptophyta; class Magnoliopsida; order Rosales; family Moraceae; genus Ficus; species Ficus hirta. Next base: position 11,087,047 of record CM076589.1, read on the forward strand.
GTTTTTTTGTTTTTTTTGGTAAATATTTCTAGAACAGTCCTATAAATAAAAGTCTCCACAAGCGACAAGTCAAAAAACCAAACTTAGGCCAACTCTACTTGTTGGAGATTGCACTCCATTCATAAAACGTTGTGATTGTGTACATGACACGTTTCTTCTTTTTTTTTTTTTTTTTTTTTTTTTTTGCCCTTTTTTGGTTCTTTTTTCTTTAATAACGTGATGGTCAACAACAAAATTAACTATTTTTATACGGACTTATGAATTTGTCATTGTGGCAATCACGAGAGCAAAAGATAAAAGATTTGGCTTGGTTATCGCGTAAGCATACAAGTCAACTTGACATATGATCAGTGCTGATTTTTTGCAACCGAATATTTAGGTTTTTTGTAATATATGAGTTGATTTCCTTTCTGATATCAGATGATAGTTAATAATGTGAATTTCAATTATTATAAATATGAACTTCAATTATTAAAAATGTAAATTCATATAAAAAAATGTAAAATAAAGGGATTTATATTCATTTTAACTATATTTTTTTCTGTTTGAATTTATATTTATAATAACTGAAATTCATATTCACAGTAACTAAAATTCACATTATTAAATACCATACGGAACTGGATACAAGACTTTATGTATATATATAAATATATATATATATTCGAATTTAATATCTTTAAGCGACATTTTCTACTTTAGTTACGTATTTGATTGCTTAACATTATCCACATGTCACATGTGGGATCAGAAGAGATTTTCGTGGATTAAGCACTTATTAAGAGTAGAAAATAAAAAACTGAACCGTCCTTCTTAGATATTTAAAGGTTTATTTTGGCATGGAATTATATACTTTGTCAACTTTAAAAGTACTTTTGCCTTCGTTGTACGCATTTTGTTGCTTCAAAAGGAAAATAAGCTCTCTATATCTATATGTATGCTCTCTTTCAGCAAAAATGGACATATCATAGAGATAATAGCCTCTTTGTCAATAAATTTGGGGAAGACATTGAACAATCCAAAAGGACAAAATTTGGTGTCCTTGATGCCCATTTGAATCATATATTGCATTTGAGTGTTTATTGAAATTGAATATTTACATCTAAATGTAGAATTTGAATTATGTATTCAAATAAATATGTGTTGTAATTTTTGTTTAATATTACATTTGAATAGTGTAAAAGTAGAAAAATGAGTAATTTAGATTTGAATTTAATTGTTCTGAAATAGTGAAAACATTCAAATAATTTTACTCTAAGTAGTTGGTCATCACCAAATAGATATTACTTCAATGGTTTATCCAAACGTGGTTGCTTAATTCTTTGTTAAAAAATTCTATAATAATCTTGAAAAATGTCTATATAAAGAATTTTAGACCTCGTTTGGCTCTTGAGTTTAAACTCAAAATTTTCATTTCAGTTTTTGTCTTTTTCTGAAAAGTCAAAAAAAATTTTCAACTCAAACTCATTCACCAAACGGACCCTTAAACTACATATTGATTGTACGAGTGTAAAAGTAAAATGGGAATGCTTATTGTGTATGTGTAGAAAGTGTTCAATCCCCGAAGTGAACGAAATCCTTTCTTTGCCTACAACTTTATTCAACTATTGCAGTTTTCTTTTCCTTAAAGTTTAAGTTTACTGTGACCAAATTACTTTAATAGTGTAATGAAGCATACTCTGTCTTCTTCCCTACGCAAATTTTAAACCTATATTTAACCTTGTTTTTAAGCTAAAATCTTTATTTCTCTTTCAAGTTACAAGAACTAAAATGAAGTTGCTGCAATTGTTTATAGAGTACCCTGGAATTAAGCATTTTCTAATTAGCCATTTGAGGATAACATAATCACGACACTAATGAGTAAGGATCTAGGGTGTACAATTTACAAAAGGTTAAAAAGTGGAAGTGTAGAGCACTGTAGAGATTGAAATTATACTGAATCTCACTAATCAGGTGGGGTGAGGATAGGGACGAAGACGACACTTTTATCCTAATCCAGAATTGATATACTTAAATATTCTTTGAAAAAAATTAATATAAATCGTAAATGCATTATTTTACCCTAACCCTAATCCTAATCACGATTCACAATACAGTATAGTTGTGTTATGAGATTTTAGATTCAAATTGATGGATTTTGGTTTTGTTTTGTTGAGATATTTTCGTTTGAATTGAGTATGACAATATTTGGAGATTTTGAAATTTACCCTTTATAATTTTTTTTAATTCATGTTACTACTAAATGATCTACATATAATGTTATATAATTTTATGTATAATATGTTACATTTTGAAAACTTTTGCTACAAATAACAAGTACATTAAATATTACATATTAATAAATAAGTATTACAAGATATTAGTTTTGATGTTACAAATATTGGACCTTATGATATAGAGTTTAGAGGAAAAACACCCCCACCTCTCTTTTAAATCAAGTGTGGATGCAAGGGAAACAAGCCTGCCCCTGCCATTGGCCCGTCCTTGTGTCATCCTTGGTTCGGAGACTATAATTCCTATTTAAATTTAAAGAGTGGAAATGAAATTTCTCCAATCATTTATGGACAGCTACACAATTAAGACTAACATTGGATTCAAAACTAATGATTTGAGGTTTAAGTGTCTTTGTTGACAAAGACAAAGGATAAAGATCATTATGAGAATTGTGATTGTCCTGGATCTCACAACCTCGATTACATCTATATATATACATGAGTAATGTTAAGGACACCAACTCTAATCCTAACTTTTTGAGTATCAACTCATATATCATAATTTTATTGATAGATGCAACTAATTGATGTCGCAATGTTTTAAATATTTACTAATAAAAAAACGACAACTCATATATTACATAAATTGGTAGTCAAAAATTGAGATTATAATTAATGTCTTTAGCATTTATATATATATATATATATATATGTGTGTGTACTATAAAAAGAAAAAAAGATAAAGACGTCGCAAGTGTACCGCTACTCATAATGTAGTTAGGACATTGCAAATGTAAGCTTCACATGCAAGTTGCACATGAAGAAGAATAGAGATACTTGAAGGAGTTTTATGTAATTGGATGCCCTTTCTTCATGGAAATGATCAGTTCCCCCTTGTGGTCTCTGTCTCCAATTTTCTTCTTATCTTTACATAGAAATGGTCGCTGTCTCCATTCTGGTGTATGGCAAAGTCCATTCTACAGATCAGGACCCTCTTACTTTCTAGTAGAACTGCAGTACATCTCGTTACATTTTTCAATGAAAAGTAAAAATGTTAGGAGCTGACTAAGAAAGGTTGACAGCTACAACTTGATAAAATCATAAGAAATTTCAACTTTTAAATCGTTTTTGAAAATCGTTCGATATCTTATAGATTTGGACTATATTCTCTTTTTTTTTTTTCATCCTATAAGCTAGTTTAATGAAATGACTACTTTTGAGCTAAAAACAAACATCTTCGCTAGGACTCATTTATCACAAGTAAAAGTGTATACGGCACCATAAGATTTTATATATGGGATCCAATTATTTATGAATAGAGTGATATTATTCATTCTGATCTAATCCTAGTCGGAATTAAATATGGGCACAAAATGCATCTCATGTCCCAACTTAACCTATCAAGATGTAACACATTTTTCTTATAAATAATAGTGAGTTAAGGCACCACGCCATTAAAGCAGTAAAATCCTTGATTAGCCCCACGTCCCTCTATTTCTCCGAACCTTTTCGGTTAAAAATGTTTAATTTAAAGCCCCACGTCCCTCTAGAACCCATGCTTGACCTGAAATTGCTTAAAGCCGTTGCTACATGATCCAAATACAGTCATAGCATATTACCGATTGAAAAAACTAGAAAATTTGTCGCCTTAAACTTTTTTTTTTTTTTTTTTTTAAGTTTTGTTATCTGTTTTCAAAATTCTATCCTTTTAAAGTCGATATATAATCGGAGAAAGTGAAAGAAGAAATTTTAGATTTTTTTTTATTCGGGTTAAAAAAAAGCTATAAATCTTTATTTATGAATCTTTATAAGCGAGGGGCATTTCCTCCATGTTTTGAATAATCAACGAATTCAGCTCGTAACAGCAGGATTCAGGCTCAGAGATCAATAGAAACAGCTTAACAATTGCAATTGGGCCTGATTACTGAATGGCCCGAGGCCTCAAAATCATAGCTCTGGTCCACGTTCAGGCCCATTGAGATCCGCTGGCAAGGTTTTTGATGGCTTTATACTAATATCATTTGTGTTTGTCACTCCACACGTCTATATTTTAGGTTTTTTTTTTTTTAATTGTTCTTTTTTGAATAAAGGTATATGTACGTAGAGCTAACCACAATCAGGTGTTATTTAATTTATAATTATTTCCTGTTATTTTAAGTAAAGGTAAGGGGGACTGCGCTCATAATATTTACAAGATATGAGAAGCGGGATTCATTTCATATTTGATGTGCGGAGCACAATACACATTCGAGTGTTTTATAATCATAAATATAACACATAATATTTGACAAGCAAAAAAGTAAAGCACAATATTTGTTTAATTGTTGCCGTGTAGATTTGTGAGGAATTCACAATTCTCATAATCCTGAGGTCTAGTTTAATAAGACTTTGTAAATTAAATAGTAAACATTCCTAGTGTTATCAAGATTTAACTTAGGGCTTACTATCTATGGCACGAGTAACTTTGGTAACGATACGATAATTAATATTTCAGTAATTTTATTCCCTTAAAATCCTCTATCAAGCTAAGTATGTAGGACTGTTTAATTGTGATAATATCATGCATATAAAATATTATATATATTTCTCATGCAGGACATACATGATGAATAAGGGGGAGAAAGAAACGCATATAATATTCATAAAATGAAGAAGTAAACACTCACACATTATCATCAATATGAAAAATCCCTTCCAAACTTATAGTTGGCGTTTATGGCAATGTCTTGCTCAACTTTTTTTTTTTTTTTTATAATAATAAAACTAAAAAAAAAAAAAGGAGGATTAGTACCGTTACATCTTTCATCCTCGATACAAATAAAATCACATGGTCCACAAATGAAACGAAAATGATCTGACTTAATTTTACTCAAAAGATAAGTTTAATTTCACTCACATTACTATGAGTCTGATGCCGGCACAGCTTATTGATTAGGTGGAACCCCTTATAAGGGACATCCTAATTAAAGAAGAAGAAAATACATCCTTATCACGGTATTAACCCATTAAAGGTGAGCTCAATTGATAATGTCGAGGGCTTTTACACATTGATAGAAGAGAGGCGACATTATCTTAAAAAGAGGATTTTATGTATGAGATTTATCGATTCACCTTAAGCTCTTCATTTTCCTGTCATATACCTAACACTAGTTTATTAAATATCTTGTTAGCAAAAATTCTTTTAACCAGTAAAATCCTGAATTGCAGCTAGATAAAATTGTATCTGGGATTTCAGTTTTCAATATCTGATTCAAACAGAAGAATTATTGAGAAAAACAAACAAAACGAAGAATAAAGTTGTTCCAAGGTCGACTTATCAAACAATGTACGTTCTTGACAAATTTATTCAATATCTTGAAATGAATACTTCATTTTAACAGGGATTTTTTTTTTTTTTTTTGAGGTCACATGATTGTTACGTGAGTTTTTCATTTCTAAAAATTGATGGAAGGGGTTTCTTTGTTATTTTTTAATAATAAATGTAAGTTTGAACTAAGAAAAGATTATAAAGTTTTATTTAAAACATATGGGAGTCATTGTCGTTTATCTGATGTGTAAATTTCAAGTCATTGTTGTAATTAAAGACCTTTCTAAGACACTGTGGATTTAGTTCATTGTCGTTTCCTAATCTTCGTCTCTTCTGTGTCTTCTTTTGCACTGACTTGATTCATTATTCTATTGGAATTAAAAAAGAGATCCAAAGAAAAACAAAAGCTAAATTCTATACCTCAAAATAAAAATCATGAGAAAATTACTCAAATAACTCCTTTTTTTTTCATCTATATATGATACAAAATCCCCATTCTTAATCAATATAACACAAATTTTAGTTAATTTTAGTTTAATTTTGTATTATATTGGTTTAGTGTTTAATTTTTGTGTCATATTTATGCAATTATCTTTAAATTTGTGTCATTTAAGTGCTTTCCCCAATAATTATTTAAACAAATGGGATTCATATAAAGAAAGCCCATTAATTAAAATGATCAATAATGTCTTCACGCTTTTCGTATTAACGTCAGTTTACAGTAAAAATATGGTAAGAAATTCAACGTAACAATCTTACCATTTAATCAAAACTATTTACTAAATAACTTCTTTTTTTTCTTTTTCCTTTTTTTTTGCTCAAGTTTACTAACTAACCTCAAAAAAATTTCTCCTTTTTTTTTTTCAAGGTTTACACATGTTCTTTGATTGATTCCTCCAACCGACATGACAAACTCAATTAGTTAAGACACTTTTTCTTGGCTTGATTGATAAATTAACAAGTCTCAAAAGTTGTTCTATACTTGTATTTTACTCCTAGAGCTAGATGTTTTTCTTTTTCTTTTTTCTTTTTTATTATTTTTTATTATTTTTTTAAAACTTTCACAAAGTGTGGAAGATCCGGCCGTTGGGATGGGAAGGATAAAACTATTATAAGATTGTCTTAAATTCAAATATAATCTCACTAAACATATTTTTTAAAAAGAAAGTGAGAGAATTTTTGAGACTGCCACCCACTACATCTATGTCTACGCACATGACAATATTTATTTAATCTACCCCAATTATATGACTAACTTAATTAAACATTAATTAGGCATCTTTCTTAGGCTATGTTTGGTAGGAGGGATGGAGAGAGTTGGAGGGATGGAGAATGTGAAGGATGGAGAGGATTCTAATAATCCCCCATAATATTAGGTAAGAGTGAAAGAAAATTAAAAGGATTGATGATAGTTCTTTAACTAATTATTATATTGTCCATTTTATTATTATTATTATTATTATTTTCAATTAAGGACAAAGTTGTTTTTTTAAATTAAAAATTGGAGGAATGATGCATTTTGATGGGCCCAGAGAAAGAGAGTTTCCCTCGATCGCTCCTCTCCCTCCTTATCTCCTTCCAATCAAACAATAGAAGGGAGCTCTCCCTCCACCTCTCTCCCTCCCTCCATCTCTCCCTCCAACCAAACACACTCCCTAGAAGGCCGAATAAAAAAAGACCAAATGAATAACGGTTTGCATTGTTGGAACAACTTCATGTTTGGAAGCTGAGGATTTGGTAACAAAAACTTTTGTCCTTTATAATATTCCCTAATCTTAGTTGCTTTTAAAAAATAATTATTTCAAAAACATTCCTAATCTTAGTTGTCATTCCTTGGAATTTTGGTTTGGATGTTTGTGGATTAGGTGATGCCAACAATTAAATTAATAACCCGCCGAAAAAGATTGAACACTTTTTTTCAAATGTTTTTTTTTTTTTTTGACGAAAAGAATCAGGAGAGAAGAAAGGAATTAAATGAGGCTAAGGTCATGTGCTGGAGCAGGTGAAATGACCACATGCAGGTGAAGTATGTGGAGCATGTGGCTTGCCAAATGCCAACTTCCAACACTCCAAGTCCATTCCCAACACTCCTACTTCCCATTGATTATGCAATATAAGGTGAGTGCTCTCTCTCCTATTAAAGAGCGGTTTGATTTTTTACGTCCTCATTTAATTTTTTAAAATAATAAGATTACACTTTATTTGATATTCAAGTTTAATTTTAATTAAATTATTATTTTTTTATTTTAATTTTAATTTTTTGTTTTTTTTTAAATAAATAAAATTTATAACTAATTTTTTAAAAAATTAACCAACTCCAATTTAAAAATTTCATCTTCAACCGGCGAATCAAATGCAAATTACATGATTGACATATATAAATCTCTTAAAAAAATTAATGAGAACATATATTGATTCTTTTTCCGTTTCACCTTTGATTTATCTTAAGGACTGGATCCTTTTTATAATTAATTTTTTAAAAAGTCAACCAACTCCAATTTAAAAATTTCATCTTCAACCGGCGAATCAAACGCAAATTACGTGATTGACATATATAAATCTCTTAAAAAAAATTGATGAGAACATATATTGATTTTTTTTCCGTTTCACCTTTGATTTATCTTAAGGACTGGATCCTTTTTTTATGCGCGAAAGATTGTGCAATGTGCTAATTCAACTCTAAAGTAAATACTCACCACTTGTTTGACGAGCATTGAAATTCATACCTTTTACTCCACTCACTCCATTTGTGCAAATGGGAGAAAAGAAAACTAATGCGCGTCGTACATCAAGAAATGTCTTATAAAAATTTGCAAATTTTCCAACCACTCCAAAAAATAGACAATAATTAATTACAGGGTCAAGGTCATTTGTCGTTGTATATCACGAAGTTGTAAATTTCAATTAATTATGGTGACCCCTCGAAGCAAAGTTCCCTCAACCTATATATAGATATTAAATTGTTAGAACCCTTTTCGGCTCTACATCATGAATATGATTCATTGGGCTTTCGAAAATTTAAAAAAAAAAATAAAAAATACAATAAGAGTCATGGCTGCAAGATCTAAAATATTTACTTGTGAGTCTTCATGAAACCCAGCCTTTTTTCAATTTCAAGTGTAGTATTTTCGCTGTAAGTTCTTCAAATCTTTGTAAAGAAAAATCATGAATAAATATTTTCCTCCTCCTTCATGGAGTAGAATTATGATAAAACATATCGGATTAGATTGACGCAGTATTATCTGTAACAAAGCGAGAAAAAGAAACAAAGAAACCCACCCTAACTACTGATCCTCTAGGGTTGCATTGGGTACCAAAATGGAAAACAGTCCATGAATTTCTACTCATCTCTAAAGAAGGCAAAATTACTTAACTAAGCTACATATGTTATAAAAATTTGCCAAATCCAAGACAAAGGCCTCAGTCGTGTTTTATATGTAACATGCAAAAATAATTACATAAACATAATAGGATGTCAGAGGATATGGTAACAAATAATTATTTATATGGTAAATCAATGATATATTTTTCTCCAAATCATTGATATAAACCCTAGCATAAAGAGATTCAATTCTAGCAAAGATATATTATCATGCCTTGCATTTGTAAGGATGGTGTAATGATATATCATATATCTATATAGACATCTTTTGAAATAGTTGAAGTTTGTACCCAAAAAAATGTAATGCACACAGTTGAGTTTCACCGCTGTTTCTATTCGATTGCCAAAGTACTAATCCAACCTATATGTGTGTGTGTGTGTATATATATATATATATATATATATAGACTCAAAGATGGAGCCAACAGACCACCAAAGATTTTTTAACGGAATTTCGTCATGATTATTTGAATCTACACATGATGGTGAAAAGAAGAAAAACTAACCATAGAATAACAAAGAGAAAAAATATGAATGCTTTTCTACCCCAAAAAAAAAATAAAACAAAAAAACAAAAATAAAACAAAAATAAAAACAAAAACAAACAAACAAGGAAAAAATCATCACAATTTTGTAGTAAGAAAAACAAAAATAAAACAAAATATTCGCAATCTCTGCATCAGCTAACGGTGATTTACCCTCTAAGGCCAAAAAAAAAAAAAAAAAAGAAAGACTCTACAATTGCTTAAGTCAGAATCGGTGTGTTTGACAATCAACAGTCAACCCCAACCTGTTCAAGTACCACAGTTCTACTTGCCCATCTTTTCTCCAAACTTCAACCGTTAATGTTTCCGTTAAAAAATGAAGAAAAAATTACCAAAAAAACATAAACGCCGTTAAGTACTTCAGTTTCGTTCACTAGCTCCTCTACTAAAAACCCACCAAAGTTCCCCCAATATATACCGACCAAACTCTCTCTCTCTCTCTCTCTAAAATGTCTCTCTTTTACATGGAGAAGAAATCAAGAAACAGAGGCTGAAACTGAAAACGAAAATGAAAATGAAAATCCCGTTTTGGGTTTTTCTTTTCTTTGCTTTTAAGCTAGCAATAATATCAGAATCAGCTTCTTCTTCTTCTTCGTCATCAGCATGTGACAGTCCAGACCAAGAACTACTCTCCAAGGCCTTCAAATCGGTCTCCGGCTTCAACCTCTCTTGGTTCGAACAACAACAACAAAAAGTGGGTCCCAACTCATGTCCAAACCCACCCATCAGAGAACTCAACCTGTCGTCCAAGAATCTCACCGGAACCATCGCCTGGAAGTTCCTCAGAAACATGTCGGAGTTACAAACCCTCGACCTCTCCGAAAACTCTTTCAAAGGCTCTGTCCCAGGTTGGCTATGGAACTCTGTTTCAACCCTGGTCAAAGTCAACCTCTCCGGGAACCGGTTCGGCGGAAGTGTCCGGTTCGAACCGGCGGGTAAAATCGGCTCCCTCTCGTCGGTTCAGTTCCTCAACCTCTCCGGAAACCGGTTCACCAACCTGGCTCGCTTCTCCGGTTTCCCAAACCTCACGGTTCTGGACCTTTCGGCAAACCGTTTGGGAAGTCTTCCGACCGGGCTTGGAAATCTCACGAGACTCGAGCGTCTCGATATATCGGGATGCGGGATCTCGGGAAGGCTGAGAGATATCTCGTCTCTCCGGTCGTTGAACTACTTGGACGTCTCGAACAACGCTTTGACCGGCAATTTCCCCTCCGATTTCCCTCCTCTCGACGGCCTCAAGTTCTTGAACCTCTCACTCAACAACTTCATCGGTTTCGTCACGAAAGAGAAGTACCGGAAGTTCGGCAAATCGGCGTTCATCTCCGCCGGGAATTTCACCTTCAACTCGTCGAAAAGCTTGAACTTTACGTCTAAAAACTCGACCTTTCATGTATTTTCTACTCCGCACAACAGAAGCATCCCACAAGCCGCTCACAAGCCTCACAAAAGCGATGCTTATAATGAGAGAAAACCGGAAAGAAAGAAGTCGAAGAGAGTTCTGTTGGTGGGTTTGTGCTCTGGTTCTGCCGTGGTTTTCTTGGTTTTAATGGCGGTATGTCTGGTTTGGATACGCCGGAGGAGGAGATTGGGGAGGAGGAACAAATGGGCGATCTCGAAGCCCATGATGCAACTGCCGTTCAAGGTGGAGAAATCGGGGCCGTTCGCTTTCGAGACGGAGTCGGGGACGTCGTGGGTGGCGGACATCCGAGAGCCGTCGTCGGCGCCGGTGGTGATATTCGAGAAGCCGCTGATGAACCTGACGTTCAAGGACCTGATGGCCGCCACCTCCCATTTCGGGAAGGAGTCCCAGCTGGCGGAGGGCAGGTGTGGGCCCGTCTACACTGCCGTCCTCCCCGGCGACATCCACGTGGCCATCAAAGTCCTCGACAACGCCAGAGACGTCCATCACGACGACGCCGTTTCGCTCTTCGACGAGCTCTCCAAGCTCAAGCACCCCAATCTCCTCCCTCTCTCCGGTTACTGCATTGCAGGTACTGTTCCAAATTTTATTTTATTTTAATTTTCTGTTTTCGCTTTCTCTGATTCATGGCAGGGCTTTAACCTACCATCTTAAATTGAACCCTTTAACGGGGTATAATTAATGAGCCTTTCTCCTCACACGTAAATTTAAGTAGCTGTACTTCATCATTACATTTTGGATCCATTGGGATTCGTGAATCTTGAAAATGACAAAAAAAAAAATTTTCAAAATTTTGAGACGTTTTTAATTTTTTTGTTTTTTGTTTTGGATTTTCTTAGGGAAGGAGAAGCTGGTTCTGTGCGACTTCATGGCCAACGGCGACTTGCAGAGGTGGCTGCACGAGCTGCCGACGGGGCAGCCCAACGTGGAGGACTGGAGCGGCGACACGTGGGAGCAGGCACACACCTTCCACCTGCACTCGCCGGAGAAGATGGGTTGGCTCACGCGCCACCGCATCGCCGTCGGGATAGCGCGTGGGATGGCGTACCTCCACCACGCTGGCTCCAGGCCGGTGGTGCACGGCCACCTTGTGACCTCCAACGTCCTGCTGGCCGAGAACTTCGAGCCTCGGATCTCGGACTTCGGGTTTCGGAGCTTTGGAGGCCGAGAAAACGGCAACTGCAGCACCCAGACGGACGTATACTGCTTCGGGGTCGTATTGATGGAGCTCCTGACGGGTCGGCCCGGGACGGCGGAGACGGTTGTGTTGGTGCGGAGGCTGGTGAGGGAAGGCCTCGGCGTGAACGCGATCGACCCGAGACTCCGACCGGGAGGGGAATCGGATTTGGATCGGGAAATGGTGGAGAGTCTCCGTGTCGGGTATTTGTGTACGGCCGAGTTGCCTGGGAAAAGGCCAACAATGCAGCAGGTCCTGGGTTTGCTCAAGGACATACATCCCAACTCTGGACTTGAGCTGAGTTGACTCGACTCGTCAGCTCTCCCAAGATCCGAGACTGGTGCAGTAACCCTCTCCACGCGGCTCAAGTAGCGCGTGCCACGCGTGGTTTATTGTTTTATACCGGAATGGCAACAAATTGCCCTTTCCCGTTTTTGAAAATCAGTGTAGTATTTTGGATTTTCATCTCCGTCGAGGAGAGTGAGCTTCACGCGCTGTCTTCTCGCGTGGTGTGGGATGTTGATTGGATTTTTTTGTTATAGATTTTACTGATTACACTGGTAATCTACCATGTGTTCTTGTCTCTATGTTTTGAGAAAGTTTATCTCATGTCTTTTTTTTTTTTTTTTAATTTTAAAGTGTAGTGATGTACAGACAAAAATTCATAAGTAATTAAAAAAAAAGGGTAGAAGTGGGAGCAAAAAAAAAAAAAATTAAGAAAAAGAAAAAAGAGAGAGAGAGAGACGGTGTGGGGTTATGGGATGGGGGGGCGGTGGTGGTGGAACAGATGTTGACGTTTAGGTGAGCATAGAGACCAGAGAATACCACTTATTGCTTGTCTCTTGTGAATGGGATTCTCATCATATTGCCATGCATTCTTTACTATTGTTTTGTAAGATTAATTGGTATAAATAGTTTCTGAACTCTTTTAAGAATGATGGTTTAGTTTCTGTATTTTTTTTTTTAGTCTAGATAACTTTGAACCTTATTTTTTGATAATTTCAGTTATTTTTGATTGATTCCGTTAAAAAACTCACAGAATGATCACGTGAGAAGTATGTTTTGACAAAAACAAAAAGAAAGAGGAGAGACTTCCCTCCCTCCCTCTTTCCCTCCTTCTCCCACCCCCCACCATCCCAGATCCAATGTCGAGGTCGAAGCCAGAGCTGGCGCCAGCCGTCTCCCTCCTTCCCTTCCTCTCTCCCTCCCCCCCCCCCCCCCCCCCCCCCGATTCTCCCTCCTCCCTCGTCGGGTTGCCCCCTGATCCTCCCTCCCTGGGGTCAGTCCCCCCCCTCCCCCACTGCCACCGAAGCTAATTTCGATGATAAGAAATGGAGAGAGAGGGGAGAGCAGGGGGGGTGTGGGGAGAATTTTATTTTTTACGATTATTTTATTTTGTTAAGTTAATTATTATTAAATTATTAAAATACTATTATAAAATAGATCACATACATTGCACATGACTCATTCCGTTAAAAACTTAACGGTTTTAAATAAAAATGACTGGAATGGTTAAAAAATAAGAATTTAGGATTATCTCAGTAAAAAAGAAAAAACACAGAGATCAAACCGTCACATTTATAAAAGTTTAGAGATTATTTGGACCGATTACTCTTTCTTTAATTCTTTATTTTTGTTTTTGTTTATTTTTTGTTTTTTCCTCTAGTGTTTCTTCATTTGTTTCCATTGCCTGCTTTATTCCTTTCGACCTTTTTCCTTCTTTTCTTTTCTTTTCTTTTTTTTTTTTTTTTTTTTTCACTTTTAGCTTTTGAATTCTTCAAAAAGGAAAAAGACACTTACATATTCCCTAAGTTGATCACTCGATGTATTTTATCTAGTCACGTGTTATGTAATTGGACTTTAAAGTGGGGACCCTAGTGCTATCTATATATACATATAATTTTTTTTTCTTTGATTTTGTGGGCAACTTTTTTACAAGGGAGAGAGAGAATCTGTGGTGCGCTGTGGTTTCTGCAAATTAACAAATGTCTGTATGTGTAGTGTGGTCGTCAATTTTGTACGCCATTTTTGTCTCTCGCATTATTTGTCAAACGTTTCCATAAGCCTTAGTGGTATACTTAAAATTGTGTGAACGGGAATGCCATTTGCCAAAAAAAAAAAAATTCCGTTGCTTCTGTGCCTGCAATAGGAATGAGAAAAATAGAAAAAGAGAGAGGGTAGATCACACAGGTAAGAAAAATAAGAAAGGAGAAGATATCATATCTCGTGTTGTTTGGTCTAAAATACTATCAATAGTCTCTTCAGTTATAGAGATCAAAATTAACATGTTTGAAAGGATTTGAAGTCCTTCATCTAAACCTTTCTTTTCTCATTTTTTTTCACATCAAACAATCATGATTCATGCATGTCAAAAATCCTTCCATTAATCATTCCACCGCTCTCCTTCCTAGCACTTTTCACTCCTACCAAATACACTCCTAGGGTTACAGTTGTTGAAGATTTTATGGAATAATTGATTCCGAAGAGATTTTACAGCTAGGATAATTGATTGTACAACCATAAGATTGATTTGTTTTCAGATTTTGTTTATTCACTTTCCTAACTTAGCTTAGCTTGTATTGTATAAATTGTACCTCCCTCGCATTCGGTAAAGAACAAGTCTTGAATTCCGTATTTTTTTTTCAATTTCATATTTTGAGTTAAAAGTGTGTGGACACGTTAACGTATCTTGATATCGGTTAATCTACCTTCATTTAAAAAGTGTGCGCAATATGGAATATGCTTCATGCAATTAAGATGGTCAAATTACGTCTCATATGCACACTTTTGTGTTTGTCTATTATGGCCTCTTTGTTTGTTTGTTACTTCTGTGTAGCCAAGAGAGAAGCTTTTCTTTGTACGTTATATCCATGTGTGAGCAAAATAGGAAGTTGGAAAAATGAAGGGTTCATGAACGGAAGATTGTACTGTTCCTCAATCAAACAACTGTTCAATTCTACTGACTTTCTTGTCACTCTTTTCTTTTATATTATTTAATCTATTTTGCTGCGATTTATTTGTATTGATGGACCCTCTCTTATAAAATACAAAAAAGGAAATGGAAATCCGTTAAAAAAAAAAAAAGGTGAAATAGATTAAAGAGGAAATTCTATGCAGGACTTTACGAATGGAATTTTCTTTTTCTTTTTCTTTTTCTTTTTTTCTCACTTTCCTAAATTCCAAGACAGATATCTTACTAGGTTTACAGAATTTCCCATAAATATAAAATATAATATCTGTTTTATTATAGATAGGTATATAATTCAATCAATTTTGTAAATTTTAATCCTTTTAATGCTATTTAATCAGATCAACTTTCACGATCAACTATCAATAGGATTAAAAACCAAAATGTCTACCCATTTTGTGCAAATATTCTCGTGGAGATCCGGCATCCTCCTCGTCCTTGGTGGTGGTCCAGAGGGCAACGGCTGTTAATCCACACGGCTGGTCACTGGAGGAGGCGTGCATCGACCCCAAAGTTTCCTTGTTTTTGCATTTATTTCCATAGATCAAAGACCGACGATTTAAGACCCTAGAAGTCCACATTGGATATGGGACCAAAGATGAAAAACTCTTATTCAATTTTGGCTACTAGATAACTTTTTTTTTTTTAATTGAAAAAAAAGATCTGATAGTGGTTCCATCATTTTCAAGTTTTTTCAGTCTTACAGATAAGTACGCGTCTCTAAATATGACAGAATCAGGTCTTTTATGCCAGTTTCTCTCAATTATCCACCCAAGATCTACATTGCTCTCACCTACCCAAACATTAATAGTCCAAACTGGAATGAGGACCTAAACATGAGATAATGAGAATCGAATTTGGATGAACAAAGATGAAATATCTAATAAATGTATCATGACTTTTTGCCACCTCCATCCGCCAATATCGGTGTGGTTATTAGATAACTTAATTCTATAATCATACGTCTCTTGGATTAAGTTACAAGTTGCCTATGATTTGAGATGCTGTTGTTTTCATGTCATTGTCCAACTTTAGTCCCAAGCCCTCAAAAGTGGTCAAATATAGCACAGGCAAAAAGCTTTCGTGATGGTTCATGATGTAATTTCATGTCTCTCGTCTATGCTGTGAAGGTGACACTTCTAAAAATTATGTTGGAAGAACATATGCAACGCGTAATCAAAGCTATACACCAAAAGTAAATAAGGCACTAATTGAGTTATATCTTTTTTTTTTTTTGGGTGCCCTTTTTCTTTTTCTTAAAGCAGACAACGATTGGAAAAGAAATAAAAGCCGACAACACAATTCCGTGCCCTGTCTCAAAGTTTATCACTCATCTTCTTTTATTACCTATCCAATCTTTTTTGGGATGTAGATAATATTAGATATATGTGACCTATCCCATGTTTGATTTTTCATTTTTCGTAAAATTATAAATCAATAATTCTTTAACAGTGTAAGATACATACTAATCATAGGACGTTGTTTTCAATCATTATTATGTATGTTTTATATAATTTTTCATTTTATTGTTATTTTGATTTTTGACTCAAAAACGTTTGAAAACACGCATTATCAAAAATATCCTACTATAGAAAGCTTATGCTTAACTGAGAATTTAATCCGGCTGGATTTTATTGCTTGGTAACTTGGTTTCTTTTGGTTTCGCCAAAGCATCTTTATCTTATATTCATTAGAAGTGCCAAAATATTTCATGTTGGCTTTTCAAACGCTCGCCTTTTGCTCTCTTTTTCTTTTTCTTTTTTTCTTATTATTATTACTATTAGTTTTTTTTTTTTTTTTTTTGCAATTTACTACTATTATTGTTATTATTATTATTACATCCAAAATCTTTCCTCCTAAATCTTTTCTCCTAAAATTTTTATATTTTTAATCTTTCATTGAAAATTTTTTTGCCTCTTTGTCCTTATTAAAATAAGTTTTCTTAAATACATCCTCATTTAAATATTTTCTCTTACAATCTTTTAGATATTGTTTTTTCAATATTACTTTAGATTTAACCATCTCTCTGCTTTTCAAATGTATATTTAAGTACCTGATTTTTCCCGACAAAGTGTTTCTTCCAGAACATACATTTTTTTTATTAAAATGTATGTCTTGCCGTTTATCTGTTTTTTTTTTTGGTAAGTCCATCAAATTCAATGATGTTCTTTAAAACTAGTATATATAATACAGTCACCAAGATTTAGACAAATTAGAATGTTATTAATTTGGTGGTTGAATGAAGAATATGGGCTAATAAATATCCTATATAGTCTATGTTTGGAGTACCTGCTAAACCAGTCTTTTCTGAACTTTGGCAATTAGCATTACGTGTGGTTTGGTTAATTTGGGAACTTTTTTTTTTTTTTTTTTAAATGAAATTCCGACGTGTAAATGGTACTCGTTAAAGACTAAAGTCAAGTCCATTTCCGTGTTGTGTCTTGAAGAAGAAAAGTGCTCTTCGAATTAGATTGATTTGATAACTACTTTTGGATTTTCATGAAAATTAAAATACAATAATTTAATTCTACTACCAATCCCAATATTAATCATGATAATCTTGTTTTGAATAATGATCACATTCAATTCCAAAATCCACGTTAGTATATCAATAAAAACCAAATCCACGTTAATTTAATCATTATTTCCAGCTCAGCCTAATTTTCAAACAGCAAACCAATCAGCAAATAATAACGTGCCTTCCTCCAATTAAGTCTCCGTTTGTTAAGTTAATTAGAGATGAAATTTTTAAATTAGAGTTGGTTGACTTTTCAAAAATTAGGTATAATTTTTGTTGACTTTTCAAAAAAAAAATAAAAATTGAGATGAAAATTTTGAATTAAAACTTGAGTTCCAAACACAACAGAAATCCTTTTTGTTTTTTAAATTTGCACTGACCGGTGACCCAAAGATAATTAGTAGCCTACCTTCCAAAAATAGTAATGACAATTTCGAGTAAAACTTATTTTTGTATCCTATGTTTTTCTTATGAAGGTGTTTTATGTCTTTTACACTATAAAACGGTGGTCGTATTTTATGTTTAGAAGACACGTTTATTATATATTATATCTTAAACATAATGTGAAGTTTATTTGCATATCTCGTATATTTCGTTTTGATAGAAGTACTTTTGAATAGTAAATTCACTCGTTTTATTATTTATCTATTCTCTTTTTCTATTTATTTTTACCAATCACATTATATATTCACTCTCTTTTATATATGAGACATCCAAATGCATATTGTATTTCATATATTATATTGTAATATAATATAAAATAAACATGTAATTCAGACAATTAAACCATTATAGTTATATATATATATATATATATATGTATATCACTTTGATATTGTAAAACAATCATGAAACTGCCCTTTAGCTACATGTACAAAGATTTGCGTCCCTTCTTAAATAACATCAGATACTTGTTATTTCTTTATTCCTTTTATGAAATCATAACACTCTTATAAATTATTTAGTATTACCGCTCGATCAAGATTTATTTGTTGCGAGCACCAGGGTAGGCAGGTATTGAACATCGTCGGCGCCAAAATTGTTGGCCATTGGGTGATCAATCATCTATTGCCAATTTTCAAAATTCAGTGTTCGCTAAGGATTGTGACTAATTATCTAGCACATTCGGGGATGACCTTTTTCAGAATCTTGCGTTAGAAATCACTAAAATGACAAAATGTATATATCATCTAGCGAGTTCACGACTGGCGAGCTGTGTTATGCACTAGAGACATGCAAGAGCGAGTTGACGGGTTGGAGGATGAGAAAATTTCTAAAATCCCAACCGAAGACCGCCCAATTATGTAGGTGGATTGGGCAAGCTGGAGCCTACGGTGAGTTTGGAACCATCATTCGTTATATATTATATTTTAATACAATATAATATGTATTTTGGTATCTCATATATTTCAAAACAAACATATTTGAACAGTTTACTAACTTATTTAACTATTCATTCATTTTTTTTTTCTTCTACTTTTACCAATCACGTTATATATATATATATATATATTTTTTTTTTCCCTCTCCCCGACCAATATGCACATTTTATTACAAATGTATAAATGAGACATCTAATGCATATTGTATTCCATATATTATATTAGAATACAATGCAAAATTAATGATGTTTCAAAACGGATCACAATAAGCAAAATATCTCAAACTTCTAACAACTAGTTTAGCTTTGCTTCTCCAAAGGCACATACACATCTTCAAAGAGTTCATCCACCATTTGAATCCAATCTAAAATATCTTCCTCGGAAGAATTCCCAGCAATTATTCGAATGTGATCAAGACCATCACAGTCTAGGATTGCTCTAAGAGAATACGTAGAAGCTCTCGGATTGAAAATGCTATGACTCATAGATTACCACACGTATCCCAACCGATGATGGGCTTACGAGTCTCCAAAAAATGGGCCCAAGTAGAAGAGAGCCCAATTAAAGCACGCCCAGGGCCCAACGTTAGGCCCAGTAACAACCACTCCCTTTAAATTGGTTTCTCTCATCCAGCTTCCCAGTTCCTTCCAATTTCTCAGTGAAAAGTGCCAAAAATCGTCCTTTTCCTTTCCTCCTCCAAATCCTTTACCAGTTTGACAATTTTCTTCCAAATTCTTTCTGAGCTTCAAATTATCCTTTCCCTCTCGAATTTTGCCGGAAAATTTGCATTCAAAACCCTAGTTTTGTTCACTCTTGCCCCCAAATTTTCGTTCGATCCCGATCCCCAAACCCTAGCTCCCATGGCGTCGAGAAAGAGGCAATCGGACGGCATCGCTTTGCTGTCCATGTACTACGACGAGGAAGAGGACGATGAGATGGAGGACGCCGATGAGGAACACGGAGGAGAAGGAGAAGAAGACCGTCCCCGAGTCGACGATTACGGAGAACCGAGGAGTGCGGAAGATTCTTCAATGGCGGATGGCGATAGAATGGTCGCTGGTGATTCAGGTAATGAGGAAAACACGCCGCGAGATGTCGTCGACGAGGAGAATTCGGCTCCCGGTAAAGGTCAGTTCCGTCCCCCCACACCGCAGCAGAATCAAGCTTCCTACACGTCGCCGACGCTGCAGCAACAGGCTGTTGCTTCGGATAATACGAGGAACAGAAGAGGAAAGCTCGCAATTGTGGATTACGGTCATGATGAAGTTGCGATGTCTCCTGAGCCTGAGGTGATGAGCATTTTCTCTCTTTTGTCTCTAAACTAAAGAAAGTTTGATTAGATGTTTAATTTGCTGCATTTGGAGTTTTATTGGTCTAAACCTGGAAAATTTCACCATTCAAGGTCAATTAGGTAAAGAAATTAGTCTGCGTGTTTGTTTCGTAGGATTTCATATTCTCTTTTTGCTCCTTTTGAAGATTTTTCGGACTATATTTTGGTAAATTTTTAGCCTTTTATCTGTTTTCTACGTTTGGTTTGTTCCTAGTTAATAACTTATGACCAGTATTTCTTTCGTGTGATATTTGATCGTGTCTGAGCCATGAGAAGATATGGCACAGTATTTTATTTTAGGTAATATGTGGCTGTTCCTGAAAGAGTTTTGATATTTGATTTCTGATTTGGTGCTGCGTGTGATTGCAGGAGGGTGAAATAGGAGGAGGCACGCACCTTCGATCTGCAAATGGTACGATTTGGTGACTTTTGATTATATGAGCGTCAGGTTTCATCCATTCTGTTTTTTATCTATCCGCTCGTTCATGCCAATGTGCTTCTTTGGTTTTGCATTTTCTGCTGTTGTTATATGCCTGCAAAGTTCCCCATTTTGAGGTTGTGTGTGTCTTTATTGTGAATGAGTCACTGGTGCTTGTTCAGGAGTTGTATTGAGAAACCTTGTATTATGGAACATCAGGTCGAACTACATAAAATTATTGATACTTCGCTGAGTTCAGTTTCTTGGGTGGCAATGGAGGATGAAATTAGTGGAAACTGGATTATAACTAACTAAATCAGCCCGTGGAAAATATATAAGTAAGTTGTGATGTCAAGTTGTCAACATCGACAGCTTTGAAAATAATCACTTTTTTCTATTTGGTTTTGCGCATGCGCACACACAGTTTTTCTCCCTCTTTAATTTAGCGAATCATGAGTGTTATGTATTTTAGTGTTGTTCTTGTCAAGGTGGACCTAAGGTCTTATAAATTATATTGAGAAGACTGTAGAAGTTAATAATAGAAATAATAGTAAATATTATTCTTGATTATTATTTTCAGGATCATACTTCTTGATTGAGAACATGATAGCAGGGTGAATAGGCTCTTTTCTGTTACAAGTAATCTAGTACACGTACATTTGAAAAAAAAAAAAAACGGTACATGTACACTTTAAATTTCCAATGGGCCTTTATCTATGTACCTAATTATATAAAGTTGTCTGCAGCAGGTGATTTCTATGGTAGAACACCTCCTGGAACGGTTCAGGTTTCATCACCTAGCAATCAAGCAACTCCCCAATTATCCAGTCCGCCAGAATCCGATAGAATGAACTATGCAGGACACGATTTAGAGGTTGGAGATGCTACAGAGGCTATAATAGGGGAGCAAAAAGATGTTGACCCGTTAGATAAGTTCCTTCCACCACCACCAAAAGCCAAATGCTCCGAGGAGTTGCAGGTGAGTTCCTTCTTCCAACAGCTTCTTTATTATTTTATGCACACCTTCTATTTCCTTTAGTTCGTTTCTGCTTCTTTCCTTGTGTTATATTAATATTAATATGAATATTATTAATTATTAATTAAATTTTTTTTTATATGCTTCTCCTTTCTATGAATACCTGCAGAGGAAAATAAATAAGTTTCTTGATTATAAGAAAGCTGGGAAAAGCTTCAATGCAGAAGTGCGCAATAAGAAGGCCTATCGAAACCCAGATTTCCTGCTGCATGCAGTGAGGTATCAAGATATTGATCAAGTAGGGTCTTGCTTCAGTAAAGATGTATTCGACCCTCATGGATATGACAAAAGCGACTACTATGATGAAATAGGTCTTTACAATTCCTTTGAATATATCTATCTTCAAGAATGAATGTGTGTGCCTGTTTTGTACATGTTACGGGCTTTCTTTCATTCTCCTGAGATACAAATACTGCCACATGGGGAATTAAACGTTTGAGTTGTGCATTTTGGTCCTCTTTGTCCATCTTAGCTAGCCAGTAAAGTTTGTAGAATATGTGGTTTATTTGATATTTTGGACTAAGTATTCTACAATGCATCAATCATTTCTTCATCCCTTCTGGTTTTTGATGATTGTTGATAAAAGGGTTTTTGATGATTGTTGGTAAAATATTTTGAGTGTGTGTGTGTGTGTGTGTTTTAAAACGCAGAGATCCTCTGTCACTTATGTTCCGATGCCTTAAAACGCTGAGATCCTCTTTGTCACTTATGTTCTGATGCTTTAAAACGCAGAGGTTGATATGAGGCGTGATATGGACCGAAAGGAACAAGAGAGGAAGAAAAATCAGAAGATTGATTTTCTTTCAGGGGGGACACAGCCTGGAATTGTTGCTGGTGCACCCAAAATTAACGTGCCTGTTCCAGGTTTGAGAACTACCCAGTTTTGAACTTTTCTAGTAGTTACTATGGTTCACAACCCCATTCCAAAACTTACCTACCTAAGCGAACGCCAAGTGCACCAACTTAGAACTTATTCATTGATGTTGACCTTATATAAAGTCATTTTTTAGGTGTTCCACCCATGGCTGTTTCTGGGTTGCACGCTCCTCTGCCATCTACTGATGCGATCCCCCGGGATGGTAGACAGAACAAGAAGTCAAAGTGGGACAAGGTTTTTTTCACCCTTAACCTTGCATGTGGGATAGTTGTCTGTCTTATATACTGTAAGAGATAGCTGATAAACTCGGTCTTTGAATCTCTTGTTTCAGGTAGATGGTGATAGAAGAAATCCTCTACCTTCCGGAGTGCAGGATTCTATATCCGCAGTCGGAGCCCAGACAGCAGCAGTCTTATCTGCTGTTAATGCTGGTGCTGGATACATGGCTTTTGTGTAAGTTTCACGTACTGTAAAATACTTGTTTTTGCTTAACATCTACCCTGTTCATTGTTTGTGTTCCTTTCTAAGTGGGAAATTCAATTCTAAATGTTGTTGACATGAAGAAACTTTATTGAAATACATAAATTTCTTTCAAATAAAAAACTCAATGATAATCCCGAGTTATTTTTTTTTTTTCAATAGAATACTAAATATAGTTACCCTTTTAAAAGTAGGCCATGATGCTATGTTTTCGATGTCCCTTCTATCCTCTTGCTGCACAACAAATCAAGAAAACCGGCTGGAGACGAGATTTGATACCCGAAGGGTATATGGTGGAATTCTCATCATCTCCAATAACTAATCATTGGAAGTGGTATTTGGATTAGGTAACAGACTTGTTGTACATAGATGTAAGTATACACAGGATGGACTATGCTGGAATTGCTGTATGGTAACTTGTGTCGTACATCTGCAGTACATGATAAGCCGCCTAATAACCGAAATATATCTCACCTTATGAAATTGGAAGTGATGAGTCTGAGTCGATCAGATTTGCTCTTCTTGTCAATCTACTAGTTACCTCTATTTTAAGATGTTGAAATGTAGGTTACTGTCTGTCTTGCAGGCAGCAACGACGGCGAGAGGCGGAAGAGAGAAGATCTAGCGATAGGAAGTTAGAGAGAAGATCTTGATCACCTGTTGTATTTCCTAATAGTGTATTATCATAAACACAATTTTGAAATCTGAAATTGAGAAAAGTAGTCGTGGCAACGATTTTCCCCCCCACTTGAGTTGGTATACTGGGGGTTTGTATCTTTGTTATCATGCATTCTGTATATTGTTGTTAGCATGAAATTTAATTGTTTCGTTAAGTGAACTTAAACCACCCTATCCTGATAGTTCCGGCTGAAGGGAGATTACTCTGTCCTTTTTTTTTTTTTTTTTTTCCTTTGGCTAAAAGAGAGAGAGAGATCTTAGGGGTGACACCCCTTCACTTTCTCGCATTTGAGAACGTCCCAAGGCAATTAATGTATGGGGACTTAAACCTTGGACCTTCCTTAGT
This sequence comes from Ficus hirta, assembly GCA_038430175.1. NCBI lineage: Eukaryota > Viridiplantae > Streptophyta > Magnoliopsida > Rosales > Moraceae > Ficus > Ficus hirta. The sequence continues at coordinate 11,111,124 of CM076589.1, forward strand.
AAGAGTTCAAGGAGCAAGTCTTCAACCACTCCGTCCACTCCTTTTGGGGGGAGATTCTCTTTCTGATTATGTTGTCTCTCACCATTTTTTCGCTTACTATTCAACACTTGAGGGTCCTTTATTTTTTTTTTCCCCCCCTGGAATACTCTTCTTGGTTTTATAAATGTGTGAGTACGTGTGTGTGTGTGTGGATATATATATATATATATATATATGTGAGAGCCGATTTCTTATCCTTTGCCCTCGGAGCAGACATCATATTAGGGTTTCTTTGCAACGACACAAATTTATTAAGTATATGCTACGTAGCTTTTCTTTGCTTGAAAATTTAATTAGCTTTAAAATAAGAAGATGCATCAACGCCTAACATTGCCCTGTAGAAAAACACGACAACAAGTAGTTATTTATTCATTTGGGGACTGTTGATAAGTTCTTTGGCTCTCCAGCTTTCCCTCTCCTTTATTAATACCACTACCAAACCCTCGCCACAGTAGTCTTTGAATAAAGCCAAAAACATATGCTAATCAAGAGAGAATTTAGTGTTTATAAAGGGACCCATTTGGATATTTTTAATTTGAGCTGCACATGTATAATACACACATGCACGCCTGTATATACATATATACGCACACAAACTTCACCGATCACTCTTTCCTTTTAAGTCAAAATCACCCTTTTCATTATCACTCTAAACTCTAACTTCTCTAGCTAGCCGAAAGGACTCCACTAAACATCACCAATATGACCCTACCTCTGCTCGTCTCACCAAACACATATCCGAGTACTCCTTTACTCCAAACTAGAGCCTGTTTCGGGTAGGTTTTGGAAATATAATTTTTAGATATTTGAATTAGAGTTTTGAAATGTGTGTTTGATTAAATATATATATATATATATATATAAACATACATATATATATATATCATAATATCTGGTGTAGGTACTACAATCAGTCCACCAGTCCAATAATTATAGGACAGGAAAAACTAGGCAACACAAAATGACGATAGCCTAAGAGAAGCTGAATTTTTGTTTTTAAGACTTTTAATTCAATAACTCAAACAATAGAGTTTTATGATTCCCTTTATAATCTTAGTTCGTCGACGCTAGCTTAGAAGTATTCTTATACCATTGTAAGCAAAACCTGGTTAGGCTGATAATTGATAAGCCTTTATATGCTTGAACCAATCGTAGCCTAGCAACACTATTGTCTCCTTCAGCTTCTGTCCATTCTTTTATTCTCTTCATCTTAAAAGAAAGCAGTCGGTGCTTACAACAGAAACAAAATTCTCTACATCTACACTCTGTATTTTTTCTATCGGATAACTTCTCGAAAAGGAACTATAAAATTAGGAAAATAGAGTAAGATAAGTTAGAGAAAACATTATACGATTTTTTTTATCATTATTATTAAAAAAATCATTATTAAAAAAAATCAGTTTTTGTGTTTTTGGAAAGTCAACAAATTTCTTAACTAGTTTTTGAAAAGTCAACCAACTCTAACCTAAAAATTCTAACTCAAACCGCTGTTCCAAACACACTATAATCTAAGTCATGATCGGAAATTCAACAGAGTACCTTAGAGAAGTTACTGCTGAAAGATGAGGATACTATGTAAATATTATTCCATTTAGAACGACAAAAAATATATTCTTCCGAATATTTATCTGTCCATGAGGTAGAAATTTCTACCCTCAGAGATAGCCCCATATCGTTGAGATGATTTAGTACATGTAACAAGGAATCGGTACTCAGTTCCTCATGGATAATCATAATATGCATAAATCATGCATACATATAACATCATGTGATATATATACATATATACATATATATATATATAATATAGAGAAAATTACCTAAATAATTATATTTTTTAATCCTTTGATCAACATGACATAAATTTTTAATTCTTGACTAGTATGACACAAACTTTAGTTTTATTAGTGTCTGATTTGTATCATATTAGTTAAGTATCAAATATTTATATCATACTGATGTAATAGTCTTTAAATTTGTGTTATGCAGATGCTTTCCCCATATGTGTGTGTGTGTATATATATAATATGAAGCAAAGGCTGATTCACATACCTGAGACGTGAAGCATTGATTAATAACCACCTTGACATTTTTCATCACGTGACTAATCATTCCAAATAATTCCTTCAATTTATTTGATCAAATGGCTTGATCCTCGGCTTCTCCGAGAAAGAAGTTGAATTTTGCATTCAACAAGGATGAAGAAGTTGATAGGGAATAGAAGGGCAGCTTGTACTCGACTTCAAGTAGATTCGGAGCATCAATCACGGTTGCTGCATTTAGGTTCTTGCAAATCCTCAGCTTTAATTTAGTCAAATTCGAGCTCGAAAGAATAGCTTTCGAAGCCTGAACATTCTCCAGGACCAAAACCTCAAGAGAAACAAACCTACAAATTTGAGTTCGGAGCCACTCCGACGTTATGTTAGCATCTCTTTACAAGCTTCTAGATTAACCTCACATGGTATATCGGATGCCAGCCGGTCGCACAAGAAAGACTCGAGAGTCGGAGCCTCTATCTCAATCCTGCTAAGCCCTGTGTGCTGACCCCCTAAAACAACATTCTTCAACTTAACATGATTTGGAATTTTGATACTGGTCAACCTCTTACAGTTTAAGACCCTCAGATGCTCCAATGAAGGACTCGTCGAGATAAATTTGCGAAGTAGATCAGAATCTAGATACATTACTTCTAGAGTAAGGTTTCGCAGACGAGGAAAGTCTATATCGCTCCAATTTTTTAACTCGAATCCGATCTAACACCAACCTTGTTAATGTCGCGGACGAGAAATGAAGTTGTAGCACTTTGAGATCCCTAGAGATCAATTGTTTCATGAAATTTTCCAATTCGAATGGTAATTGATGTAGAAAGTCAAGATTCAATCGGAGTTTCTCCAGATTAAGTCCTCGATTGCAGTAATTTTGTAGCAACTTGGATAGGGATTTCGTGACGTTGTGCTGATCGAGATTGAAGTCGAATAAACTAAGATCCAATGCAGGACATGACTCCCATTCCCTTCACCATATCTTTGGATAAAATGCTAGTTCAAACTGCTTCTTTCGTTGAAAGGAAATCTAAAATGTGATGAATAACTTCTTTAGGCAATTGAGAGATCAAATCCATGATATATATACCACATTTTTTTATCTATTGATCAATATGATACAAATTTATTATTTTTGACCAATATGATATAAATTTTAGTTAACTTTAGTTTAATTTTGTATTATATTGGTCTAATTTTAATTTTTTGTGTCATGTTGATATAATGATATTTAAATTTATGTCATTCAAATACTTTTCTTAATAAAATAAACGACGCTAATAATAATAATAATAATAATAATAATAATAATAAAACCTAAACGACACTATGTAGCACCATTTTGGCAGAAAAGTGTATATATATGTATGTATTTATATTTGGATAAAGTTATTCTGTAGAAAAATAATAATAATTAGCCTTAGTGCCTAGAAACACTCCTCAGTGACTCCGAGAATCAATAACCGGTTGAAGAGAAAGTAATAACAATAATGCAATTGATTCCTGGAGAATAGAAAGACAAGCGAAGTACAAAAAAACAAACTTAAACTTTTATCGAAAAGGTTTTCAGCTTTTCCATATTTTTATAGGCTAAGTAATCTCAGACATAAAAAGGAAATTAAATTGTAAAAGAAAAAAAAATAAAGGAATCAGGATTATTCAAGTATATATATATCACGAAATCTATTTTAAATTATTGAAGTAAACAACAGAGTTTTAAAAATATTTAAAAATAAACAACAGTAAATAGCAAATTTAATATGTAAATAGCAGTAAAATTGTTAAATTTCACTTAAAAAATTATTAAATTTCTGTTTACTTAATAAATTTATTGTTTATCTAATAAGTTTATTATTTACTTTAAATATTTCAACCTCTAAAAATGTTTAAAATTATTACTATTTATTTTATTTAATTTCGTAAAATTTACTTTTAAAGCTACGTCCTTTTGCAACGACTCAAATAATAAAAGTATTTACTCAGCTTTTCTTTGCTTAAAAAATTTTACTTAGCTTTACTCCTACAAAAAAAGAGGAAAAAATATATATATATATATATATGTATATATTACTTAGCTTTACATTTTCGGACCTGGCACTATATATTAACCTGGCTGGGTACCGCTAATTAATCACTGCTTCCAATACACGTAGACCCTATCTTCTAGCATTATAAGATTATTTACAATACACAAGTTCTTTTGCTCTCCAGCTTTCCCTCTCCTTTATTAACACTACCCAACTCTTCCCAAAGTAGTCTTGAATAAAGCCAAAAACACATGCTAATCAAAGAGATAATTAGTGTTTAGAAAGGGACCCATTTGGACATTTTTAATTTTGAGTAGCATATGATACACACATGCACGCATATATATATATATATATACACACACACACACACATACACATGCATACACACATACACACACAAACATCACCAATCACTATTTACTTTTAAGTCAAAATCACACTTTGCATGATCACTCTAATTTCTATATAGCTAGCCGAAAGGAATCCATTACGCGTCCTTAGGAAAAGGAAGGAAAAAGATGGCAATATGACCCTACATTTACTCATCTCCATCACTCGCACACATATCCAAGTACTCCTTTACTCCAAACTTTTAATCTTTCTTAAATCGTATATTCTTATTGGAATGCTTATTTTCATCTCTAGCCGAAATGTACTCGGGATTGGAAGACCAAGTGAAATCCAACATGGGTCCCACTCCACCTGGTCTTTTAATCCCGAGTAATCGGCATATATATAAAATATTTTTTAACAATCTTTTCTTTCTTTATCTATTATTTCCTGTCCTAAAGTTCTTTGATAAGCATATTCCTACACAATTTGATATTTCACATAAAAATTTGTTTGCTAAGGAAATATATAATATGGAAAAAATCATACCTTGAAATTCCACTCAGTCTTGGTTGTAAACCAGCAAGAAGTAGGTATTGTTGTCTCGTTATCCATATCTCCTTCATGATAGCAACATGGCTTTAGTTTTAACGTGTAGAAAAAGAAACTTATTTGCCTTTTTCCTCAGCTGCTAGACGATCAGGTCAGGCATATTCACTTATCTTATCTGTCTTTTGGGGATTACTACTTGTCATTATAGTTTTTGCTACTTTTGCTTCATATATATAGATATTTATATATATATATATGTAGCTCCTTTCCTGCTTTACGCCTGTGCGTGAAAGAGAAACAGGCTTTACGTAGTTACATGACTAGGGTTTTCGAACTTTGATCAAGTACAGACACGCCAATTTGAATAAAAGCACCGAATTTTTTTTTATGTTGTACGATTTCTTCCTTTCTTTTTATTTTTATTTTATTTTTATTTCAATATACATGTTTTACCACATGTTGTAACAAGTATTTTTATTTTTATTTTTCCTGCAGATTAATTTGATTAAATGACTTTTGGGAGTTTGCCTGGGATTCCACTTTTTTGACAAGGAATCCGTTGTCTAAATCTGCAAGATTAACGTCTTCAGCAAATAATTAGTACCCTGATATGTAGCAGACTTTTTCTGGTCATCAAAGGATCTACACACACACAAGTGCTGGTAGAATTTGGCGCAGAAACACAACTATTGGGATATTTATTTATTTATTTTTTTAACAACTAGTCCGGCAGATATATTTAAATACAATTGCTCTGAGGGATATATCAGTGCACATATATAGATAAGAATACTCTCATGTTCAACAGCCGGATGGATCCGATAATTATAACTTTTTAATAAATAACTTGTAACAATTAGTAGACTTATTTATAAATTTATTTAAAATTATAATATTATACTATTTAGTACCTGTTGATACAAAAAATAGATATCAATAAAAAATATTACAATAAAATCAACTAATTATTATAATAGCATAATAAAAAAAAAATTACAAGTCTAACTATAGATAAGAGAGTATACTATACATATATGTGAGTGCACATATATATCCTCGTATTGTCTAGAATAGGTACGTATATGTATGTATCGTCTGTAGAACTATATACATACATAAAACACCTCAGAAAATTATAAAAAATAACGAATAAATAAAAAGAAAAGGGAAAGGAAAATAAAGTACTCTAAAGTGAATGCTGCAGGTTAATAATTTTATTGTCTTCCCCCACATACTTTGACTTTAAGGGAAAATACTATTAACTACATGTGCATTGATAAAGTTTTTGAGAGAATATATATACATATCTTTTAGAATTTTGCATTTTCTTTCAAAACCCATTATTAACAAAGTGTTCCATGTTTTGTCTTCCTTACTCGGACAGAGTTTTACAAACTAGCAGAAAGCGCACTGGCTACTGATAACTGGTTTAGAAATAGAAATACTTGTAAAACCACTTCCCAAATTAAAGATGAAATAGTTAGAGTCCACTAGGAATAAAGATTACCTATTTAAAATTAATATCTCAAATAATATCTAACCAATCATATTATGCTACGTCACTTAATACTGTTAGATGGTAAAATATAAAATAATGAGTTATAAAACATTTCAAACTTTTTAAATGATGTGACGCACATAATATTATTGATTTAGACATTAGTTGAGACAGTAAAAACTAGACATGAGATTTAAGTTAGTAAACTGCAGTATTACTAATCATAAATATAACAATATGCTTTTGTAAAGTAGAAATTTCTTCATTACCTTTTGTTTTCTTGTGAGTAAATTTTAGGAAAGTACATGTACGGGAGGGCCTGAATCAATTCCACTACAAATTGTTTGGAAAAAAAAAAAAGAAAAAGAAAAAAAAAAAAAGCGCAACTAGCTGCAATGTCATATTGCACTTGGAGAATGTATTTCAAGAAGTGTAGCCATATTAATCGTATAAATATAATCATATGCATGAATCTGAAGCGAAATTCATGACAAGGAAATGTACGTCTTTTTCTAACTTTATAACTATCCACAACTACAACTTTTCCCTTAAAGTTATGTGTTATAAATTCTAGAAATTTATCAAGACATCTTTTGCCTAGATAAAATAATATTGGAAAACAATTTGTAAAGATAAAATAATATTGTGTCCTGAGAAACATTAATGTTACAAATTCAAGAATTTAAATTAAAGGTAGAAGAATTTGAATTATACTATTTTGGTGATGTCAGATATTAAAAAAAAAAAAAAAACCTTTATATTTTGCCTACAACTACTTAGGCGGATCAATTTTGATTCTTTCAGCGTCTCTCTCTCTCTCTCTGTTTAAATAGTACTCCAACTCTAAAGACAAAAAAACAGACATCAAACATAGCTATGGCAGAAACTTGATCAGCACACAAGCAATATTTAATGTATATAATTAAATGCAATATACCCATTTACTCATATCGCCGTAAATAAGAGATAAATATTGGGGTATACATGTATTATTTTCATTCAATATACTTATGTAAATGCCGTACGTTTCTTTTAAAAAGACATAACAATAAAGAGAAAAGTTAAAAATTACTTCAAAAAAAAAAAAGAAAAAAAAAAGGTTGAAAGGTTTGGTTCAGGATAGGTGGGCGCGGAAGCGTAAATAAATAGCATGAATTTCCTGCGTCTGCAGAAGAAAAAGCGAAAACTCAAAGCTTTTACTGTTATGTATCTCTGCAGAGAGAGAAAGAGAAAGGAGAGAGAAAGAGAGAGAGAGCTCCAATTTCCATGGTATGGTTTGAGTTTTGTCTTTGGCATCAGAAAAAAATAGACGTTGGAGAATCGTACACTGTTGCTTCACACGTTGAAATCTACTGACGAGTCAGACACTGTTTATATCTATGTGTATATATATTTCTATAATATTACGACCTGTATAACTGCTTGTCCAGGATTTCGTATAAAAATGTTTTCAGGTTTTAGTAAAATTTACCCCTTGTTTTTAGAAACTACATCCGCACCCTTTGCGTTTGAAATTTTGGTCTCAATGTTACCCCTCTCAAGTCTCAAGACGCAAAAGAAAATTAGCAAAAATACTTTACATACCTGAAATACCCTTATAAGCCTTGTTTCCAAACATGATTTAGGGTTTTTTTTTTTTTGGTTAATGTCCGTGATCCTAGACATGACCTCAAGCCCGAGCTTCAAATTGTAACAAAAAATAACCTAAATATCCTTTTGTGTTATTTCTCCTTCGTTCCTGCTGTCGTTGGTGTGTGAGCTCAACGCCAACAACCTCGCACTGGGTCGGCGTGTCTCTCGCTAAATTTGGCACAAGATAAACTCTCCTCTTAAACATTGCAAGAGCCTGTGCAAGATTTGTGTAAGGGAGCTTGCCTCATAGGAGCTATAGATCATACAGAAACAAATTTGCTCCGTGTTTGTGCAACAACTGAAGCTCAATCTCCCATTGGGCAACATCGATGGTCCGTTTGGTGAATGAGTTTGAGTTAGAAATTTTAAGTTTCAATAGTAATTTTTATTGACTTTTCAAAAAAGACAAAAAACTTTTTCAGAAAAAGACAAAGACATTTTCAGAAAAAAACAAAAACTGAGATGAAAATTTTGATTTGAAAGGATTACCAAACAAGGCCTGAATTTTCTATTTGAGGTGGTCTTGGGTGTTCATTTCATAATCTAATTTCAACATAAATTCGATCTTAAGATGCACCTATACTAAGGATGTATTTGGTCTAATTTAATTAATTGTACTGTCGTAATTATGTGGTGATAAAATGGTCATGTCATAGTCTAATTTCAATCTAAATCTGCAAGAAGGGTAACATTGAAACAAAATATGTAAATATAAAGGGGTGCGCATATAGTTTTTGGAATAAATGATAAATTTAATTAAAACATAAAAGTAAAAAGAATGAGCTACATACAATTTTCCATAATTTTATTGTGACATCATATAGAAGCATCCATCAACCATCAAAAACTACACTGATTTATCATGTCTGTAAATTTTCAAGTGGGATTCCCTCGAAATACTACAATTCATTTTGAATACCTTGAGAAAGATTTCTTTTTCTAAATTTTCTAAATGACTTTCTTTCTAGCTGCGCAATATTGTGGAAGAGAGTCAATTATTAGAATGTCACGTGAGAACAGGAGTTTTATTTTATTTTATTTTATTTTTTGTCAACAAATAATTGATATTTTGTTACTGGCATATAATTATTGGAATTGCTATGTATAAAAAAAAACGCCTTTAAAAAAATAAAAAATAAATCGTCTTGCTACGATATCTCCAGAATACTTCTCCTTTTGATAGTAAACATGTAACAAATATATATATATATATATTTATATATAAATATGGCCACCTGATCATCATAAATACCCTATCAACTAATTATTTTTTTACTAATAATTTTGTACACACAAAAAAAAAAAGAAAAAAAGAAAAAGAAAACTTGAGCCTCGTAGGTGCAGAAAAAAGAAACAAATAAAAGAAAAAGGACTTCTCTTTTCTTCTCTTTTCTTTTCTTTTCCCATTTTTTATTTTTTAAGGAAAATAAAAAGGACGAGAGCATTTATCTTTTTTTTTTTTGTACAGTGATGAATATTATCAATGGTATAACTATGTGCTACGCATATGTTATACATAATTGAGAAAATTATTCTAAATAGGGGAAAATTTACATAATATGTAAAAAAAAAAACCTGAAAATTAAAAAAATATGTATGCAAAAAATACTGAAAAGATAAAATGACTAAAATGTAAAAAAAATTAACCAATACACAAAAAGAACTAAAGTGAAAAAAATTTAAAAATTGACCAAAAGAAAAAAAAAATTAAAGGATGAAAAAAAATTAAAAAGAAAGGTTTGTTCGTCCAAAATGATTCGTTTTTGACGAAAGTGAAAGAACGCAACTGACAGTAGTGACGGTAGTGCACTCTCATATTTTTATATATGTATAGACTAGCATCTTTCTTATGTTAAAAAAGAAAAACAAAAACAAAAACAAAACTTTCTAGCACTCTTAGAAGAAATTTTTTCTTAGTGATTCTTGTTCTTTAATTTTTTACATCTGTTTTCTATACTTTGACATGTTTTAAGTTCTGCAAAATATATATATATACTCTCATAAGTCATAAGATTGTGTAGATTTGACTATATATATATATATATATATATAATAAACTATAATGAAAGGAAGAGTTGCGGAGAGATATGTGGGTAAGTGACCTTTTTAAGAAGATTTTAATTTTTTATTTTTTAATAAAGAAGTTTTTTAATAAATAACCGAAGTTTTGTAAAATGAATAAAATGATAATTTTTTTAAATTTGTCAAAAGTGATTGACTGATTTTAGTTAATCAATAATTGATCAATATTAATTTATTTTTTTTCGCTTATTGACTATGATTAATTAATAACTGATCACTATAATCAACTACTGATTCATGATCATTTTTTTTAAATAAAAAAAATTCGGACGTTTATTTTATATGTGCTTTCTTGTCAAGCTTGTATTTCTTGTAAATGTTCAAATCTGGTTCCTTATAACGTATCTTGTGCAAGTCAATTAATTGAAAGACAATCTCTCACACTGTCATTTTTTTTTCCTTTCTATTTGTCAAAGAGCAAACTAATTTTCTCCCTATAGTCTTACCTTAATTAATAATATATGTGCAATATTCTGGTCAATCTCACATGGATCCCATATAAAGACTCATGTCCAATTATGTCTACCATTTGGCAGTCACTGCCCCCAAATTTGTAAAAGCAGAGCTCGTATCCACGTTCTTTAATTTTCACTAGAATTAAACCTAAAAAAATTTGCACTCGAACATGATGATTATTATTATCATTAAATATGTACAAAGTGAAGAGATTTGAATTTTTTATCTTATTGAATTTATCGTTTAAGTATGTTAACAATAACATAATAAGAAGCATATGTACTGACCAATGAGAGATCACATAGGATTCAACTCACCAAAAAAAAAAAAAAAAACCCCCTGGACTTGGAGAGATTCAACCAAAGAAATATTTCTGTAACGTACTAAGAAAAGAGAAACTAAATGATGGCTGGCTTTCTTTTTGACTGAAAGGAAAAAAAAAAAAATCGCATCACTCTTTTCTCTTTGGTTTTCTCTCACTTCTTTTAAGGAAAAACATTTATAAGGTCAAAAACAACCATTAGTAATTAGTTTGCCGTTTTATTGATTGTTTTTCCCTTTTTTGGGTAGCAAATCTGTGAATCAATTAAGTAAAGTTGAGCTGGAAAAAAAATAATTAATGAAAACTTTTAGGCAACGGTAACATTCAGTTTGGAAGTTCCTTAAGGGGCAGATTTGGGAATATGCAAAACAATAAAATAAAATAAATAAATAACGGAACTTTTCTATAAATCAGAAAGCTTGCTAGTGTAAGAGAGGGAAAGAGAAAGAGAGACAGTCACACGGATATATATATATATATATATATCGCTGTAAATATATATGCACACACACACACACCCACAGAGCAGAAAAGCAGCTTCTTTAGTGGGCGGCAAGTGCACATTTTCTCTTTGCTTTCACACCTTTTACTACTCTTTCTTCACCAGTAGAACTCTCTCTCTCTCTCTCTAATTTTTTTCTTGCTTTCTCTGTCTCTCTCTCTAATTGGTACTTCCAGATCGTATTACTTGACTAAGCAAACTCTAGAGTTTGAGACCGTTCTTTCTCTTCTTATATTCATTTTATTGGGTACCCATTTGGATTTAGAGCCAAAAGAAGAAGAAAAAAGGGTTGTGAAGTTGGAGCTTAAAACAAGTCAGCCATGGCAGCAGCAGCACCTAAACCAGAAGAGATAACCCACCCTCCAATGGACCAACTCCAAGGCTTAGAGTACTGTATTGACTCAAACCCATCTTGGGGTATGTCAAAATCTAATCTTTTATCAAACCCAAACTCCCATTTCATCAACTGATGATTATTTCACAACTGGGTCTCTCTCTTTTTTTTTTTTGTCTGATTTTTGTAAATGTGAAAAAAAAAAAAAAAACACAGGGGAAGCTATAGCTTTGGGATTCCAGCACTACATTTTGGCATTGGGAACTGCTGTGATGATCCCTTCATTCCTTGTTCCTTACATGGGTGGAACTGATGTGAGCTCATTTTTCCATTGTGAAACCTCAACATTGTTATTTTTATTTTTGTTTTTCTATGGCTCTGATCTTCGAAAAATCAAATTTGTTGTAACCAGGATGATAAAGTGAGAGTAGTACAGACATTACTCTTTGTTGAAGGTGTCAATACACTTCTACAAACTCTTTTCGGAACCCGATTACCGACCGTGATCGGAGGGTCTTACGCCTTCATGGTCCCGATCATCTCCATTATCCATGATCCCTCATTGACTAAGATCGAGAATCCTCATGTTGTAAGTTCAGTCTTCTTGTTTTTCTGTCTAAATTTGATTGGTCCAATGAGAAAACTTAAATTTTGTTCTTGCACAAATTTGTAGAGATTTCTTAACACCATGAGAGCAGTACAAGGAGCTCTTATAGTAGCATCAAGCATACAAATCATCCTCGGATACAGTCAAATCTGGGCCATCTGTTCCAGGTACTTTCTGTTTTCCAAAATTAATCAGCAAACAAAAGCTTGCCACTTATTATTTTTGCAAGTCAATAAAGAAATCGCTTTCATTTTACAGGTTTTTCAGTCCCCTTGGAATGGCTCCTGTTATTGCATTAGTGGGTTTTGGTCTGTTTGATAGAGGCTTCCCAGTGGTTAGTTAGCTAGCAAACACTTCCACTGCCTTAAAACTCGGTGTTTTTTTCGTTTTAGTATTTGTCATTGATTCAGTGAATATGCCTTTTTCAGGTTGGAAGGTGTGTCGAAATCGGCATCCCCATGCTTATCCTCTTTGTAGTCTTCTCCCAGGTGTTTTAGAACTCCCCTCATTTTACCAACAACTCATAATGATATCTCTAGCGAATTTTTACCTATTATGTTGCGTCGACAATTTTCTTCTTTTTTTTTTCACAGTATCTGAAGAACTTCCAAGTAAGACAGCTACCGGTATTGGAACGATTCGCTCTTCTAATATCGGTCACAGTGATATGGGCATATGCACACCTCTTGACAGCCAGCGGTGCATACAGGCACCACTCTGAACAGACCCAAGTCAATTGCAGAACAGACCGGGCCAACCTCATTTCTTCTGCACCATGGTTGGTAACTATAATTTTTACTGCCTTTCATCAAGTTTTTGGTAATTTTTTGGACCAAAACAGCACAGACTAGCATACACAAAATTAATTGCTAGTTCTGTTCCCTCTAGTTCTACAAATGTTGTCATGGTATTTGAATTGTGAGGTTGTTGAGACATATTTATTATGTGACGGATTGACAATTTCTTTTTCGCTTTTTTTATTTTTTCCCTCTTACTTTCTAACAGGATAAAGATTCCATATCCTCTTCAATGGGGTGCCCCTACATTTGATGCTGGTCATGCCTTTGGAATGATGGCTGCTGTTCTAGTCTCATTGATTGAGGTATATCACTCAACTTGATTACAAGGCCTTTTTTACCCTATTGGTGTATGGCAATTTAAACTTATTCGGAATTGGGTCTCTATATTTGAAAACCATTGAAATCGTGGTCCAATAACTACGGAGGACAATGCCCCATGTTTTTGCAAAAAATGCACCGAAACGCTTCATTGGTTTGGCAAGTTGGAGCTTGAACTTTTAAATTTTGGCATCGTGTACCCTGATTGTCATCCATAAATGCTAAATTTAAATATTTAGAGTCCAACCTGCCAATGTCAAAGAGTTCAAGCCACATTAGGGAAAATTACGCGGATTTTAAATCAAAGAGAGATCATTTGTTGGTAACAACGTAAAGAGAGATTATCTTTGCTTTGACAGTCAACTGGAGCATACAAAGCCGCATCACGTCTAGCAAGTGCGACACCACCACCAGCTCATGTTCTCAGCCGTGGCATTGGCTGGCAGGGGATTGGGATCCTACTCAATGGACTATTTGGGACATTGACTGGCTCAACAGTTTCTGTGTAAGTCTTTATTTTATTTTATTTTATTTATTTATTTATTTATTTTACACTCTTGGTTAATGCAACTGGACTAATTTGTCTTGGAAAACCCATACAACAGAGAAAATGTGGGCCTTCTTGGAAGCACTCGTGTCGGGAGCCGCAGGGTTGTTCAAATCTCAGCTGGGTTCATGCTATTTTTCTCAATTCTTGGTAAGTCCTACATAAGAATAAAAGAGGGGTAAAAAATATATTACCGCGCATTCTTGTCTGTTATCTGACTTTTATCATCCATTCTCTGGCAGGAAAATTTGGAGCTCTGTTTGCATCAATACCCTTCACCATATTTGCTGCCGTGTACTGTGTTTTGTTCGGCCTTGTTGGTAAGTACATTGAAGTGGAAAGACATGATCACGAAGAGATAGAATCTGGATAGAAATACATAAAAGAACTTGAAACTCTATTCATCCATAGACAAGACTCCGAATTGAAATTGCAACCACAAAAGTATTCGGGGAGAAATAAAATTAATAAGATGAACTTAATTAAATCCTAAATAGTCCTAATTTCAAAAATAAATGCTAAGAGCAGTGCATATTCTAATAGATAACTATACAATTCGTATTCGTACTAATCTAGTTCGTCATCATCTGATTGCTGGATTGTTGTGTCTCTATCAGCTTCGGTGGGGCTATCATTTTTGCAATTCACAAACATGAACTCCATGAGGAACCTTTTCATCACAGGGGTTGCTCTCTTCTTAGGCCTGTCTATTCCCGAGTACTTCAGGGAATACACTGCTAAGGCCCTTCACGGACCTTCTCACACCAGGGCTGGATGGGTGAGCATATCTATCTGTGAAGATATTATATTACATTACGACTTTTAAGTGAGAAACAATAATTAGTACTAAAAGAGAATTTTCTAAAGTCAAATTATGTTTGTTCGTGTGCAGTTCAATGATTTCCTGAATACCATCTTTTTTTCATCCCCAACCGTCGCATTGATCGTTGCCGTTTTCCTGGACAACACACTTGATTACAAGGACAGTGCCAGAGATAGGGGAATGCCGTGGTGGGTCAAATTCAGAACGTTCAAAGGAGATGGCAGAAACGAAGAGTTTTATACACTACCCTTCAACCTCAACAGGTTCTTCCCTCCATCTTGAAGTGTCGTTTATCAAAATGGAGGTTGAGTAGAGGAAAAGCATCATTTTCCTGTTAGGAACCATGATGATCAGAAACACAGAAGAGAGTTGGAAGAGCAAACTATATATCTGTTCTGAAATGCTGGGAAACGACTTCCTCTCTTCATTTTATATATATTTGGCTCGGATTATTCGAGTTTAATCCAATAAATTAAATTTTGGGTGCTTCCATTGCCACCCCATTTTTTCTCTTCCCATTCTTTTTTTAATCAACACTTTCTTTCAAAAATGCCTTTAAACGGAATTATAGACTAGTACGATTAAGAAAAATTATCACCATTAACACACTTCACAGTTCACACTAACCGTGAATAAACAGACCGATTCGGCATTAGGATGAGAAACACAGAAGAAAGTAGGATGAACAACTACATATTCATTTCAAAGAGACAACAAACTTAATTTTTACATTGCCTAACAATGACCAGGAAAGGCTCAACAAAAGGAGATAAGATGCTGCGGGTGCGGGGAGAGAGAGAGAGAGAGAGAGAGAGAGAGCTCCACACAAATGGGAATTTACAGAACAAACAAGTAATATTCTGTTTTCAATCCTTATATCAAGAAAAATACTATCAACTTCAACACAAGACTCTTACAAAAGATGCAAAACCTAAATAATATTACCATTCCACTTTAACCTTTTTCTTTATTTATTTATTTATTTTTACGATAAAATTTAAAGATTTGGACTTTGATTTACAATATCCAAAAATGTAATTGGTCCAAATAATTCATGAATTCTTTATAAGGTGATAATTTGGTCCATGTTTTTTTAATTTTGACCGAGACGACCCTAAACTCCCTAAATGTTGACAATCTTAGTCCTTTCTGTCTAAATCTGTTAAATTTCTAACGGAATGAGTCATGTGCAATACATGTGATCTAACATACAAAGGTATGTTAGTAATTTAACAATAAATTTAATTTAACAAAAAAAAATCATAAAAAGACCCTAGACTTTGGTCTCTCTCTCTCCCACCACCACCATCACAACAACGCTGTTTCCTTCGCCGACCCCCTCATCTCGAACGACTCCGGTTATAATTTAGATTTCTTACAATATTCTTTGTTGTAATTTTTCTCGTAATTATGTTCATACCAACGGTATGAGATCGAGGCATCTATAATATTAATTTAAAAAAAAACACTTCTTAAGTTTAGACTTAAGACTTGAATTCTCCCTTTTCACCTACTTAACTAACTCTAACGGTTTAAAAAAAAAAAAAGAGAGAGAAAGAACACTATATATATATATATATATATATATATATATATTTATCTATCTATGTTAACGTAGGTTTGCTTTAGAATTATTTTATTTTTAAGGGTAATAACGAATTTCTTTATAGTGTTCGACAATGACGACGATGACAAGCAACAGACCCGGCTTCTTCTACGATCACCTGAACAGCGCCATTTGATGGGCCTTCGCTGCGAATCCGCCCTGAATCTGTCGCAAAACTAGACTCTAGCCGGAGAAGAACTATGCCACGATGATCGGAAAATGATCTAGATCTCGATTCCTCGTGAGATCACACCAGATTTCCGTTTCCACTGAAAAAGTGTGTTTTTCATTTTAGGTTTTTTTTCCCCCCAAAATGTTTTTTGGAAAATTTCGATTGGTTTCATGGATGATTCGTTAATGTTGTTTTTTTGGGGAATTTGTTGTGGAATTGTGCGTTTTGATGTTGATTTTTGCGTTTTGTGGGAGATGGATCATAAGTTGGGGTTTTGGTGTCGGTGTGGAAGGGATCGGAGGGCTAATGGTGGTGGCTCGTTGTCTTGGCGTTGGCACGATGGTGATTCGACTAGGGTTGCACAACGAAGATTCACGAGTCTAGGGCGGCAGATCTAGGCGGACTAAGCTCGGCTAAATTCCGACGAGGAAGGGGGCGCTCAGCTCAGCGACATTCCGGCGGGGGGGTTCGTTCTTTGTTAGGGTGGGGTGGAGGCGCCTGAGCTCGCTGGCCGGGAGAGGGGGGTGGCCTGGGGGAGAACCGGAGAGGGGGGTCCTTTTTTTTTTAATGTATATTGGACGGAAAGTACTAGATTGCCACCATTTAGAGAGTTTAGGGTCGTTTCAGCCAAAATTAAAAAAACGGGAATCAAATTGTCACATTTTCAATAGTTCATGAATCATTTAAGACAATTACTCTATCTAGAATTACAAGTCACAAAAAGAGCCTATAATTTGATTAAAATTCAAAATTTAAATTTTCTTCTTCTCTAATAAAGCAGAGCGGAGAAATAGTAGAACAACCAAATTAAAGGAAAAAAAAATTAAAACAGTACAAGAATCAAAGAAGACATTAAAAAGATGAAAATCGAAGGTAAGAAAACTGATCAACAAAAATTACCAGTTAATCATTTCAATTCATGGAAAAATTGAGCTTCCGTACCGTTTTCCGCCGCGGCCGAAAGAGAAGTCGGTGATGTGACGGCGGATTGAATTTGTAATATTTATTTATTCTAATTTTATTTTGGCGGGAGTTTTGACTAGTTACGAGTAATAGACCTGGCCTCGGCAGAATGGGCCTGTCAAGTGAGCCCAATCACATTTTAGAGACATGACTACTGGACGGCCTAGAACCGACGTCGTGTCCTCTCACTCTATGCATTAGAAGCAGAGTTGATATATGCTGTCTTATTTATCGCTTTAACATTTGTCCACTTTAATATAAAAATTTTTTATATGGCTAAATTATTGAATTTATATGATATGATATTATATTATTGGAAGGTCGGAAATCACGTTACCTAAGTTAGTTTTAATAGTTGTTCATCTTTTTTCTGAAGAGAGTGGCTATCTACTGGAGGTTCGATCAACCACCACCGACCAATTCAGCTTCGGGGCCACCTTTTACTCTACCATTATTATAAGGGTAAGGCAACATATCAGTTTTTCATTTACAATTGTACTCATATCCGTTTATGTGTTAGTATTCCCTTGATTCTTTTTTAAAAAAACCACCGTTCTACAAATTTCATTAACTATAAAATTTAATAAGTGGCGTCAATTCTTTCTATGGATTGCTTATTTCACATCTCTCGCCATCAAAGTGCGTATGGTACCATTTCATATAGGTTACACGAAGCTCCTGTAGAGGCACCTACAGTAGGTTTTTACTTTTTTCTTTTTTTTTTTTAATTAGTCAATTGATTGTTATTTTGATCACTTTTTTTTTTTTAAAGATTATTTTGTGCACTTATTTTCCTTTGCAAGAGTTGATTTATTCTTGGGATTGAGGAGAGATTGCTCTTAAGCCGAACGGGGTTATAGTTGAAAGGGATAATTATGATCTCAAGTGTACTTAAACCCTTGGGATTAATTAGAAATTTGTGCAGAATGTTTCCTTTTAAGTCTGTTGTTTGTTATAAGAAGCTTCACATTCACTCCCGTCAAATAAAACTACAATTCTATTTATCTTTTGACTAACTTTCTTGTTTAGTGTAATCTTAAAAGTCATTTGGCGGCGAGTGACTAGAAGCATAATAAACCTCACGATGCCAAAATAAAGAAGTAATTTTAGAGCGCATTTACTTTTATGCAAAAGTAAAAGATAAAATGAATAGGATTTCACTTTTTTCCATTTAATCATATATATATATATATATATATTTACTTACAAAATAGGTAATAGGTAATGCGAGTTTAATTACATGCTCTTGATATAGATTTCTTTGTCAAAGGAACTAATGTCAAATTTACTTATTATATATTTCTAATAATTTTATATGTGCCAATAATTATTTGATTGTGTGTAAAAGGATATTTTAACAATTACATTAATAAGATTAACAATTACAAAGGTAGTTGGATTATTTTCCATTATAACATATAATAGACCGATAAACACTAAAAAAGAAAACAATGATCCTCTTTTATAATTTCAAAAATGCGTCTTTAATCTAATATCCAAAGTGTGGCACTAGCCAACAAGTTCATCGGGTACCATAATAACATGCATCTCCTTAATTACTTAAAACTTAATAGTAATACGTAAATATATTTTCAACTATGTAATAGACATATAATTAGAGTATATTAGAGTATTTAATCAGTCGTAAATCTAGAAGTACTAATATATATATATATATATATATATATATATATATATAGCTTGCTCTCCACCAACATAGTTACTGGCTAACTAGGAAAGTTACTACAACTTTACGAACAGGCAACTCTACTCGTCTAGAAAATTAAGATTTTTCCCCTAGGCACATCATCTCCACTGTTGTAATTAGCCCTAACACACTCATCAATCCATTCATGGTATCTGTAAAATTACAAATTAAGATCCCCGTTAATTATATCTGCTGCATTATATATACACGTGACACACACACACACATATATATAGAGAGAGAGAGAGTTGGACTTCCATTTCTATTGGCTCCGTCAAATCTGTGCAAACAGAAAGAGTACCAAAGCCAAATTCAGATTATTAAAAGAAGTGTTAAAAACTTTTTTTTTTTTTTTTTTTTTTTTGCTGAAATCTGCTGCTAATTAAAGACTTGGATTAGTTGGAACGAACCTGTGATAGTAGTATCATATGTCTCTTTGCAAACAACGCAAATCGCTTTCCCAATCCAATACTCTTTGTCACTAGAATTAAAGAAGAAGAAAAAAAAAAAACATAAAAGTTTACCAATAAGATTGATATATATATATATATATTTATGTATATATATTTTTTCTTTTTTGGATGGAAAGAATGGAAATTAAAAGTTGTTAATTACATGATGCATTGAACGCCGTCGGGCTGATCGCAGAAGGGACATTTGAAGACAGTGTCGAGCTTCATCTGCTTCCTGGGAGGTTTCTTGGTTGCTCGTCTAGACTTCGTCTTCGCCATTCTTCAAAATCGCTTCTTCTTCGATATCGAATATCCTGATCATCCAAAAAGCGTCTTCCTCAATAAATTAATAAATTCACCAAGAAGAATGGTTTTATAAAAAGAGCGTAATCGAAACTCATATATATATATATATATATATAAAGAGAAACTATAATGCATGCATGGCCGTTAAGCTCAAGAACATGGTGGTGAAAATAAAAACTCATGATCGATTTCATCATAAATCTACAATCACTAAATAAAAGTTATTGAAAGAAAAAGAATTTTTTTTCCCTTAATAAATAGAAGGTTGAATAAGGATTTAACCTTTGATTTATATATCATTCAAAAAATTACATGACACCTCATTTAATGTATAAACGATATCTTATAAATGTTCAAGAGTTATACTAGACTAATCGTTTATCTTTCTCGACCGGCAGCCAAACAGATAAAAGAAAAAAAGAAAGAGGAAGAAACAACATGATTATAGTGACCGCCAATCAAAACCCTAAGTTTCACGAAGAGAGAGAGAATGAGAATGAAGAAAATTACAGAATGATTTAGGGAGGTGAGAAGCTCGAGAGAGCTCTGTACTTATAGGCAACCGACGGAAGATTTCTTTACCGCACAATTCCTGTTTCAAATAAACTAGTCCTGGTAGAATTTATATATATGCATACATATATATATATGTATATATCACACACTTATTTATATTTATATATAAACCTAGTCGACATATTATTTTTTCATTAAGTAATTGGTCGAGATAGTTATTGAACTCTTACAAAGGTGACAGATTGGTCCTTGTTAATTTTTTTTTGGTCGAGATGACCTTAAGCTCTTATTTTTTAGCTGTTATATGGTCATTTCCGTCAAAATCCGTTAATTTCTAACATAATAAGAGGGTATTTTAGTAATTTATAAATAATTAATTTTTAAAAAAAATTAATCTCCCTCCCTCCCTCCCTGATCTCTCTCTCTCCTCAAAACCAAAGCAGTCCAGATCTGGGGCCAAGAACCGGGGGCAGGGAAAGCTCGGCGGTAGGGGGAGGAAACCAGATTGGAGTGCTCGGGTGGCGGCGAGGTGGGGGGGGGGGGGGGGGGGGGGAGGACCCAATTCAATTCTTGGTTTTGAGCCGAGCTTGGCGAGAGTGAAGAAAATTCGAGGGGGGGGGGGAGGGGAGGCTCGACGACGGTGAAGACGGGGGAAAACATATCGGTGATTCCATGGGGCAGGGGGGACCTCGACATTGGCGAAGATGGAGGGGGGCAACTCCAATCTGGATTCCGGTAGGGGGTGGGGACTCGCGGCGGATGGCGGCATGAGGGGGGTGAGAGAGAGGGGAGGGGATGGGGGGCGAACGGCGACAGTAGGGGCAGCGGAGGTGGGGGGGACCAGACCGAGAGAGAGAGAGGAGGAGGAGGGGGGTGGGAGGCGAACAGCAGCAAGGGTGGGGGACCAGACCGCGAGAGAGAGGGGGGAGGGGTGGGCGAAACAGAGAGAGGGGAGGGTATTTTAGTAATTTTAGTATAAAAATAATCATTTTAATAAGATTCCGTTAAAAATTTAACGGATTTTGACAGAAATGACCATAACGGCCAAAAAATAAGAGTTTAGGGTTATCTCGGTCCAAAAAAAAAAAAAGAATAGGGACCAAACTATCACCTTTACAAGAGTTAAGAGACTATCTTTTTTCTCACTTAGCATGCGTTTGGTTCTCATGTGTTAACCTAAGTTTTTCATATCAGTTTTTATCTTTTTTCTAAAAAATCAATCAACTTCAATATAAAAATTTCATCTTAAACCTTTATTCGAAACATAATATCAATTATTTAACGGGAACGAAACTAGAAGACACCGGGCAGGTCGTTAAATTCAACCAGATAACAACTGGCCCACCATTATTCCCTATATATATTTATTTATTTATCTTTCAAAAGAAAACAAGATTTAACTTCAATCTTCAAGTTCAAAGTGAATACTGGATAATTAAATCCAAAAAGAAAGTGAATACTGGATAATCATCTTATAATTGTTCTCAACATTAATTAATATTTAATAAATAAAGAGGTGCAACTTATATGTCCTCCGCTCATATCTAAAAAAATAAAGAAAATCAAAATTCAGCCTGCAACCCAAACATAACGCATAAAAGGAAAACAAAAAAAAAAAAAAAAAAAAGGAAAAAGAAGCAACCTTTCATTAAAGATAAACGAATCCAAGTAAAAATTATATTTAATTAATTATAAATATTGAAACCTTTTTTAATATGAAGATTATAAGAATTTTTCTTTTCTGGATTAGTCATTTTTGTCTTTTCTCATTTCATTGATTATAGGAAGACTTTAAAATGTCAGTAAAGACCTGGACATGTAATTAATTCATTTTTTAGAACAATATATTTTAAGTTCTTATAAGTTATCTCATATCATTTATACATTCGGGAAAAAAAAAATTATCATTATTTACTTTTTAAGTGGTTAGTATAATTATTTGATTAAAATTTCAATGGTTCAATATTTAAGTGTCCACATTTAAAAAATGTGATATATAACATAAAAGTGCTCTCGTTCGTAAATTACAATTTAATAATAAAAAAGCGTGCACTTTTGTATCTAGTTTTTTCCCTGATACACACACTCAAATCCACTCAGAATCTATGTTTTCACCTTTGTATAAGGAATTTCATGACAATTTCACAAATTCAGATTCAAATCAAAATTGAGAAAAAAAAAAAAGTGTAATTAGCACCAAAAAAAAAAAAAAAACTAATATAACTGAAACAAGGGGAGAAAATAAAATAAAATAAAATAGAAGTTAATAACAATTATTCAGAGAAATGTTGAAGAATTGACAAGAATGAAAAAGGTTTGTCAATTTGAGAAAATGTTACTAAATTTTGCACATGCACTCAGGACACCTTGGTTGTCGATAAATGCTTCTACCAAAACCCCTAACACGCACTCTTTGGCCTTCCTCTATCATCTTTTTCACTCTGTCTTCAAACCTATTCCATTCTATGGTGCCATTCTCTGACAAAATTGCTGCTAATCTCTTCTTGTTAGGCCGCAAAGTAGGCGCGCCACCGCCGCCATAATAGGTTCGAAACCCCGAAACCAATGAGGATAATTGGCTCCCCGAGTCGGTCATGGCAAACACATCTGCTGTTGCACATGCAATGAAGTCCAACGCTGCTAGCTGCATCCAAAAGCACCACATTGTCAACACTATGCAAATGTTTTAAAAAAAAAAAAAAAAAAGTACACATAACAGATGAGGTTCACTGACTGTGACAATGTGATAATTTTAACTGCTTGACTTATCATATGGTGTCTTTTAGCGTTTTTGCTTTTTTATTACAAATTAATATTTTTTCATTAATAAGATATGATTGGTGGGGTCACTAAATATAACGACGTATTAGTTTTAATTATTTGGCACATCATGTAGAATTCTTTGGGACTTATTTTTCCATTTGAAGGCTACAAATTTCAATGTTATAACCATTACGTCGACATCAAAATTCTGAAGAACATTTAACAGAAAATGAAAATTAATATGAATAAATTTTACCTGAGAAGAGAAGTTTCGAAACGGCGCGAGTTCGGAAGGCGTAAGAAGAGTTTCTTTGGTGACCAGATTAGGAAACAGACTGGTGAAAGAATCCATTCTGGATTTACCACCATACAAATGAGAACCTGCTAGATAAATGTAAGTTCCACGTTTAAATCCAAGACCAGCTAACACAAGCCCTGCTTCTTCTGGCGTTAACGGACACCTCCCTAGCTTTCTCAACTCTATTGGAGAAACTGGCCTACAAAAAATAAAAATAAAAAATAAAATAATTTTAACTAATTCTTGAAGAGGACATAAATGGAAGCCATGAAATTCGTACTTTGAGGTCTTCAATCGCTCGATGAGCAAAGGAAAATGGAGATCTCGGTAGGCTTGAAGTTCCTTTCTCTCGGTCTCTGCACCACCAAACTCACAAAGAGAGTAAGCCACCATGTCAACTTCAAATCTTAAATGCAATGCAAGATATTTAGATGGGCCATTTCTTTCAAAATCGTATCGTTTTGGAGGGACGCCAGACATGAAGTTTCCAATCAATTGTTTGTCCAATGTACTCCGTGCAGCGTCATGTTTTCGGATCCTTTTAACCAATAAAGAACCAACTTTCTGAATTTTCGGTACAAATTTCAGAGCGTGGAAATTACACTTGCATCTCAGTTTCTGCAACAACCATGAGAAACGTTTTTTAGCACAAGCAATATGTCGTAACAAAAATTAGTCATGGAAATGGTAGTATTTGTCCTTATTTGTGACGGAAAAAAAAAATAGAAAAATGCGAGAATTGGTAGCATGTCTAGAAAAATGTTCACCTGAAGCTCGGAGGGTAACGGATCAAAGCCAAGCCGGTTACCAAATCCGAGGAAGTGAACGACTCGATTTTTCAAGAGGACAGGAAGCACGGTTCTAATATAATCAACAGGTTTTGCCTCTTTCACAAGATCAGCATCGGTTATCTAGAAAGAGGAACATAAACAGGTTCACAAAATTTTTCTCGAGAAAATGGTTAGTACTTATTCATAGAAAGCAAAATACAGATCAATAGAGTGACATACAAGGCTACCAATCGCTTCAATGTCTACTGATTTAAGATCAGGAGGCAGTTCCTTTACGAGATCGACTTCATCCTTCATGATCTTCATAAAATGCTTCGCTTGGTAAATATCGCCAAATTGGCTGCACATTCATTAGTAAAGACGGTCTTATTAACGTCGACCTAATCAACTAGATTGATTGAAGGAGAAGGCAATCTGGATATGATCTCTGACCTCGGGTCCTTCCATACGTTGCTGTAAAGGAAACTTGGAAGAACAAGAGTTGCATTTAAAAGTGATGCCACGGCAACGGCATTGCAAATCTGCAAGCAGTCGCAATATCTTGGTCACCCTATTAGTGGAACAAGCTAGTAGAATAAGAAAATCATCACAAAAAAAAAATTAATAATGCAAATCATGTTGAGACTCTTCATTTATACAGATTCACATAATAAATTTATGGAAAAAAAAAAATGAAACTAGAAAAATGAAACTCCTAAAAGGTATGTTTCCATAATCTAGTGTCAAGTATAATCTGTTCATGTTCTCATCTTTGTTGTTAAAGTTTCTTGGATGTTGATATACTTTTCCCTTGAAGCTCGCTTAATCCCGAAACTTTTCGGTGTTCAGAACAAAAGCAAAGAAGATCTAGATCAGCCATTGAAAAAAGTAAAGACATGGAACATTTTGGAATTTCATTTTTTTCCCCAAATTAATAAGTATTAACATGCACTCGTCTCAAAGAGAATTGAATACTTACCGCAACACGTTGTTGATTGAGACCGCCATTTGCGCTTACTAATATGTAGCCATTTTTGCGATTATATCTCTCTGTTTCAACAAGATAATACTAAATTGATTCATATACAAAGAAAGTAATTATCATAAAAATTTATCAGTGCACCAAGAAAAAACAATGAAAGATCAGATACCAAGACGCGTAGGAAGTTTTCTGTCAGCGCAAGGTTTCCAAGCAGACGCCTGCTGGAATGGCTCTTCCCAGAAACTTACAGACTCTTGCTTAAACTCTTTCTATATAGCAAAAGATTCAAACTTATTATTTCAAAAAAAAAAAAAAAAAGAAGATAAAATTCAATTTATATATGTATACTGATATGTGAGAGTCAAGAAACAAACCTCTACAAGAGTACTAGAAGCCAAGTTCAGAAGCCGGTCATACATATGAACAGGTGATTTTTCTTTTCCTTCTTTGGCATCTTTATTCTCTTCCTTTTGAAGAAGTCCATAAAAGTAAAGTAGTTAAATCTTCAATCAAGAATTTTTGCCAAATAACCAAACAAACACTCTGTTCATATGAAGCAGAACATGCTCAGGTGTAAATTATTATTTACATAACCTCAGAAAAACTTAAAAAACCTGTCTAGCAAAAAATTAAAATATGTATGTATATATATTGCTAAATATTCGAGTATCACCTACCACATAAAAAGCTAAGTTCTGCATTATTATACCTTAATCCCACTTGACCTTATGGGAGCTAAACTACTCCGAATGTTCGCAGAATCGAAAATAGATACCATGAGAGAATCAAGCAGGAAAAATAACCACATGAACACAAACATAAGAGCAATTAATTTCAGGTGTTTTCGGAGCCAAATATTCCTTTTCCCCACATGGTAATTCCCCTTATAAGCCCCGTATTTTGCAGAAAAATCATTCTTGGAGCCATGAAAAAACACCGGTTTGGAATTCAAATAGAAATCTCCCCCCAACATTCTTCTTCCAATTATATTTTCACTGAAAAAAGCTTCAAGAAAATGCAGAAACAAAAACACACTTCTGAACTATTCTATGAAACTAAAAGTTTGGTGGCACAAAATTGACTTAGAATTAAGCATAAACTCAAAAGTGTCGTTTTTGAATTTAAAATGAAGCAAAGAAATATAAGAAGATGAGTGAGCCGGAAGCGAAAACTGAAATCCCAACAATATATATATATATATATATATATACATATTGTACAAACCAACCGTACATAAGAAGAATAGCAACCTCCCACCAAACAGAAAAAGAAAAGAAAATGATAGTTTGGTTTCGGGATTTCTGGGTTTCCATTTTCAACTTCAAGAGTCTGAAAAGTTCGCGTAAGATAGAAAATTTTTAGTTGTTTTTTGGGTTGAGAATTTCATGTTTTCATATTTTAGTTGATTTGGCGGTCCATTTCAACCAACGGAGAGAAGTATTAGGACAACCGTTAACTTCTTCTTCAGAAAATTTTAAATATATATATATATATATAAAATAAAAAAACCTTTAAAAAAAATATAATAAAAAACAAAAATAGAAAAAATAAATAAATTGCTCACCACTTACGCAAAGAATACTGTTTTTTAATAAAAACATGCGAAACTACCCAAGCTTCTGAATATTAAAAGAAATAATCTTTTGATTTGGTCGTGGTTTGTGGTTTTATCACATCGTGGTTTGTTGGTTTTATTACATACTTTGGAAATTGACCACAAAATCCAAAAACGACTGAAATAAAATTCGAAAGACTGTCAGATTAATTTAATTTTCCCACAAATCATGCCAGCCCTCCTTCGATCAAGCAAAATTCATTGTGAAACAAACAGCTGGTAAGAGAATCTTTGGACCTACAAATCATGTCCAATTAATAGTTCCTCATGGACCAGCTAAATGGCATTGCTATTAGTAGTTGTAGTAGGCCAACGGTAATATCACATATGACTTCATCAAAATATGCAAAGCTTGAATCTCTCTTCTCTCAAGTTCAACTAATAATAAAAATATAACTATGTTATTAAAAATTAAAAAAAAATTTGTTTACCAATTAAGAAAACAAAAATAAAGTTTTTTTTTTCTAGGGAAACAAAAATAAGACTTCAAAGCATCTTCTTTTACATATAAGGGCCCATTTGGAGAGATATCGAAATATGGTATTTTGAAGATTGGATTGGAAATATGTATTTGGAGGAAAAACTTTTGAAAATATTCTGTGATATAAAAAATAATATAAAAATTTGAAACATATTCAGAAAAAAACATGCAAAATATATTTTATCTTGTTCGTTTCATCGTTATGACTATTTTGCATCAAAATCATCTCATTTCGATTTGAAATAAGAAAGTTATGAACTTTTAAAGTTTAAGTTTTTTGAAAATAGAAAATATGGAAAGTTTGATTTAGAGTTAAGATTTTAAAATCCAGAGATGGCATCCCAAACGGACCCTAAGTAAATGTTCTTTGTAACTAAGTGAGGGAAAAAACTATAATAAAGGATACCAAGTAGGACTCAAGTTACAAAGACAATTGTACTACATGTCATGAAAATGATCGGTTTGAAGTGAAAAAACATGAAAAACTTAAAACGTGTTCCCAAAAAAAAATAGCAATATGCATGGATTTTATTTCATTTCTTGTGAAATCTTATGTAATTTAAAAGAAATTATCTCATTTCGACTTGAAATAAAAAAATTATGAACTTTTAAAATTTGAGTTTTTTAAAAAGAAAAAGGGGAGAGTTGGAAAAGTAAATTGTAAAATTGATTTATTTTTAAAGGGAAAAAAAAAAGTATAAAATCAGGTTCCGAGTCTCGAGCTAAAATTTTGATTAATTTCCAGTATTGAAGTCACAAAATGAAAAGAACATGGACAAAATTAAAGTCTCAACCCTCCTTTCCTTAAATTACATTGCTCTGTCAGTTCAACTTCCATGAGATCTTAATCAGTGGCACATTCCATTTGTAGATGAGCATGTAGTTCTGACTTTACTGATTTTCTTGTTCATAGTCTTAACTTCGAAAAATATTGCTAATAAAAATGAGATCTGAACATAAATGTCTAGATTCCCAGAGGCATACTCACGGCCGTGACTCAAACACAGGATTCCATTGGGATAGTTTTTACACATTGTGTATGAACCTGAGAATTTTAATATTTCAGCAAAAAGCATATTTGGTCGTTCTTTTGATGAACTTGCATTGTGCAATGACTGTATTTGAGTCATAGATTGAGTTACAATATTGTTTTCCTGCCTTTCCAGGGCCAAGCATTGGAGGCATACTGAACAGATTTTGTGCACAAGCCGCACAACTTATGTATGTGAAGAAAGAGTGTTGGGACACCCTGATGGTCCCCCATGACGGGGCCGAAAAGGTATACCTTGCGTAGCAAAATGGTCAATCATATTTTGTTAACACAACTTGTAATTTCTAATGCGTATGCACTATATTGCGTTTGCTTCTTTAAAGACTCCCACATTGGTAGGAAAAGAAAAGCGCCTCTTCACCTATATTGTAAATGAAAAATGAAAAACGAACAACAATTGAATTGGGTGGTTGCAAAGAGTTGAGCATGAGCTAGGGTTTATCCTTTTATCGATGTAGAATGGAGTTAGAGAGGAAAAAGATAGCAACAACGGTGGAATGGAAGAGGCCACCGGAAAAGAAAAGGAAAGAGAGGGAGAAGAACAAGAAAGCTACTAGCACAGGAGAAAAAGAAAAAAGAAAGTAAAACAAGCTCGGTCGGTTGATAGTTTCAAAATACAAAACCGTTCGTCAATAAGCTATTGATTCGATAGTTTAGTTTCGCCGACTCAAGATATCACAACCACTAGAATGAGTTTTGTTTGAAGCAAATGAATGTACAGCCCCTAAGAAGAATGGATGTAAATTCAGGTTGTTTTGATTTAAAATTTTAATCCTTGTTTGAAGTAAATGTTTGGAAACAAAAGTTCAAACACAAATTTTAATTCAATTTAAAAATTTTCACTTTTTAGAAATTCATAGCACACTCATTTTATCTTTCTTAAATAGCAATCCAGCTTAAATTCCTTACTTGAATTGGATTTTTTCAGTTCCTTACTCAAAACATAAGCTTAGCTCCTATTTCACACTCCATTTTAACTCATTTTTCAAATTTTTTTCTACGATATTTTTTGTTTCAAAAAATAATAATAAAATTTACGTTTTGAAATGTATATTGAACTAATCCAAATGGATCGCAAATATTTCTAAGAGAAAATTACCTACATAACCACCTTTTTTTTATCTATTGACTAACATAATATAAATTCTCTATTCTTGACTAATTTGACATAAATTTTAATTAACATTGGTTTAATTTTATGTTATATTAATCTAATATTAATTTTTTTATGTCATATTAGTGTAATAATCTTTAAATTTACGTTATTTAGGTGCTTTCTCCTATTTCTAATGACCATTCGGATTATACGTCAAAATGCCTAACATATAGAACCAAAAGAAACAAGCAAAGCCCAAGCCCAAAATCGATTAGCATAATTCAATATAAACATATGGCCTTCGTTGGGTAAGTTAGTTTGATATTAAATTTTTAAAAAAATTTTAAGTTTGAGTTGATTAACTTTTTAAAAATTAGTTATAAATTTTATTGATTTTTTAAAAAAAAGACAAAAATTGATATGAAAAAATACAGTTTAATAAAAGTTAAACTTTAATGCCAAATATAACCATGATCTAAAACTAACGTTTGATTGTCCTGGTTGTAATATGATTAAAAAAAGAGAGAGAGAGAAAATTGTGAAAACACCTCAAATAGACATTGTTTATGTTTTTTGCTTTCTGTTAATACTTTCCTAGATTTTTTTTTTAGGGTTACTTTCTTAGATAATTCATATTTATTTATCCAAAAGTAAATAAAAAAAACTAACTATTATAATTGAGATAATATTCCAAATATGTATACATTTTTTTAAAAGACAATCCTATAAAGCATTTATATAAAGGAAAAGTATCTTAATGATATAAATTTAAAAAAATATTGATATCTGAATGACATAAAAAATTAATATTAAATTAATATGATATAAAATTAAATTAAAATAAAATAAAATTTATATCATGTTAGTCAAAAATAAAGAATTTGTATTATGTTAATAAATAGATAAAAAATAATTATTTAGATAATTTTCTCTTTAAACAATAATAATGCATGTTGGATTGGATAAACACCCTTTAATTATGCGCCTGTAGATAAGCATGCCTCCATAATTCTCTTTTCATTTCAGTCCTCGAAAGTAGATTTTTTTTTTTTTTTGGAGGTTAGGAAGTAGATTTTTAATTTATTCCTGCAATTTTGAGAATTATAAATGAGTTTAAAAAAAAAGTTCATCCATATTCACAATATAAAACTAATATAGCTCCATAACCACTCTTTTAAAATTCAACATACAGAAGAAGAGGGGAAAAAAAAAAAAAAAAACTCATCCTTTTCAACTTGATGAAAAGGTTTTTTTTAACAAACTTCAAGTTAGTTTTTGCACTCAAACAATAAAATCTTTAGTTAAAACATGAACGACTCAAAAAATAGAACTACCATTCTTACACGGATTGTTATGTAACAATACTAATACGTTATTTTACGAACTAAAAACTTTATTAACACAAGCTGATTATATCGCTAATTACAAAATCTAAAAAATAAAAAATAAAAAAAAATAAAGCAACAATTTCTATCCAAAATCTGAAAGACCTGTAAAATGGGACACCGGACAAGCCTTGCTGTCATGACTGTGAAGGGGAAGGCACTGTATTGAGGGTCACCACAGTGTGGAACCTGATCAAGTGACCAGACCAGAGTCCAGACCACCAGACCAGACCAGAATAGTAGAGCAGGAGCGTCTAGCTAGCTGGCCAGAGAGCTCAGACGACCTATCATCTACTCTCTTGGTCTAAATTTTCTATGCCCACGCACCAATTTCTTTAGTTTGACTACCCAAAAAAAAAAAAAAAAAAAAAACCTCTGTTCACTCAAAAGGGCTTGACCACCGACGCAATTAAAACCATGGTCATGACTCATGACTCATCACGCTTTTTTTTTATTTTTTTTTATTAGTGGCTCTGGAGAAGAAGCAGTCCTCAGACAAAATGATTAGACCCCTTTCAACCCCCGGCCTCAGTTGGACGGTTATCCTCCGGACAAAGTTAAAGGACATCGTTGGTATTAAAAATTAATTTAGATCACCCGTTCAATTTAAATACTTTAATATATGTTTGGTTAGATAACTATTTGAATACAGGTGAATATTTTACTGTTGCACAATTATTTAATTCAAATCTAAATATTAGATTTTTCATTTTTTTTTTGAATATGTGTAAGTTTGAGTTGAAATTTTTAAGTTTCAATAGTAAATTTTTTTGAATTTTCAGAAAAGACAAAAAATTTTTTAGGAAAAAGACAAAAACTTTTTAGGAAAAAGACAAAAAAAAGTTTGAAAATCTTAGTTTAGACTTATGGGCCAAACACCCCCTTTAAATTTGTATCATATTTATTGTCTATCATTATATTATTAAAATATTATCTTTAATAAAAATTAACAAAACTCATATTTTACTCTGACACACAATTCAAATTCAATAAATATTTAAATTGAATCAATATTTCAATACAATAGATGATACAAACGAATTAATATATCACTTGTAAATCTACGGATGAAATTTACTTTTTATTAATATTGATGTTTAATACTGATGATGTCCTCCAGTATCTTTCCTTTCCTCGTTCAAAAGCAAAAAAGTGGTTTCTTTACACCCAAAAGGTGAAAATTTTATGTGCATATTATAAAAAACAAGTTTTAGTATCACCTTATTTATTATTTAAAATTTTTTTTAAGGGGCGGAGAAAAAGGAGAGGCACATAATTGCCTTCCGGGCTAAACAATAGTCAATACTAGTTACATTAATTAATTAGAGACATTTGATGATGGCAAAGGGAATACAAACGCAAAATGCAAAATGAAAAATGAAAAATGAAAATAATAATTTGAAAGGGGGGAGCTCATTAATGGTCAATGCAGTCTTTGAAGACCGAGAAAAAGAAGGGTGAACAATGTTTGTTTGTTGTTACTCTAAAGGGTTTAAAGAAAAAAGAAGAAAAAAAGTAACATTTTGTGGGGGAGGGGCTTTTGTAGTAAGTCTCCTTTCATTATTTTAGCTTTTGAAAATCTAATGCGCACCCATTTGCTTTTATTATGCCGGGTCTTGTTAATCAATCATATGCTATTTTCTTTTTCTTTTTTTTTCCTTCTCTTTTTTTGGTTAAAAATAAAAAAGTTGCTAATTAGCTTAACTAGGAAGCAATAAAATTATTAAAAAAAATTAAAAAAAAAAAAAAAACTAGGTAGCATCAAGGGAGGAGTTTTGTAATTCCATAACTTAGAATGAGGATAATCTGTCACATACAAAAAAAGTGTGTCTTTTTCTCTATCTAAGGAGCGAGATAATTGGGGATTTGGCATTAGGTAAACATTTTCAATCTAGTAACCGTACTTAGCTACTCTCTCTTACATTAGATGATCTCATATAACTAATTAAATTTAAGGTTGGAGATTTCTGTACAAAAATAATAATAATAAGAAAATAAGAAAAAAAGAAAACTTTTATAAATGTGGTTATCAACTAGTCACTTACCTTTATACGTTTGGAGCATAATTTCAATTCGAGTTTTGAAAATACTTTGATTGAAAATGAGTGAATGTTTGAAATTGTATGTTTAGATGAAAATAAATTGTGTAGTTTAAAAAAAAAGTTATAACTTAAAACATATTTGGAAAAATAATAATAGTATTAATCTTATTTTGTTTTATCGATGCACTTAAAAAAAATCATCTTGTTTCGATGAGTTTAATTTTTAAGAGAGATTTGGAAATATAAA
Source organism: Ficus hirta (assembly GCA_038430175.1). Taxonomy (NCBI): domain Eukaryota; kingdom Viridiplantae; phylum Streptophyta; class Magnoliopsida; order Rosales; family Moraceae; genus Ficus; species Ficus hirta. The sequence goes on from CM076589.1 coordinate 11,144,491, forward strand.
TAGTAAAATTAATTTATTTTTTGAGGAAAAAAAAAACATATAGAAAAATTCAACTGAAATGGTCGCTCCTAACGTGCCCAAAGTTTGTAGAGTTTGCATTCTTAACCAGCTTTTGAATTAGACTCGGATATAGTCATCAGACCCTCTTATTCTTTCATACTTCTCTTCTCATTGGTTATAACATAACACCTTTAAAAAAAGAAAAAAAAAATATGTTAGTTAAAGGTACTAATAAAACCGGAGAGTGTTACAATCTTTTCCAAACACTTTGTCGAATACATAAAAATTTGATGTGAAAAAAAAACATAAAAAATTTGAGCTTTTCTTTTTCTTCATTTGTGCATCATTTATAGCTCTAAAATACTATTACATATCACAAATTAAAAACAACTTATCAAAATTTTGCTTCCGCTTGGTACACCGATTTAGAATGGAGTTTTTAGGTTAAAAATTAATTGATTTTTTAAAAATTAATTATAATTTTTATTAATTTTTTCATAAAAAAATTATAAACTGAAATGTAAAATTTAGATCCGAACTTGAGAGTCAAACAGATATATAATATACTTGAAAATGCTTCTACACTACCCAGCAAATCAAAGCTTGTATGTCCAACTCGTGTCGGCACAGCTCCTTTATTCACTATTTGCTTTGTCTTTACTTCTTTTTACTACATACAACACAAGTTAAATCTAGTAAGCTATAAAGCTCAATAAGAAGAGAGTGTCTTCTCAGAAATTTTGAAACTTGATTTGACAATCATCATTAATAACTGATATGCAAAATACTTTTTTTTATCTTCTTTACTGATTTAGGATCCTAAGGATGTTGTCCTCGACGATAGAAATCCATAACATTTATGTTTAAATTCTAGCTCAATAGTTTTATTTGTGACTTGAGCTTTCGGTTTTATATGGCCGCGAATAAAACATTATTTGCGGGGTTTTATGTAACCCATATAACATCTATCTATATTATATCTTGTAACGTCATTAATTATCATTTATCTATATTGTATCTCGTTACGTTATTAATTAATTCATTCAAACAATAGTTATGTTCTATCTGTTTTTGGTGGCATAACATGTAAATGTGCAAACATCACAGAGCAACGCATGTAAAATCAAATCATCACTTTACTAAAAAAAATGCATCACATTTTCAGTTGTGTATAGTGTTACTATTGATATTTTGTTCGACTCATGTGTGACAACAATATAATCTCATCTTTCTATTCATGAGCTGTTAAAGTGTTATTATAGATACTAATAATGCTACTTTACAACTTGTAGCATAGCTTAAAACTTTAAATAATTTAATCCAGTAAGGTTTACTGGACTGTCATCATTTTATTGAGGTTTAGATGACAATCTCAAGCTAGGTCTAAAATTATAAATATTACAAGATTTAAAAAGTTAAATCGCTCACAAAAGTTAAATACTTAAAAAAGTTATGTACGATCCGTTTGGAAAAGATCATTTTGTATTGTATTATAATATAATATTCGATAAATACATTAATATTCGTTTGTATGTTGTATTTAAATGTAATTGGTGTTTGTGTTGTTTACATTTAAATAGTCATTCTAATGTGTATTGATGAAAAATAGAGAGAGAAAGTATGTGATATATATGATTGGTAAAAGTAGATAGAAACAGTGAAATTATAGTATATGTGTTGGTATACTATTCAAGTATATTTGTATTGAAATGAAATATATAAAATGTCCAAACACATATTACATTGCGTTGGGAAATAATATATACGAATGATGTTTCTAAATACAAGAGTAAAGTTAAAGTATATAATAATGCTTATCTCAAACTCGTAACTCTTTTAAACTTCTTGTTGGTTCAAGAAAAGACGTTAACTAATTCTATTTTAATCAATCTAACTCAATTTTGCAGGTGTGACATGTAATTAGGTTCTAAGGTCCTTAATAAAAACATGCACCCATAAACCAGGCTTCTTATTGCTTTATTTATGAGTTTTAAAACTGATATTGCTTTATTTATGAGTTTTAAGACTGAAGTTAAAGCAATCTTAAATTTAGTTATAAATCCGTATTAGTATTAATAATGTGTTTTCATTTGCATACGACTTTTTTCTTTCTTTTTTTTTTTTATAGTTTAAATCTGAAAACCCCCCAAATGGATTTTTATAGGGTTTTACACAAAAGTAGAGAGCACAAATAATATTGGCACCACACAGAGAACGAAGAAACATATAATGCACACACATTCTCTCAAACTAGAAACCCCATTTTATTTAAATTTAAATCTCAATTATAATTTCCTCAAAAAAAAAATCTCAATTATTAATTTAGAACTCAAATAATATTACGAGGTACTGAATTATTTATCAAATTTTTAATAACCAATCATAATATATAACAACTAACCTTAGTAAGCTGTAGCATTATCTTTCAGCGCTTTTATAGGAGGAATATATATATATAGATATATAGCATACAAATCTCTCCTTTTTTTCTTCGGTGAATGCATACAAATCTTTTACTCATATGCTCAATGATAAATCATTACACATACTCATTAGTGCTTTCATCCACATTCCTCAAAAAAAAAAAAAAAAAAAAAAAAAAAAAAAATATATATATATATATATATATAGAGAGAGAGAGAAAGAGAGGAGAGAGAGAGAGGAGGGGAAAAGAGAGCGACAAACGGGCAAATGGGTCCAACCAGATTGACGTCGGCAGACTAGACTCCCCTCCTCCACATTCAAAGGTCATTGTCGTGATTTCACTGTTAGGGCAAAAAAAAAAAAAAAAAAAAAAAGAAATTCCTGGCGAAAAATAAATAAATAATAATAAAAAATAAAGGAAAAATAAAAAGAAAGAGGAGAGAGGGGAAAGAGAGAGAAAAGGAGCTGGAATCACATGGGCATGTTATGTTGTTTGTCTGAAGGCTGGGTCCTCCTCTCTCTCTCCCTCTTCTTCCTCTAACCACCATCTCCATCTCATCTTCATCTCTCTGAAGAAGAACATGAGCTTCACCATTTCCATCTTCATCTTCTTCCGCTCCTGATCTTCCCACAAGATTCCCTCCCTCTCTCTCTCTCTCTCTCCTTTCCTCTCTCTTTCTCTCTCCTCGCCGGAAGGACATGGCTGACGATAAGGTAGCTTTTTTACTTTTTCCTCTTTCTATTTTCCCGGAAAGTTCTGACCTTAACGTTTGCCAAACAAAGAAATTTTCTTTTAGCATTCGTTCGTGTTTTAGTCGAATGCTAAATTAGGAAATGAGGTTGGAGGATTTTTTTTCTTTTTTCCTGCTATTTTGTTCGCGAACAAAATCGGAGATTTAAGCTTGTTTTCGTCGGCGATCTCGTCGCTGAGCTTTTCTCTGAATCGATTTGGTGACATTTCTGATCTGTGCTCTAAAGGAGATTTCTGTTGAGCTAGCTTCCTTTTGGCTTCCGATCTGTGAGTTAGAGGTTATTTTTTGCGCTAGGGTTTCTGATCGCTCTCTAGAAGCTTTCTCTTTTGGAATCTGTTTACATTTTTGTTTATTTTCTTCCGGAGATTACTGGCTTCAGATCAGGATATTCTTTATGTTAGCTGATAGTTTTTAGATCGCACTTTAATTACCTGTTTGATTATATGGGTTTGGATTATTAATAATTGTTTTGTGTTTTTGGTAATTTTCTGCTTTAAGGTTTTCACTGGAAAAATCTTACTGTGATGCTCTTTAAATCTGTATAGGTTTTATTCATTTAGTTCTGCTTTATATAATAATAACAATAATTAAAGAGTTTTGGGTATGTGATTCTTTCATGGAAACTTCTATTTTGCATTGGCATATTTGTAGTCTCGTTTCTTTGGGCTATTTATTTTCGAGATCTATTTTAAGTTCCATTTCCGGATATGCTTAAAACTATGTCGTTATTGTTGCTTGTTTGGACCTCTGTTTTTTTTTTTTTTTTCCCTATTTTGTTAGCGCTGTTCATTGGTGAATTTTTAGATAACTTATTCTATTACTATTTGTAGCTCTTTCCTTGTATGATGTTGCAATTTTGTTTCTCAGGAGATTTCTGCTTCGATTGTGGATGGAAATGATTCAGTCACTGGACACATCATTTCGACGACTATAGGAGGAAAAAATGGAGAACCCAAACAGGTTACGCTTCGTCCCGATGAATATTGTGATGAAAATTAGCATATGATATTTGACCCGTTTTGGATCTAGATGGTTCTTGAGCCGACTAGGTTCTGGGAAGTTGATGTTTTTTTATTGTTCTTGCAGACCATTAGTTACATGGCCGAGCGAGTTGTGGGAACTGGGTCATTTGGAATCGTGTTCCAGGTCTGATGTCGAAAAGAACTTAATAGTTGGTTGGCTGTCTTGTTACTAATTTATCAACTGCATCTCATCCTTGTAAGTCCTTTCTCTTAGGCTAAATGCTTGGAAACTGGGGAAACAGTGGCCATCAAGAAAGTATTGCAAGACAGAAGATACAAGAACCGGGAACTGCAGTTGATGCGTGTTATGGATCACCCAAATGTGATTTCCTTGAAGCATTGTTTCTTTTCAACTACAAGTAAAAATGAACTTTTTCTTAACTTGGTTATGGAATATGTCCCGGAGACCATGTATTGGGTTGTGAAGCATTATACTAATGCAAATCAGAGAATGTCACTTATCTACGTCAAACTTTACATGTACCAGGTAGTGATGGTGTCCACTTTCGTTGTTTTAACTTATTGCTTGATATTTTTCCCAATGTGAGTTTTGGCATTGTTCCAGATATTTCGGGGGCTGGCATATATACACACTGTTCCGGGAGTTTGCCATAGAGATTTGAAACCTCAGAATATTTTGGTATATTCTCTTTACTTTTGATGCAGTTGGGATTTGTTGGCTAGTAGTCATCACTAGTTTTCTGACTCCATTATCGTTTGCGGGCAGGTTGATCCCCTTACACACCAAGTGAAACTCTGTGATTTTGGAAGTGCAAAAATGCTGGTACGTTGACCTGCTAATCGCAATTCTTTTATAACCTATGCATTGCATTTTATCATGGTTTATTGCATACTTTGCTTACTTTTTGGTTGATTATTAATTTCTGCTCCAATGATATTAACTAGGAGTTACTAACCTGTTACATTTTGTGAATATAAGTGGTTCACCGATGCATGCGTTTTTCATTTGTATTTGGTGCCATTTTCACATTGCATTACTACTAAGTAGTATTAAGGTGATATTTTCATGTTGAGTATTATGCAACTCCCTAATAAGAATCCCACATATCTTTTGGTGCTGTTGGATTTATGGTTTGCCGAATACCTAGTTATTATGCCTACTATAATTCTGAAATGTCAAAGTGAGATAATCCAAATTTGGTACTTACTCTCTGTAATGCCACATGGTGGTGTCAGCTCTATGCATCACTTTTTCCGTCCGAAATTTTGTCCACCTTACTATATAATTTTCAGAAACTCACCTTAAATCTGTTTTTCTGCAGGTCAAAGGTGAAGCCAACATAGCATACATATGCTCACGTTTCTATCGGGCTCCAGAACTGATATTTGGTGCTACCGAATATACAACTTCAATTGATATCTGGTCAGCTGGTTGCGTCCTTGCAGAACTGCTTTTGGGCCAGGTTGGCACCTCAGTTATAGCATTCTAAGCATTTTGTTTTTGGTGTTATCAAAAGCTGTTCAGTTCCCTAGTGTCTCAATTTGTCTTGCTCTTTTATGTATGATTTTGTAGCCATTGTTTCCCGGAGAAAATGCAGTGGACCAGCTGGTAGAGATTATCAAGGTGAGTTTAATAACTAGTGGTTGAAAGCATATGATCCTTAGGACCTTGTGTAACTTGTTCATTTTGTCCCCATAGGTTCTTGGCACACCTACCCGTGAAGAAATTCGTTGTATGAATCCAAGTTATACAGACTTCAGGTTTCCTCAGATAAAAGCACACCCTTGGCACAAGGTAAGACATCAATGGGGTCGTAGCAATATTTTTTTTTCACTTCTCGTGTAAGCGCATTGAAGATTGTCCAGTAATGTACTCTACTGTTGGAGTGTTATGTCTCTCAATAAGACTCTCATCCCCTATTAATTCTTGTTTTCAGGTGTTTCACAAGCGGATGCCTCCAGAAGCAATTGATCTGGCTTCTCGACTGTTGCAGTACTCACCAAGTCTCCGCTGCACAGCAGTAAGTTCAGCTCTACTATTGTTTAGTTCCAGACTTGCTAAAGATGGTTTTTTATTTTCTCAATCTCAGGGTGTAAAGAGTTTTCCTTTTTCCTTTTCTTTAAATTAGTCTGTTTAGTACTTGCTAGTATCAAAAGTTTATCTTTTAGTCCGTTTTATCTTTTTCCTATTAAGTTAAGCAAGATAGCGCTCTGTTTTCTCAAACCAAGTTTTGCTTTGTCATTGCAGCTAGAGGCATGTGCTCATTCTTTCTTTGATGAACTGCGTGAGCCTAATTGTCGTCTACCAAATGGCCGTCCACTTCCACCTCTCTTCAACTTTAAACAGGAAGTATGTTGTCTATCTCTAATTGCTTTTGTATGTTGAAGTCTGTAGATTAGAGGTCTTCACGAAAATCATAAATGTATCATGTTTTATAGAGGATTACACAAGTCTGCACAGAAACCAGTATCTTGATTTCTTTGTATTTGCAGATTAAGTCCATAGGTATTGCATTGTTTGAGGTCACGGTTAAGTCATGGGACCCAGTCATTCTGGGTGCGGGTTACAAAAGTTGGGCCAAATTTGAGACTTTTTTTTAAGAATAATTTTCAGTTTCTGGCATTCATTTTTCTATTACTAACCGGACTTTGTCTTTTTTTGTTACAGTTGTCGGGGGCTTCGCCAGAACTAGTTAATAAGTTAATACCTGAGCATGTGAAACGCCAACTAGGACTAAATTTCTTGCATCTGGCTGTGACGTAAGTGTGAAGAAAAAGTTATATGAAGTGGATGTTTTCCGGCTGATGTGTGGCAAGAGGGTTGCCATTGTTGTTGTTAAAATCACTATATATTGTGGCCCAACCAGCATCATTTCCTGCTCTACCAGATGAGCCCAGAACGAAAGCGGCTGTACGGCTGCATTTGCTTATTAGGTCTTTTCCTACGTTCTCTTTCTCTCTCTCTTGCTTATCCCCCCATCTTCACTCCTCTCTCGAAACACCTTTTTGTTTTTCTGTACATGTTTGATAGTAAAGATAGCCCCGAGTTGGAAATGGTAAGACGACTGCTAGAAGAGGAAGAAAACCTAGTCGAAGTGTATGTATACTAGGAAGACGGCCCCTAATAGTATGGCTGACTTAAAAGGAGAGGGATGGATGTACTTGGTTGTCTTCAATGTTGTTTCGTATTATTTTAGTTCCGAGGTGGTTTGTGGTGGTGGCTGACTTGAAATTGCGGACAAAAACGTTGTTACTTACTGTTTGTGCAAACTTAAAAAGTAATGCATTGTTCTCTACTTAAAACTCTACTGCATTCCCCTTATTCTACTCATCCAGGGTATCCACTATTTTGCTTTCTTTACACACTTGTTAATGGTTCCTTTTGCATTTCTAAATTCCTTCCTCTTGTTGTATGCTACGGCAACTACTTTTCGGGTTCTTCGGAAATCAGAATCCTATGCATTAGTTTGCCTACGTTTTAGATTTTTTTGTTCGAAACCAGACAGGGGAACTGATAATTGAAGATGCTCAAATGGCACATACATGTCATTTCTTTTTTTTAACACGTGAATTCGATTTCTTCTACGTTTTCAATTTTTGTTTGTGTCTTTTATGTCAGAAGGCATCCAATGCCCTCTCATGACTTCTACTTATAAGTGGGATGATGCCAAGAATCTCTCATGGTTTCTTGAAATGCTGCATTCTACACCATTGTATGTTTTCGGGAATACTGCATTTATTTTGGTTGCGTTTTGCAAGGGGTGTTAAACTTTTTTTTTTTTTTAATACGATTTGTAGAACTCATGAATAAGTGCATAATTCTTGAAAATGGAGGGTGAAACCCTTTTTTTTTTTTTAATATATATATATATAAATTGTACGAGTAGTTTTTGTTATTGTCAAAAAAAAAAAAAAAAAAAGTTCATCCATGGTGTGTGTTGTTTTTTTCCCTAAAAAAGAAATAATAAATAAAAATTAAAGCAAAAAAGAAGAGGAAAAAAAAATAAATGAAAAACAAAGTCGTTTTGGGGTAGGCGTGAGTGTCCTTTGAGCTCCGGAAAGCCCAAATACCAACAAAACCATTAATTGGCGCCACTAGCGAGCACTCCAAGACGTAAGACTTAAATTTTCTCTATTCCTCTACTCCTGGAAATACCATACTTAACTTGCACCTTCCCATTCTTAATGACATCCGAGCTGTTGATCACACCTAGGCCCTCGATGGAGCTACAAAGTGAGAGATCAACGGCATTTGTGTTCCGGTCAAGTATTAGAATCCCAGTCCCGCCCACATGTAATCCATAAGCATTGAACTCTGAGCGACAATCTCTGTCCACTTCACAAATCTCGAGATGTTTTCCTGGTCTTACGATCTTCAACCCAAGTTTTCCTTTTTTATCTCTCTCTCTCTCTCTCTCTCTGTTTTTTTTTTTTTTTTTCTCAATTAAAAAAAGAAAAAGAGAGTAACCTGGGAGGTGTTCAGTCAAATCTCCCACTCTGCAGAACAAAAAAGAAGCACTAATCTAAATAAAGATCCCCACTCTCAAAAAGCTTCCCTTTGTCCATTCACTTTACTCTTTTTTCAACTTTTTTCCACTAACCCACTTCACATTGCTTGTCCATTTCCATATTAATGGCGATGATGATGATGATAAAAGTCGTAAAGGTCTCCTTTTGGCTCTTCTTTTTCTTTTTCTTCATCTCGCTTTGCTTCTATGTGGTTTCTGTCAGAGGCGCCGACAGTCTTCTCTCTCCAAAGGGTGTCAACTACGAAGGTTTCACCATTACCATCCTTCTTTTTCTCCTTTTCTTTTCTTTTCTTTTATATTTATATATATGTATATTTTGTGTATATATATATATATATATATATTTTTTTTTTGAGTTTTGTGTTATTGTAACATGAGTAGTGGCTGCGTTGATGTCGGTGAAGAGTAAAATGAAAGATGAGTTGCAAGTAATGAGCGGTTGGGATATTAACTCGGTTGATCCATGTACTTGGAACATGGTCGCCTGCTCTGCTGAGGGCAATGTTATTTCCCTGTAAGTACTCTTAATTCTTGCCCATTATTATTCAAAACAGTGTTTTGACAAATGGCTATTCAAGAACACAGTGTTTTGATGCTTGCCCAGCTATCTGAATTTTTTTTTTTTTTTTTTCCTGCAAGTGGAATGACGAGCGTCGGATTATCGGGAACGCTTTCTCCAAGTATTGGGAATCTGTCTCATCTCACGACAATGTAAGTCTCTACTGCTCTTGAAAAGTTTGATTTTCTTTGCTTACTGATTGAGTTATTAAGTATTTGTTTATGAAATTTGGACCACTCATGCTTAAGGTGACTTTGTAGCTTATTATTGTTTTTAATTATCAAATGACTATTTGTAAATTGGGATTGTAATAAAATATATAAAATGGTTCTTTGAGGTATGTTAAGATGCCTAGTTTTTTTAGTTGGTCACTAGTAGACAAAGGAGCATTTTTTTTTTTTTTGGTTTGGAGACAATGCGAATTGGCGAAAGCGAAAGAATTTAATGGAGTCATGTGACTTATATTTCGATTTTCCTTTGCATTACCTGCAAAAGAGGCAAGTAAAACTAAGAATGGTGCAAAGCATTTTGCAAACTTTAAGGATAGATGCAAAATTTTCTATTATTGCAGGCTGTTGCAGAACAATCGGATAACCGGTCCTATTCCAGCTGAAATTGGAAAACTTTTGGAGCTTCAAACTCTTGACCTCTCCGGCAACGAGTTTGATGGAGAAATCCCAAGTTCTTTGGGATTACTGACACGTCTAAGTTACTTGTGAGTATGGCTTTGAATAACTTTTGGCTTCTTATTCCAAAATCGTCGTTTGTTCCATCCGTTGATGTGTTGGACATTTCTATGCCAAGTTTTTCAGGCGGCTTAGCAGAAACAAGTTGAGTGGACCAATTCCTAAACTTGTTGCGAGTCTCACAAGTCTCTCGTTCTTGTATGTGTTTCGTCAAATTTTTATATTTTTTGGATAGTTTAGAGCAAGTCTAATTTTGATTATCGACATTGCATAGGGATTTATCGTTCAATAATCTGAGTGGACCAACTCCAAAAATACTTGCACAATCCTACAGGTAAGATTAAGATCTATTAAAAAAGATTCTGTTTCGTTTAGTCACGGAATCTGTCCCGGCTTTTGCACATCAGTGCTTCGTCTTTTGTCAATAACAATTTCTTTTTCTGATGTCAAATTTTGATCTTCTGAAGAAGAAGCAATTTTGATCTTCGTCTTTTGCAAGTAATGCACATTACAATAAAACGTGTGCTTTTGAGACTTCGGAACAATAAAATGTGCATGGTTGATGCTGTTCTCTTATGTGGCCCGGTTCACTAGGTCCTACGTTCTTTTGCATTATTACATATTCTTTATTCAGTCACATAGCTGTTTGATGGTTTAAATATTTCATTTCAGTATAACAGGAAACAGCTTCCTCTGCAGTCCTTCATCAGCTCAAATTTGCATGGGCATTTCAAAACCTGTCAATGGTAATACTGATACATCTTCTCAGATCCGTTTTCTATTTTTTTGCTGCCTCAATGCGGATAAACTTATTTGCTTTCTTTTGTTTTTTGTTTTTTTTCTTTTTTCTTTTTTTAATCAAAATTTATCTAGCAGATTTTTTTGGTAGTTCATTGGATATTTGATATTTGTGTCTGTGATGATTTAAATTGCAGATACAGGTTCACCACCAAAAGTAAGTGGCCACCGCCGATGGGTGCTTTCTGTTACTATTGGCGTTAGTTGCACATTTGTGATTTCTGTGATGCTGATTGTTTGTTGGGTGCATTGGTACCGATCTCGTCTTCTCTTTACATCTTATGGTACTCCTAAATTATGCTACTACTTTTTTTTTTTTCATTTGCCAACTCAATACATGACGATAAATATTGGGAGAAAGGTTAACAATCCAAAATTTCAGTGCAGCAAGATTATGAATTTGACATTGATCATTTGAAGAGATTCTCATTTCGTGATCTTCAAGTTGCTACAAGCAATTTTAGTCGCAAAAACATCTTAGGGCAAGGTGGATTTGGAGTTGTTTATAAAGGATACCTTCCAAACGGGACAGTGGTGGCAGTTAAGAGGCTGAAAGATCCAAACTACACTGGAGAAATGCAGTTTCAAACCGAAGTTGAAATGATTGGCTTGGCTTTGCATCGAAACCTCTTACGTCTATATGGATTCTGTATGACATCTGATGAGAGGTTGCTTGTTTATCCGTATATGGCAAATGGTAGTGTTGCAGATCGCTTGAGAGGTTTGTTTCATTTTACAGCTCGTTTTTGTTGTTAAGGAGATAGTTCAGTTTGAGGAACAAGGTTTAGTTATTCCTTTTGAACACTGAACAACTTTTGTCTGTTATGAATAATTAGTATGGGCTTAATTTCATTGACAGACACTTGTCGGGAAAGACCATCCCTAGACTGGAGCAGAAGGCTGCGAATTGCCCTTGGGACTGCTCGTGGGCTCCTTTACTTGCACGAACAATGCAACCCCAAAATTATTCATAGGGATGTTAAAGCAGCAAACATTTTGCTCGATGAAACTTTTGAAGCCGTAGTTGGGGATTTTGGACTCGCGAAGCTGTTAGATAGGAGGGATTCTCATGTCACTACTGCAGTGCGGGGCACTGTAGGGCACATCGCACCAGAGTATCTTTCAACAGGACAGTCATCGGAAAAAACAGACGTTTTTGGATTTGGAATACTTCTTCTGGAACTCATAACTGGGCAAAAGGCATTAGATGCTGGAAACGGTCAAATTCAGAAGGGAATGATTCTTGAATGGGTACGTTTGTTTCCGGTTACTTCAGCTGAAATCAAGTTCATGTAACAATTTCTGTTAATCTAGCAATCTTTGCATCAACTGAATGTCTCAATAAGATGCGTCAATTATGCAGGTAAGAACCTTGCGCAGTGAGAGGAGGCTGGAAGTGATAGTAGACAGAGATCTCAAAGGATGTTTTGATCCCGAAGAGCTCGAAAAGTCAGTGGAGTTGGCTCTACAATGCACTCAGTCAAACCCCAACCTCCGTCCAAAGATGTCGGAGGTCTTGAAGGTTTTGGAAGGTCTTGTTGGACAGTCTGCTCCGGCAGAGGAACCACAAGGTGGAGCAAACCCTGGCGAGGCGAGGGCTTGCAGTAGTTTCTCCAAGAATTACAGCGATGTTCACGAAGAATCTTCCTTCATCATTGAAGCCATGGAGCTTTCCGGGCCTCGATAACTCTTATAGTTTTCAACATCAGATTCTGTTCAACTGTAAATGAATTTTTTATCCATAATTTGTATATAACTGAATCCTTTAGTTCAGTTTGGGGATTGAATGCTTGTCATATTGACCAAAAAAGCAAACTTTGCATGTGTTTCCAGATTGTTCTGATGTGAACCGAATGAATGGGATTAGAACCCCCAGCAGTAATAGCAGTAATGATGGATTCTAGGCGTTGTATGCATCTACCTGTATAGTGTTATAGCTAACAAGTTAAGTATCATGCCTACCTGGTACGTTGGCAAGAATGAAACTAAAAGCATTCCACCATCTCAATGTATGGCAGAGCCAGGACCCCAACCTAGGTAATTATTGCAAGGATGAAAATATCTCCATATATTGAGATTTTTTCCCCTCAAAAGAATGAAAGAACCGAATTTAAAAGAGTTCGACATCTTGTTTCATTTTTATGTCCTAATATATAATGCTTTTATGAGAATGCATTTTTAAATATATATACTTTTTAGGGTTTCCTTTCTCCCTAACCCTTGATCTCTCGTATTTAGGATTTCCCTTTGTATGAGACTTCCACTGTTTCCACCACGGTGGCTGATGAGAGAGATTCTCAATCGGATCTAGTTAACAAGCTTACGACGGTATGTCTTAGTGGTCTGATGGTAGGTGCGATGATCTCTTACATCGAGTCAATTGTTTTCCTCTAAGTTGAAGCGTGTAGCGGAGTGATTGTTTCATGTGGGGTAAGGATTTTGCGGTCAATGTTTTTTTTTTTGTATTAATGGTTTGTTCTTGCATTTTAGTTTTAATTTTATAATAAAGGAGGTAGTTCCCCCACCTCCGGTTTGTTTTTATGTGTGTGTTCTACTTGAGCTATTTTCTAGTGGTATATGTCTATTAGTTCTGCTAGTATTATGGCTTGGCAGAGTTTGTTGTAGTCTCTGTGCTTTGAGTAACTGTCTCTCGATCGATCGGAATATTCCATCAATTATAGGTGTTATTTTAAAAAGAGCTTTGTACATGCTCAATTTTAGGATTACCGAGGAATTCGAAGAATTTTTCTGTCACCGGGTCTCGGCTTATGTCCTCTTCATTACGCTTCATCAAATTTTGCTGATGGAATTAGTTTCAGTTGAGAGTTATGTCTCTTATACCACAAGGTTGTTTTATCTTTGTTATTGATATGTTTGTGTCCCGTTTTATCTTAAATGATAATTTATATATACAAATATATATATATATATATATATACTTTTTAACATAAAATTTAAGCTTTAGAACTTAATTTTCAAACAATTTTAAAATGACAATATAGCACTTAAAATGGTTAACGTAAGAATCAATAACAACCAAATATCAAAGTTATCAATAAATTTGGCACTAAATATAATATATGCACCTTATCAATTATGTTAAAATTTTGCATTAACACATTAATTTGATATTTCATTGAAGAGATATCAGAATGGCCTAGACTAGGTTTAGTGGGCAGCCACAAACAAAACACGTTAAAAAATGAACAAGACACGATTATAAAATGGGTTTATCCCGACATATTTAATTAATGGGCAGTGTTTGACACAATTTTAGACATGAAGAACGCTAAGAGCATAGTGTATCAAGGGCCCGGCAAAGCACGAGCATATGCATGATAAGAGACACAAAAAAGTCATTCTAACTTGCTCCTTCGAACCAAGATCAAAAAGATTAAGATATATTGGTCATTCACAATTACTGATAAAGGATTCCGCGAAAAGTTATGGATTAATAATCCTTTTAAGAAATTGATTGGATTCGGTCTTATACATACGAGAGAAAGGTAATTAAAATAGAAAGAATGAGTTTTTACTCGATAAAATTTTTAATGTTGTAGTTTGTTTTTAATAATATACTGTGTTTTTGTTAAAAATTAATGTTTTCTATTGTATTTAATAGTTATTTTTCTTTCTTATTTAAAATTGTTGTTGTTTGGCACAATTAAGGTATGAGATTATTTTTACGGTATGTTTAAAAATGAGTAATGGGTTGGGTTTTACGTTATAAATTAAAAATGAACACAATATGGTATGAAACTCTAGTGGGCTCAAAATAAATGGATTGAGCCGTGTCAAGCTGGGATGATCAATTTAACTTCTATGGCGATGCTTTTAACACTGACTTTTTAGACCATCTCCAATGCTTTAGTCTATGTCAATATTATATTTGTTATAAAAAAGTGTGAAAAATAGCATTATTCTATTTTATACTCCAATACATAATATTATTTCTAATGCTATTTCTATTTTTTATCATTAATATGCTTTGGAACTTGTAAAAGTGATCATTTAGTATTTAAATAATTTAAAAAGGAAACTTTTGTACCATTTACACGACAAAAATCAAGCCAACAAGGAATCAAATGTTAAATTTGATATTAATTATATCTTGTAATAAATTTGTCATAAAATTTAGTATTTGACAAATTTAACATAAAATATAACGCTTTATTAGAGAACATTTTTTTTTTAATCAAAATGTCAAAAATTTATCATTAATATAATATTTTAACATCGTATTAGAGATGTTCTTAGATAACTAAATGGTTGGCACATTCAACACTTGAAATAATGTGCCTTGGCCCTTAGGGAAGGTCAACCACTGTTAATGACCCTAAAAAGGTGGAACAATTGAAATGACCCCCCTCCTGTTTTTACCACACTCAAAAAGCCAAAAGCACCAATATTGGAAGGTATTTGGATCTTTTTTTTTTTTTTTTTTGAAAGCACCACTTGCTTTGGCCTTCCTTATCTCTTTAGTCTTTGCCCTTAATTGTAGTTGGTGATGTGCACACTCTTCTAACACTAATCCAATTCCAAGTAGGACCAACCTTCACTAAAATTTCCATTCCCACTTAAGACCCTCCTCACACAGAAAGAAATAATAATATTAAAAAATAAAAATAAATAAAAAAAAAGGGCAAGGAAAAGTAATGACCATATTCCTTGTACTTTTCTATATTCCCTCATTGGGAAAAATCCTTAACTTTACTTGGTTAAGGGTTGAATTGACATCATTCAATTATGTACTCATCGTATAACACCTTCACAAGGAATGAATAAATGCATATAGAAATTGGTTAACCAAATATTCTTTCATTTCATATTAAACTATAGTTTTTAATTAGCTACAAGTTAAAAATAAGACCCCAAACAAAAAATTATTGTCACTACTAGCATTGAAAGATATTTTTTATCCTTTTATTTATCCTTTTTTTTTTTAAATCTCGTTGACATTACGTATAAAACATGGTTGATCTATTTCAAATCCAAAAAATCCATTACATTTCATATCCAAATCCACTTTTTATTTTATCGAAATCTGTATCGCATTCATTCTCTTATAATCACTCATTTATTTTGAATAATTATTTGAAAAAGATTTTTTTTTTTTTTTCATTTCAATAGTATAGTATGGTGCATCAATGATTAGTAATTTGTAATTGTACAAAATGATACATATGAGATGAGTAGAAAAAAAAAATATCATAATTTTTGTGACCACATAACGTGACAGATTGAATAACAAGTCACAATCAGGAATATACAAGAAAAATAAAAGGTGGAGGCATTTTTTTCCCATGAAAGGAAAAAGTCAATGGCTATCCAGTTGGATAATTGAAACACAATAACTTTTTAATGTAAAGCATGGTATAGAGTACTACAGATTTCAGATCTTTCTTTTATATCTTCATTTGATTTGATTCTGTTATTTTGGAGTCATTCTAATAATGTCACTATATTCCCTTTGTACGAAGTATACCACAATAATGCTATACACATGATTGATGAATATGTCATATCTTGGGATAATATTGTGATTCTATTCACTTTTTTTTTTTTTTTTCTCTGAAGAAGTCTACGGTAGAATATGAAATCTACTGTTAAGATAGAATTTTAAACATGTTACATTAAAAAAAAGAACGACGTGGTTTTATTTATGTTTTTTTTTTTTTTGTTGTTGAAAGAATTCTATTATAAGATACGATATTTACTGATAGAATACGTTTTTAAATTGTTATATTACACTTAGATTATATTAAATTATAATTTAATCGAATTTGATAAAAAAATTTATTCAAGAATATATAAATATTTTTCATCATAGCCTAGTATAGAAAATCACTTTAACTTTATTCTCCTTATTTCTTTTGCCTTTGTATTTTTGTACCAACTTACTTGGACTGTAGCTATATTTATGGTCATTTCTTTGCTGAAAATAGACGTAAAATATGATTCTCAGGTGCACTCTCCATCGGGGTCTTTCTCAGCATTAAATGAACAATGGATTTTAAAAAGTTTCCACAAAACGACAAAATTTATAAAATTATTTAGAAAAAACTTATGATTGGAAGGTATTATTGTTTAGTCATCATATCAATTTTACAATCGGTTGATCTATAACTGAAAGTATTTCTGGGTGTCGGTAAATTTTTAACTTATATATATATATATATATACACACTCATATATCAAATTATTTAAAAGTTAATCCAATAATTAAAATAATATTTCACATAAATAAGATAGAAGTACATTTTTTATTATAAGTTAAAATCAACTATTTTGTAAGAAAATATTGTTTTTTAGTACACATAAGTAAGAATACACGTAATTTTACCGGATAGATCAATCACAAGAGTTTTTAATAGGAGAAATATTAATAGACTCATATAAATCTCATTAAATAACAATTTTAGACAATTACTAATATAATAAGAACTCGTAACAAATCCATCGTTACGAGTTACTCTGAAGTAATTACAAGATTATGCCACCAATCTCGGCACATCATCTCATTAATGTGCCAATTAAAAAGAGAAGAGATAGAATTAGACTATTTAAAGAATGCATAGTTTCTTGCGAATTTCCTCTGTGTCCCACATTTAATTTGGACAGCCTACATATAAAGAAGTTCCAAAAGATACCAAGCTTTTTCTCGTAAGTTTTCAAGATTGAAGACTTTTTAATTACGGAATGCTTATTGGTTATTTGTGTTGTTAATCCGTCAGTATTACGTCTTATTATAAAGTATATTATGAATATAATAATAAGTGTACAATAGTCAAAGCTTTTTGAGTTTTATAAAAGTTGTAAAATAACTTGCACATAATGAAATTTTTATCATGAATAATATTAAAGCAAAAGTGTTAAAATTCAATGGGTTTTATAAAATCAAAAATTCTTTTAGGGGCCGTTTGGGCTGCGAATTTCAAATGATAATTTACTATCTAGATTTCAAAATCTCAACTCTATTTCAAACTTTTTTTATCTCACATTTTCAAAAAACTCAAACTTTAAAAGTCCATAACTTTCTCATTTCAAATTAAAATACTTATATCGACGAGACCAATAAGACAATATTCATTTTGCATATTTTTTTTCCGAACATATTTTAAATTTTTACATTATTTTCTATATTACATAACTTTTTTAAAAATTTTCTCTTCAAAAACACATTTCTAACTTAACATTCAAAACACCATCTCTAGATGTCTCATAAACAGGCCATTAGTCATATTTTACTTATCCAGTAGAATTGTCAAAGCTTTTTGAGTTTTGTAAAACATGTAAAATAACTTACGCATCATGAAATTTTTATCATGAATAATATTAAAGCAGAAGTGTTAAAATTTAATGGGTTTTATAAAATCAAAATTTATTTTTTTGTCTTATTTTAATTATCCTTGACATATTGTAGTCTTACGGTACGTTGTATTGTTTTGTTTTTGTTTTTGTTTCTGTTTTTTTTTTTTTTTTTTTTTTTGTCATGATGAGTATCTTTTCTCAAAATTAAAAAGAAAAAAAAAAGAACGAAACACGTCTTCTAATTATTATTATTATTATTTTCATTTTGTCTCAATTTGACTGTATACAGGGTTAGTTTCAATTTTTACAAGATATCATGAAACTCTTTTATTTTTATTTGTCATCGGTATCATTGTTTTAAGATATAATGCCAAAAAAAAAAAAAAAAAAATCCATATGAAAGAATCAGAAGTTTGAGTGTTGGGAGAGGTTAATTACGTCACAAAATATGTAATTATCACAAGTTGCATAACAAGTGATTTAGTAGACTTTTTTTTTTCCCCTCATTGAACATTTATATAGTTTGAGGGGGACCGTACGGATCGATAATGGTATTTATATTGTCTTGATTTACAATAGTTTCACTTAAAAAAAAAAAAAAAAGACATGGGTAAGGATTATTTAGGCTTCGTTTGGAGCTCAAGTTCAAAACTCAAGTTTGAATTTAAATTTTTATTTTTTTTTGAAAAAATTTTTTGTCTTTGTTAAAAAAGTTTTTTATCTTTTCTAAAAAGTCAACAAAATTTATTATTTAAACTTAAAAAATTTAACTCAAACTAAACTAAACTCATTTACCAAACAAACCCTTAACATTGACCAAACAGCATGAGCAATGACCAAGGCACCTAAGGCCTAGCCCCCCTCAAATATGAATTTATACACACTCACACACATATATATATATATATTTATATATATAATAAATTGCATAAAGCCCCTAAAGATGAAAAATGAAAATCTATATCTCTTAAAATTCTCCTTTATAATTATGAGCCCCTTAATAAATTTTTGTGTGTGTGTGTCACTATGAGAAACCAGCACCACCACCACGACAGCAACACTGTCTCTGACATTTTAGATACAGACAATAACATTACCAACAACAAGCTGTTTGCATTCTAAAACGTTCCCCTACAAGTTGAACAATTATTATTATTATTTTTATTTATTTTTCCTTTTAAATATTTTTGTTTACGCTGTTAACTGGAATATATAGAAAGCCAACTAAGAAAAGTAAATGGCCAAGGATTACGTGTGGAAATTCTCGGCTCCTGCACTATTGAAGAAAGTAATCATTTTGCAGATATTGAGGTTACTATATATCTATATATGTCAACCCAAAGTTAAATCCCCTGACATTATCCTCTTTTATCTCCACTAATCTAAAAATTTCAGTTTTCTTTCCTTCTTCTTCTTTTATTATTATTATTATTTTTTATTGTTTTAGTTTTAGCGCTTAACTTGGTTTGTAAAAACTCTCATTTTTTCGTTACTTTTCTTCACCTAACCACACCCTCACAGTTTCCGCATTATTACATATATATATAAATTTAAAGAGATATCTTAACCATCTTTCGCGATAAATGAAGCCAAATACGTGGTTGAGTTGGATTCTGAGAAAACCAGATCCGAAGCTCCTCGGAGCTTAATTTCTCTGGGTACAAAAATCCCGGTTTCATCTGCTGCTTGGAAAAATTTTCCGCTGCAAAATTCTGCTCGTCTAAGGTTCGTTTTTTTTTTTTTGTTTGTTTGTTTGTTATTATTATTATTTTTTACTAGTTTTGGCCTGTTGGGCTTGTTTTTATGTCGCCCCAGAGTATCGGAATGAATTCAAATATTTTCTTTGTGACAATATTGTAGATTTGTGGTTTAAGGATACAAACACACGTGGGTCTTGGTTTGAGTTAAAAAAAAATGTCGGGTGTTCAATTGGGTTCATGGATATGCATATTGTATCATTGCTCAGCAGTTTTTAGTGTGGAGTTTGGGAATTGATTAGTATTGGGTGTATATTTTTCTTGGTTTTTTGTTTTTTTGTTTTTGCAAAGTTGGGAATTCTTTTGGTGGTGAAGAAGGCCATTTTGAAGGAGTTATGGATGAGGAGGAACGTGATCCGCGGAGTAGAAATGAGGTTTCGAGCCGAGTTGATCAAAGGGCGGTTGAGAATTTGAGTGTTGTTGTTGATGGATCGACTGGTGAGAACATCGTCATTGCGGTTAAAACAGAAGAGAAAGCGTGTCATAGCGGAGAACATGAAGATTGTGAATTGGGGTCAACTAATCGAGTTGAACAAGGGACTATTGAGAGTTCGATCAATTCAGGTGTTGGGTTGGTTGTTGAGTCTTCGATCGTGATCAATCCCTCTGAGGCTCCGCTCATGACTGGAGATAACAGGACGTTGAATGCTAAGGTTGATGAGGTGGGGTTGAGTAAAATGTTGGTGGAAGAGTCGAAGCGCAAGATGGTTGAAGGTGAGAAGCAATCGTGTGTGATCGATGTAAGCTGTGGAAGTGCTAAAAATTGTGGTGATAAAAGGGATGTTGAAAGAGTTTGCAGGATTTGCCATTTGAGTTCCGATCAATCGCCGGATAGAAGAACCGCCACTACTTGTACTGCGGATTTAATTCCTCTAGGTTGTGGATGTAAAGATGACTTAGGCATCGCACATTATCAGTGTGCGGAGGCTTGGTTTATGCTGAAGGGCAACAGGTAATATTTCCTTTTTGTTTCTGAAATGGCATTCAATTTTTTGGCTTAAGAACTCTTGGAAACATGAACTCTTGGGAGCTTTTTTAGTTGGGTGCGTATACACAGACACGTTTGGTTAAGATTGCTCATAAAGATAAATGTAGTTTCAAGACTATTGCAAATTGCATTTGTAGGACACTTATTTCTGTATCCTCTAAACTTCTTAATTTTGATTTGACAATCATTCGATGGATTTTTTTTCCCTCCATTTCTAAACCATCTGTATCGATGTTTAAACTTGCAAAAACAAGAGTTCTAATTTCAGAGGCGTATTTTTGGTTGTAGTTCTCTTGTTTTTTTCCAGCTGTTTCTCACATCCGGAAAAGAATTATAGGAATGAATAGTTTAGTAGTAATAACTTTCGAGGTCCAAAAAAGGAAAAGTGGGCAGTTAGTGTTGTTTATCAACTCTGTTAAGTTCCATGTAGATGTAACAAACAAACAAACAAACAAACATATCATGTTGACGTAATTAGAGGCTGCGATACATATCTAGGCTGCCCACCTATGTTTGCGCATCAATGCGTGTTTATTTTTCTATTTTTTTAATATGAAAATATTGACGTGATTTTGGTGAATTTTAGTAGAGATAAAGGCTTGAATTTTGTTTACAAATGGAGTACTTGAAACACAAAAACTGATGAATGACTTGATAATGCCCAGACCTCTTTCTTCTCTGGCGGAGCCCTGAGAAAATCACAGGTAGCAGGTGACTAAAGTTCTCCTGCTGCTGGGTTGGTCCGCCGCTGATTCAGGAGCTTCTGGTTAATGGATTACAATCAAATCAAAAGAAGCAGACTGGATTTCTATTTTTCGTTTTCTTTTCAAGTGTGGAAAAACTTTTGTAAAATGGGATATGATGAACTTTTACTGGTAACTCAAACCTGCAAGTAATGGACTTTATTGTATTCCGTGGTTAAATCATGAACCCGGTTGTTTTCTTTGGGCTGACCTTTTTGCCCTGATGTATCTCAGAGTTCTCGGACAGAGTAAATTCTGTTAGGAATTTGACATGGATTTTCTTTCTTGTTCCTTTCCTGCAGAATGTGCGAAATTTGTGGCGAGACTGCAAAAAGCATAACAGGTGTAGGGGATATCAGATTCATGGAGGAGTGGAATGAAAGATTTGTACGCAGCGGTAGTATCTCATCGGAGAGGGGAAGAGGATGTTGGCGTGGACAGCCGTTTTGTAACTTCTTGATGGCATGCCTGGTAGTAGCTTTTGTCCTTCCTTGGTTCTTTCGTGTAAATATGTTCTAGTAAAGGGCTTTCCGTCATTATCATGTCTATTCTTGCATTCTTCATACCACAGTAAGGATTTTGTGGTTTACCATACCGTCATACGCATACTCTTGGAGTTTCAGGTCAGGACCCCCCGAAGGTTCGAGGCTTAGAATATTTAGAGGTCTGATTCAAGTGTCACATGTAATGTTCCGAGACATTGTTTCATATTGTTGGCTTAGAGGATTGAAAGAATTAGCTAGGGCAAAAAGCATTATATGTTTTTTCGTTTGTTTGTTCTCATTCTCTATAGTCAATTCTTGTCATGTCATCTTTGTTGGTGAGAGGCTTCGTTTGTACATGTGATTTTTTTTCCCTTTTTAGTAAAGTCTAAGAAACACATACATTACTATCAAGTTTGGTTTGTAAAATTGAAGTTGGGATTTGGGCCATAAGTTTGCTTGTTTGAATCTCCAATAAATAATATAAAATTGTGACAGGTTGAAAATTCAATGGCCCTTATTAGATGGCATCTCAATTCAAATCTTCTTCGTAAAGGAGAACAAAATTTTGTTTTCATTTAGCTTGTTTTGGATTTTCGTGATGTTTTCGTGTCAAAACACGGAGATGAAATGACGAATTTGTGTTATAAGAAGGGCTATTATTGGGGGAGATGAGGGTAACGTGAAAATAGTGACTGGAAATTTGCAAAAAAATTATATACAACTGTAGAACTTGAAGAGTAAAAGCTTTATTATCATCATCATTTTTTCATTATTGTTGTCATTTTATGATAAGAGGTTTATGACTAGAACTTATTAAAAAAAATAAAAACATTCTTAAGTTTCAATTATGACTAGTAAGTATTAAAAAAAAAATAAAAACATTCTTAAGTTTCAAATTCTTAAACGCTTTAAAAAAAAAAAAAAAAAAAAAAAAACGCTTCTGCCACTTTTTAGTATTTCTTTGATAAGCATTAATTTTATGAGTGATAAATGTAAACTAAAGTCGATTGTCGTAAATAAATCAGTGCTGTTAAGTAAATTAACGGTTCAAAGAATGAAACAAAATTATTCACGGATCAAAAAATCAAGGCCAACCACTTATCTACTTTTTAGTAAACTAGTAGTTTACAGGATGAAAAAAAATAAAAAAAAAATAAACATGAATAATTTAGATGTTGCGCAAAAAAAAAAAAAAAAAAAAAAAAAAATTTACTTGACAAATAACGAGGAGAATAGCATAAATTGACAATAAAAAAGAGGAGATAGAATGATCACAATTTGTAAACATGCATTTAACAAGAACAAAACTAGATTGAAAATAAAACATATGCATAACCCTTGAAATAAATAGAGATAAAAAAAAGTCTGAAAATATGTATACCCTGAAACTAAACAAAAAACATCAAGAAAAATATTAAAAAAAAAAAGGGTGGATCCAAGTTCTAAACTCTAGATAACGAAACTTAATAAAGATGTTATATCAATGAGATACTTTTTTTCGTATACGGCGAATCGTCGGAGAGACTGTCGTCATGGCTCTTTCGAATGGAGAAGTTGATCGACTTTGTGGAGGAGGGGGCAAGGACGAAGCCGAGCATTCAAGAAAAGAGTGGAATTTGATTGGATGGAATAATCAGAAAGAGTCATGTCATCTCTTAAAATTCGACCACAAATCAATATCTGTCGATCCCAAGGGATGTGGTCGGGGCCTTTCATATGAATCATGGCCTTCACATTCCTAATGCCCTCGTTCTTGTCCACATGAAGAACTATTGTCTTTCCCCTTAGGGTGTGCACAAATATCCGCAACTTGTTCTCTTCCATTTTTTTTTTTTTAATCTTATGAATGGGGAAGAGAACAAGGAGACGCTGCAATTTTTTTGTTTCTACGAGAGAGAGGAGTATTTTAAACCATGTATGCTATGTATATGTATATATGTAGGGAAATTATAGCAAATAAAATTTTTTATAGGTACTTTTAAAGTTTATAGTATATTTTTTAAAATATGATAAATTATAACATATCATAAATACTTGGATTTCCTTGGATTTTTTTTTAATTTCAAATTTACAGTTAGTTTATAGCAACAAATTTATGTACATAATTTCATGTTAGAGAGAGAAAAGGAAGGAGGAGGGATTTTTTTAAGTATTATGTGATCGTAAATTTAATTATGATATTTATCACTATGTTTAAAATTTTGTGTTATAATTTATATTACTCTTTTTAAAAATACTATTTTGCTCTTTCTCCCATGTATGTAATATATATACTTAAAAAAAAAATGATATATACCATTTATTTTCAATTTTTAGATTTTGATTATTTTATTTTTTAAAGGAGAGAGGTGGTTAAGATAACTCTTAACTAGCACCTTATTTTTCAAGCAAAAAAAAAAAAGCACCATATTTCAATTCGTTTTCAACGGATGATACTAGCTTTTGTGGGAGGTCTAGTAAATCGGAATAGGAAAGGAGAAAAGAAGTGAAAGGAATATTGACGAAGAATTTTAATTCGAATGCTTGAATTGTATAATTAGTTAATATAATATCTCTGTATATTTGATGTGTAATTTTAATATATCTTTTAGGATTGTTTAACTTTAGTTAAGTTTATCTTAAAAAAAAAAGAGGAAAAAAAAGAGTTAATAAGTTTAACTTTTTTATTAATTTACCAAAAAAAGGTTTATCTTTTTAGTTGTTTAGATTTTTTTAAATAATTGAGTGATTGTAATTTGTATTTGAAAAAATTGATGATTGATTAATAAATATTAATATCTGATTTCCATTGGGTTCTTATTTATTTTCCTATAATTTCTCTCTGGTGATTTTATTTTCTTCTTTTTTTTATTATCTCTTTTCTATCGCTACTTCGTTTTTTTTACTCGTCCGACTTCAAGATATATAAGGGAGCTTCTAGTAGTCTTCCTATTTGAGAAAAACACACACACACAAAATAAAGTCGGGTTACCCTACAACTGATATTACTTTCTAAATTACCAATACCTAGCATGTGTAGTAACTTTTTTCGAAAAATTGAATACTATAAATTTTTTAATTTAGAGATAACTTTATATTTTATAATAAAATTAAATATAAAATTAGGAAGCCTCTACTGTCCGGCAGTCGGATGTCTAGCGGGATAATCTGAAGAAGAGAGAGACAGCCGGAAGAGATACCGGGTACGGCCATTCGGAATCATCACAACAACAACATCAACGACAACTTCAACAATAATAGCAACAGAGGTCATTCGGAAAACATGGCAAGCCGCCGTAAATCATGACGAAGTTGTTGGAACTCATGATGAAGTCGCCAAAACTCATTACGAGCCGAATGGTAAGGATAATGAGAGCCGAACGTTACATTTCAAGGAGATCGAACTCTCTCTCTCTCTCCGGCAACTCTCTCTCTGGGGTTGTATTCCAGCCCATGTTTTTTGACATCTCTCCCCCTCTCATCACTGCCCTCCATTTTGCATCCAAAGGCTCCAAAGAACTTGCCGTTTGTGTCCGACAAAATGTGAGTGCTGGACACAAGACAATACATATAAAATTATTTTAAAATTATATATATAGTCATGAATATTGTTATTATTAATACACATATAGTTCTAACAAAAACATGCACATACTAAGTGGCGGTATATACGATATCAATTTATGATTTTGTGACTCTTATATCCCTTATTTGAAGACGAATTAAATACAAATTTAGTTTTTACATGGACAACAATCCGTTGTAGTCTAGTTGGTTAGGATATTCGGCTCTCACCCGAAAGACCCGGGTTCAAGTCCCGGCAACGGAATATTTTTTTCTCCCGCCAATTATTTGAGAAATAAATAAAGAAAACAGGAAAAAGCAATTTTCTTAAAATCAAGGGGCAATATACTCAAAAAAAAAAAAAAAAAAAAAATCAAGGGGCAATATAGTCATGTCACAGAAACTCCCCGAGAAAAACCCTAGCCAGCTTCTTCGTCCCCACTATTACTAGGGTTCTTTCTCTCTCCTGCTTTTCTCTCTCTCTCTCTCTCTCTCGCTCTGCCCCTCCCTTCGTTTCAACAACACTACCACAATGGTCTCTTTCTCTCTCTTGATTTCTGATTTAATTTGAAATTTCAATTTTCGATTTTTTTTTTGAGTTCTGATTTTGTTTGTTAATGGAGTTTTTCAGGCTTCGGAGAAGAAGCTGGCCAACCCAATGAGGGAAATCAAGGTCCAGAAGCTCGTCCTCAACATCTCCGTCGGCGAAAGCGGTGACAGACTCACCAGAGCAGCCAAGGTAACCCGCTGTTTGTTTGCCGAGAAACTGATTCTTCTATTGTCGAACGCATTAGAACCAGTACCAAATTGTTATCTTTTTTTTTTTCCTTAATTTTTGAAATCTAGGTGTTGGAGCAACTAAGCGGACAAAGTCCGGTGTTCTCGAAGGCTCGTTACACGGTTCGTTCGTTCGGGATCAGGCGTAACGAGAAGATCGCCTGCTACGTCACCGTCAGAGGCGAGAAGGCTATGCTGCTCCTCGAGAGCGGCTTGAAGGTTAAGGAATACGAGCTCTTGAGGAGGAATTTCAGTGACTCTGGCTGCTTCGGCTTCGGTATTCAGGAGCACATTGATCTCGGAATCAAGTACGAATTTTTTTTTTTTTTTGGGGGCTTAAAATGCTTGTTGTTGATTGGAATTAACTTAAATGCATATGGGGATAGAGATGTGAGTTGTGGAAAGAACTTAACTTCAATTGTTTTGTTGCTTAAAATGTGTATTCTGGATTGGAATTATTAACTGCAATGGATAATTGAGGATGAAGTGAGGCATGAATTTGGTCCTAGTAAGTGATTGTGAAAGTACTTCCTTGAGTTCATAGAAATGGAAAATGTAGGAAGGTTGAATTGAGTGAGTGGTATTCGGACTAACCCCCCCATCTTGTGCCACATTTGATGCCTTTAACCAATGTAAGCCACCTAATCCCGCTGGAGCTAACGCAGTGGACGGGAGGGGACGGGTTTGGGTGGGAGCTCCCATGTTTAAAACGCGATTGTTTTCATTTATTTTTAATAAGGGGGAGCTATAAGTCCATTCTGTTTAAGAGGGAAAAAAAAAAAAAAAAACCAATGTAAGCCTTCAACTGGTATCTATGGAATGGAGTTAACATGGAATCGGACACTGACATAGTTTTTTTGTATCAGGTACGACCCTTCAACTGGTATCTATGGAATGGACTTCTACGTTGTTCTGGAACGCCCAGGCTACCGTGTAGGTCGTCGTCGCCGGTGCAAGTCACGTGTTGGGATTCAGCATAGAGTTACGAAGGAGGATGCAATGAAGTGGTTCCAGGTCAAATATGAAGGAGTGATTCTGAACAAGTCCCAGAATATTGGAGCTTAGATAGATCCTCTACAGTTTTGGATAGTTTGTTCTAGTTTTCGACTGGTTACTTGCCCGTTTCAGTGTTTCAGGGTTGTGTATTTTTTGAAGAGATCTATCCAAATTTCAATCATAAACAATCTATTTTGTTCTGTATTTTGATCCTTGGCGATTTTACTGAGAGCAGTACTTCGATTTTGATTTTTCCTTTTCAATTCAAGCTTAACAAAGTCATACTTGGAGTGACCTTGATTACCAATTTTTAATGGGGGAATAATTTTTTCTTGCAAAGTTTAAATTTTTTTTTTTTTTTCCCTTACACAAGCGTTCACGGTCAAACAGAGAGGGGAAAAGGAAATGCAAAATGTTGATCAAAAGTTGTTTGTTGGGTGAATGATAACAGTAAACTACTTTTGAATATAGACAAAAACTAGAAAAGAACCACCGAGTTTTCCATAAAGATTCAATCCCAAAAAAAAAAAAAAAAAAGATAAGTGTTTAATTTACTCAAGACCTTAGCAAACTCACTAGCTCACTCTTATTCAGCTTTGAGTAACCTTTAATTCCTCTAGATTTGGCTAATGCTTTCAGTTCAGCAAGTTTCATCTCCTCTACTTTTGGCAGATCCAACTCTTCTCCAGCTGCAGTAAGTTTTTTGTTGTTCGGCTCAAGAGACATCGCTTTCGGGGTCGTTGGAGATGGGATCGGAGACCTCTTAACAAAATTTGATGGAGGCCGAGTTAATTTCGAGTCTGTAACTTGTAGCTTACCCTGTCCTCCTTGGTCTTTCTTAGGCGCAGCTCTTTTCCCTGTTGATATTCTCTTCCCTTCCTCGTTTTTAGCTTTTCCTGTCAAAATTAGAGAACCTATTAAAGTGGTATAACAAAGTGCCTGCAAGATATGAGATTGAACATGAAATTCATCTGCTTTTCCACCCTACCTTGCTTCCCCGATCTGCGGAGAACATTCAGAATCGATTCGGCGGAGGACTTCTTTTCAGAGGCATCTGCATTTTTCTTCTTCTCATTTACAGACTTTTCTTTTGAGATAGAAGATTGTATCCGTCTGAAGAGAGCGATTATCTCCTCCTGGTTAGACGAGATGGGCTTTTTCCCAACAGGTGACTTGTTATTCTCTTCCTTCTTTGGTTTCCTCCCTGAGGTAGGGCCTCTCCGTGGAGGTCGTTGGCCTGCTCTATCCCCATCAGATCCTATGCATGAAATGGTTAACCGAAGCTCCTTTCGTTCGAAGGGCGACGGCGAGAGCGCATCTGCAATCTCAGCCAAATTTAACAAGCTGCATAAACATGACCCCAGCCTGTAGTTAACAAACTTTAAGGGCCAATTTTTCTTGTAACATCATTAAACAAATGTACCTTAATTCCGACGTTAGCCTGTTGTTTAACGAGATTTCAATCAAAATTGTTTTGGACCCAGAAAGCAAATTATTACAAGTGTAATTACAGCTCAATTCACTTGTTATTAGAAGATTAAAAATTCCCAAAAAAAAAAAAAAAAAGCAAATGTAAAATTCAAGGAAGAGGGGATTTCATGGAAGTGATTAAATTCCACGTACCTCTGAGAGAGAAAATGGGATTTCCAAGCTTGGGGTGGTTAGTAGTGAGAGAGGAGAAAGTTGGAAAGCGAACAACAGAATGTGTCTGTACAACAATTGCACTCATAGTTTTTTTCTTTTTTTTTCCTGGAAAATTTTGGGGGGATCTAAAAGTAGGCAAACAATTTTTCCTGAATAAAAACATGTAACTCTGAGTAGGCAAAAAGGTTGTAGTGGATCAGAATCACCCAAATCACCTTTGTATCTTCTCAGCCTGACATGTATATATGTACACCTCACCATTGTTTTATTTGCAAATAATTTTATTTACCAAAAATCTCCAGCCCACAACTTCCCACCCGAGTGTACATCACGCGCTCAACCTATATTATTAAATGCACATGCGCTTCCTTTTTTTGCCCATGAATTTATTGTGCGTACAAAAGTGTAATTCAAGAAAAGTGTAAATTATGACAGCTATTGAAAAGTGTAATTTAAGAAATTTTCATTTATAATTTTGATGGTTCTAGATTTTCCTAATAAAAATAGACGTTATAAGAAAAAAAAAAAAAAAAAAAAAAGAAAAAGAAGAAAACATCATACATCGATTGAGAGATACATTATTTTCTCTTGTAAGTATTTTTTTTAATCATAATAAATTAGAACAGTTGTTAAAATAGGACTTATAATTCTTAGCAATAACAACAACAACTAGTTTTTAAGTTTTTAATTATAGTAATTAACCTCTTAACTTACTAAACAATAATAATGTGATCCAGTTTTCTTTTAATTTCTCTTAATTTTCCAGTTGTTAATCCCTGGAATTCAACTGAAATTTAGAACGAATATTGATAAAATCAATCACATAATAATAATTTAACAAGTTGGAGGGCCGAATTGATAAAATAAAAAAAGTTTAGGAACTCTTCGTTAAACTTTAAATTTTAGAAATTAATATCCTAAACTTTTCAAATCATTGAAGACCTATAATGACAATGCTATTTTAAATTAGTGATGAAAAATATCAAAAAGAAGATTCAAGGAAAATATGTCAAAATCAAAAGTTCATGAATAAAGTGCTGAGGTGCCCAATGCACATATTATTTCGATTACTAATTTAAATAATATTATAAAATTAAATCATATTGTAAGTTCGACAAGTTTAGGAGTTACAACTCATAGGAGAGGATGTGATGGTAAAGGATTAAGAGGCATTTGTTAAGTATATCTCATTTATTTATCTTGGTTTGATTCTCATTATCTCTCGTAAGACATTCAGATTCGATTTTCATTGCTTGTCGTAAGACACCCACTCCATTTTGACTGATGATGGGACCACCACTTGATACTTTATGTACAAAAAAAAAAACAAGTTTAAGGAGTTAATTATTAAAATTGAAAACTTCGAAGGATAATTACGGAAAACTCGAAAAATTAAGGGAGTAAAATGCTAAAAAACCGTTTTCTTTTTCCCTTTCCCTAAGTCTAGTCGATAGTTTATTAGAGTTTTTCTTTCTTTCCCATTGATTGAAAATTTTCCCGCGCTCTCATTTGGTGAGAGAGAGAGACTATGGCTAAATCCTCTCCAACCTTATTCTGGGTTTCACCGAATTCCTATGATTACAAGACAGACTTCGTGAAAATCTCCAATAATTATTCTATTTTCTTGAAACCCTGTTCGAGAACCAACTTGTTGTCTTCCATTTCAACCTCTTCCTTTGCTCTTACCCAAATCTCCGCTTCGCTTTCCAAGAGTCAGACCACTACCAGAGGGACTGTTAACAACAACAATGGCGAAATTAGCTATTTTTGTGAGGTGGGCAATTTGAAAAACGCCATGGAAATGCTTTGCGGCTCCGAAAAGTCCGAGCTTGAGTTGAGGACTTATTGCTCCGTCTTGGAGCTCTGTGCTCAACGTAAATCTCTGGGTGATGGTAAAAGGGTTCACTCGGTTATTTGTGACAATGGCGTGGAAGTTGATGGGTATTTGGGTGAAAAGCTTGTTTTTATGTATGTGAATTGTGGAGACTTGAGGGAAGCGAGGCGGGTTTTCGATAAGATTTACACTTGCAGGGTTTTTCTTTGGAATCTTGTGATAAATGAATACGCGAAGATTCGTAATTTTAGGGAAAGTGTAAGCTTGTTCAAGAAGATGCTAGAGTTTGGTATCCAACCAAATTCTCATACATTGTCTTGTGTTTTGAAGTGTTTTGCGGCGTTAGGGAATGTAAAAGAAGGTGAAAGAGTTCACGTGTATTTGTATAAGTTGGGTTTTGGTTCTTACAATACGGTTTTGAATTCACTAGTGGCTTTTTACTTCAAAAGTGGAAGAGTCGAAAGTGCACAGAAGGTGTTTGATGAATTGACTGACCGAGATGTTATATCGTGGAATTCGATGATAAGCGGGTATGTGTTTAATGCTCTTGGGGAGAAGGGAGTTGGGATTTTTGTACAGATGGTGAGTTTGGGAGTTGATGTAGATTTGGCATCAATAGTGAATGTTCTAGTGGCTTGTGCGGATATTGGAACTTGTCTTTTGGGAAGAGCTGTTCATGCTTATGCAATAAAGGCTTGTTTTGATGGAGAAATCAAGTTACGCAATACTTTACTGGACATGTATTCGAAATGTGGGGACTTAGATGCATCAGTTCGAGTTTTCGAAAAGATGGGTGAAAGAAGTGTAGTGTCCTGGACTTCAATGATAGCGGGTTATGCACGGGAAGGTCTTTCTAACGACGCAATCAGACTATTCTATGAAATGGAAAGAAATGGGGTTAGCCCCGATATCTTTACTATAACTAGCATACTTCATGCATGTGCTTGTAGTGGCTCGCTGGAAAATGGCAAGGAGGTGCACAATTACATTCGAGAAAATGACATGGAATCAAACTTATTCGTCTGTAATGCTCTGATGGATATGTATTCCAAATGTGGAAGCATGGAAGATGCTCATTTGGTATTTTCTCGTATGACTGCAAAGGACATTATCTCATGGAATACGATGATTGGAGGTTACTCCAAAAATCGTCTTCCCAATGAAGCTCTTAAGTTGTTTAGCGAGATGCAACATAAGTCGAAACCCGACAGTATAACAGTGGCCTGTATCCTTCCAGCTTGTGCTAGCCTAGCAGCCTTAGACAAGGGCCGGGAAATCCATGGTCATGTAATTAGAAATGGCTACTTTCTTGATCGACATGTTGCGAACGCACTTGTTGACATGTATGTGAAGTGCGGGCTATTAGCTCTTGCACAAGTACTTTTTGATAGGATTCCTACAAAGGACCTGATCTCATGGACGGTGATGATTGCTGGACATGGAATGCATGGATTCGGACGTGAAGCTATTGCTGCCTTTGATGAGATGAGACGTACTGGAATTGAACCTGATGAAGTTTCCTTCATTTCTGTTCTTTATGCTTGCAGTCATTCTGGACTACTTGATGAAGGATGGAGATTCTTCAATATAATGAGAAATGAATACAACATCGAGCCCACATTGGAGCACTATGCATGTATGGTCGATCTTCTTTCCCGAACTGGAAATCTATCGAAGGCTTATAGGTTCATTAGAACGTTGCCAATTGAACCAGATGCCACTATCTGGGGTGCATTGCTATGTGGTTGCAGGATCTACCATAACGTAAAATTAGCTGAGAGAGTTGCAGAACATGTTTTTGAACTAGAGCCAGATAACACAGGTTATTATGTTCTTCTAGCCAATATATATGCCGAGGCCGAAAAGTGGGAAGAAGTAAGAAAGTTAAGGGAGAAGATAGGTCAGCGAGGTTTAAAGAAGAATCCAGGCTGTAGTTGGATAGAGATCAAGGGCAAAGTAAATATCTTTGTTGCAAGAGACGACTCACACCCATTAGCAAAAAAGATCGAGTCGCTGCTGAAGAGGTTAAGAGCGAAGATGAAGGAAGAAGGTTTTCATCCCAACATGAAGTATGCTTTGATAAATGCAGATGACATGGAGAAGGAGGTGGCTCTCTGTGGGCACAGCGAGAAGTTAGCCATGGCTTTCGGAATGCTGAGCTTGCCACCTGGGAAAACCATAAGGGTCACAAAGAATCTGAGAGTTTGCGGTGACTGTCACGAGACAGCCAAGTTCATTTCCAAAATATCGAGTAGGGAACTTGTCTTGAGAGATTCAAACCGCTTTCACCGGTTCAAGGATGGTCATTGTTCCTGCAGAGGTTTCTGGTAAAACGGAGGACAGAAGTTGCACATTCCTAATGACCATTTTGGTCAGCTTAACTGTAAGACCTGCATATTCCAAGCTTTTAGCGAGTACGTAAATATGTTTACGGGCTGTAACTAAGTCGTTTTACCCGTGAGGTTTCAATGTTGTTAACAAGCGGCTTTTGTCTGTATTGTGGGCTGAGAATTTTCCTTTGTAATTCAGAGAAAAGAGGTCTTTGTTCATATTATCAGGCTTTAGTTTATTTAAATACCTTCCTTGATATGCTATTATTTTGTATTTATTATATTCTCCTTTTCTTCTTCTGTTTTTGTCAGTTCTTCCCATGCTACATGAGGATCATCATGTTTTTTTTTTCCCCTAATGAAAAAAACTCATGGAACTGCATTTATTGCGGGAACAGTAACATAGAGGGGTATGATTAATGGGCCATTTCTTTTGCTGGATATTAGAGCATAAAGTATTGCATGGTTCAGTGTTGGAGTTGGGGGCCATTCTATAGCGTTAAATTTGTTGTTGGCACATGGTTCGGTTTTGAGCACATTGGGACCCATTAAGCTGGTTTTAATCACGTTTTCCCTTTTAGAGTATGTTTGATGGTGGAAAACGGAGAGGAAGGAAGTTGGAAGAGAGATTTTAGAGAGAAAAACGGCATTTAAGGTTGTTCGCTAGAGGGGAAGGAAATCGGAAAGGAAGAAAATTGTAAATCCATGGGACATATCATTTTTTTTTTAATATTAGGTTAGACATTTTCTTTTTTCTTTCTTTTTCTTCTACCAAATAACATAAGGAAAAATCTTCTTCCTCCCTTTTTTTTTTTTTTAATTTTATTTTACTTCCCTTTTATTTTTTATTCCAAACATAACATTGATCACCACCGTCTACATAAAAGGCTTAAGGTTTGAACTTAAAGACTTTGGACATCTTGTAACTTCAGATTGACTTTAGAAATGTTAAAAGTAATACCACTTTAAAGACATTTCTTTTTTCAAAAGCATTTCTATGAGACTAATTTTCAAGCAATTGACTGTAGTCTGGAAGTGTTTGTACGCTTTGTTGTATTCTTACTCTTTTCTTAGAACGTTATTTACCCCTATAATAACATGTCCAGCTCACACAAACACCATAGAGGGATGGCAATCATTACTTCCATCTATTCTAGATCAGGATTCAGAGCCCATGTAAAGTGTAAATTATAGGACAAATTACACTCTTTCCCCCTAAATTTTAGAAGTTATCACAAAATGCCCTTAAATTTTAATTTGTAACATTATTTCCCCTTGAACTTTGAAAACGTCTGCAAATTTTTCCTCTCAATTAAATTTTTGACGAAAAAAGACATCCAACACTCGTTGGAAGCATTAATTGGGGGTTTTAAGTATAGAATTATAAAATGACACATATTGACAGTACTCTTGACATTCATTATCCTTATTAAATGTGAAATTATGAAGTTACATATAAGAAAGAGATATAAGAAAAAAATGACAATAAATCCTAAATAATTACACTTATAACTTAATTATAAGTGTTTTACATTTAATATCCGTAACTCATATTTCAAACGAGTGTTATGTATATTTTTTTAGTCAAAAAATTAATTGAGGGGGAAAATTCACAAATTTTTCCAAAGTTCAGGGGGAAAGAATGTTACAAATTAAAATTCGGAAGGTATTTTTAGACAAGGCCTAAAGTTAAGAGGGAAAAATGTAGTTTGTCCTAAATTATAAGTATCATTTCTTTATTCCTTTCAATGTGAGGGCTTTCATTTGCAGTTCCTTTCCATGAACAGGCTTTTAGCTGTTCTTCTCTAGATGGGTATCTTCCATATGATAGATTCTAACTTCTAATTTGTGGTGGTATAATTTTAAGAACTTTAATGGTAGGGAAAATTACATTAAGATAAAAAATATATATATATATATATATATACACACACACAATAACAATTAAAAACAATGTTCTACTGATATTTTTAATACCCTATCATAAATTTTTCCTTTCAATTTTTTAGAAAATTGTATGGTGAGGTTAAAGAAATATTATATCAGTGAAGTATAGTGTTCTGAATCATCCAATTTTTATTAAGTTCTATTAAATTATTTCTTTCTTTTTTTTTTTAATTTTGTTTTGATATAATGGGACTTTTTTTTTTTTTTTTTTTTTTTTTCGTTTTTTGGGCATGCGACATGGACACGGCCATATGCATGCTCATGCGAGGTTATTTGTCTCCAAGGGCCAAGCTTTGCCCATTAGAAAATGTAGTGGAAAAATGGTTCTACTTGAAAATGATTGGAATAGTATGGTAATGGTATGGAGTTCCTTCAGTAGGAATTATCTTTTTCTCAATACCGGTCTATCAGTTGATGTTTATGAATGTCCACAATAAACATTTTCATCGTATGATATAAAATTGTTCTTATTTGCAGCGTCCCCGTTACGAAGGTTCGATTAACCCACTGGTAGCATTTCCAATTGTAGCTAGCTAGATTTTTGCCGTACATGGTACCATCTTTTAGTTTCAGGTTTTCCTTCCCCCACAGATACTTTCGTACCTTAAGATCAAAGTCACTAATTGGCCCGAAAAGTTGACCTTTTTCTTTATGTTTCAACCATAGAGTAGAGGCATTAGTTTTGTGATGGTATCAAACCTTGTAGATAGGAAATAAAAATATAGGGTTAATTTCATAAACACCCCCGACTATGTACCTATTTCATTTTACCCCTGAATTATCAAAACCGTTTATCATGTCTTATGTAATATATAAAACAATTCATTTTGCTCTCTCCATCCACTTCCGTTAACAACTCTAACGGAATTATTGATGTGACATGGATATTAAGTGTTTTTTATTTGAGAAATAAGTATTAAAAAGTAAAATATATATATATTATTAAAGATAAATCATAATAATTGAAAAAATTAATTAATAACCTAATTTGAATTTTAAAAAATAATCTTAAAATTAAAGCACTTCTGAAAAACTTTTTTTCTCCTCCTTCACACCATGATTTGCTTAGTGAAGCAATTTTCACCTTCTGAAAT
Source organism: Ficus hirta (assembly GCA_038430175.1). Lineage (NCBI taxonomy): Eukaryota > Viridiplantae > Streptophyta > Magnoliopsida > Rosales > Moraceae > Ficus > Ficus hirta. Next base: position 11,180,671 of record CM076589.1, read on the forward strand.
CCTTCTCTAACCGAAACCCATTTATCTGGCATCTAATCTCTCCCCTCCTTATCCTATCTCTGGCGGCCGATAATCACTGTTCAAAATCTGTTGCATTTTTCGACAGATTGAAGCCAATTGAAGCAGCGAAAAAGGTCTTGAACGCTTACCCTTACCCATGGCTTGACTTCGACTCTCTCACTCACTTGTGCACCAAAGGCTAATATGATTTTGGAAGCGATTAAGCTTTTAGTAGCTCTAGTGGATCAAGACCTTTTTTTTTTTTTTTTTTTTTCCATCTTCATTTTAAATTTTCTTTATTGTTTTATTTCACATGCAAACTTCCTCAACTTTCTCTCACTTTTCCTACTATGGATGTTGATGACTCGATCAGCTCGACCACTTCGGACGGACGCGCCAGCAGCTTAACACCGGTATCCATCCGGTTTGGGACCCCGACTGGTCGGATGGCATCCTCAACCAGTTGTGGGTCTGCTCGGTCCGTAGCGTTCTAGGAGCGTTTCTCGCCGAGCAGACTAGAGCGCTTGCGGTCATAGCCGAGTACTCGGACCGCCGACTCTCCGAGCACCCTGATCGACACTGATGGGTACCCCAACTCTAATCCCCAGGCCAGGCTCCGCCAGCGGCCGGGGATGTGACACCGGTCACATCGCCGCCCTACTGGCTGCTGACGCCGTCCACTTACTCCTGCCAAATGTCAAGTCGCTGCCTGCAGCTACCTACCCTGACAGGCACTGTAGCCTCCCTGCTGATGACGCCCGTAAAACCCAACTACCCACTGTGCTGGGACCTAGGGACACGTGGCATTGACCCATTGGACTAATAGCACCTGCAAGCCTACTCGCCCGTCGGGTACTCTAGGTGGTCAACCCGGCCGGGTTACCCCGAGCACCCGAACCCGCGAGAAGCACCTATAAATAGAAGGAGAATCCACAAATTTAGGTATGGTCATTCTTGCCTTGTCAAAGCTCTGCCTCTCCCCTTACTCATCAGTTTCCTTGTTGACTTAAGCATCGGAGTGCCCGCGGCAGACACCACACCGGTGTCCCCATCATTCCGAGGTGCTTCCATTTTGCAGGTTCCCCATTGGCGGAGTGACTGGCAAGTTTCCACTGGACTACTCGACCACATTGGGTGTTGCTACCGGAATCATTTCGAGCATCAACAATGGAATCAGAATGGTAGTGGAGGAGCCTTTGGAAAGAACATTTCATTTTTGATTTTTTAATTTTCAGACTTTCCACTTTCTCTCCAAGCCAGATCTGATTTGCTTTTTGACTCAACACTCAACTTCCCTCCCCCCCCCCCCCCCCCCTCTCTTGGAGAAGATAATTGAAAAAATATACAGTGACGATTTTGGGATCTTATGGATCTGCAATATCTGGTTTCTGGGTTTCCTCTTGTTCGATCTGTACAACAAGAAGTTTTGGAAGTTGTTAGTAATCCGATATCTGTTTGGTTGCCAAGAAAATATATGTTTCTAGGGTGATTTGTGAAAAGTTGAGAAAAGGGTTGAGAGAGATTTTTGGACTTTTTTAACATTCAAATTTGATTTTATAATTTTTTTAAATAATTGTGACTTATCGATTAAAATATCTTTGATCAGGATATAATACTTATTTATCAAATAAAAAAACCTTCAATACCATGCCACATCAGCAGTTTCGTTAACTTTATAGATGGAAGTGAATGGAGGGGGGTCTTTGACTTGTTTTGTGTATTTAAAGAGATATAATGAATGGTTTTAATAATTCAAAGGGTAAATTGAACTAGGATATATAGTTGAGGGGACATTCGTTAAATTAATCCAAAAATATATTGATGGACATGGACTCTATTTCACAATCTACTACACTATGTCCTCAGAAAATCATGATACAGAGTCTCATGTTGCAAATATCTTCCAAGTTCTTCGTTGTCAGAAAGATACAAGATCTTCACGTTGAGGATAAAGAAAGCCATAAATCCAAACCATGTCTCGGGTTCTTCTACCATCACTGAGGGGGAGTTTGGTGAATGAGTTTGAGTTGAAATTTTTAAGTTTCAATAGTAAATTTTTTTGAATTTTCAGAAAAGACAAAAAACTTTTTGGGAAAAAGACAAAAATTTTTTGAGAAAAATACAAAAAAAAGTTTGAAAATCTTAGTTTGAGTGTGTGCACCAAACTCCCCCTGAGATGGTCACATGGTAATTGACTTATTTGTAACTTTACATAAAATTTTATATGACATAATAAGTCAGTGAGAAATATATCAAAATACATGTAGGATCAGTTTGGTTCACAAGCTCAAACCAATATTTTCAAACTTTTTTTTGTCTTTTTCCCAAAAAGTTTTTATCTTTTTCTCAAAAAGTTTTTATCTTTTTCCCAAAAAGTTTGTCTTTTCTGAAAATTCAAAAAAATTTACTATTAAAACTTAAAAATTTCAACTCAAACTCATTCACCAAACAAACCCGTAGTTTTAGGTAAAATTATAAATAATATTACAAATTATTTAAACGAAAATTAAAATTGGGGACCGAGCCCATGCTCCATAGATAAATAAAGTGTTTAGTCAAAGGTTGTTAGTGCTTTTTATTTAGGAATCTTCGGAGATATGTGTTTCTTCTTCTTCTTCTTCTTCTTCCATTTTTTTTTTTTTTTTTCAAGGAAAACGGTTAGAACTGGTTGGGTCTTTCTTTCCGCCAAAAGCTACGAAACCAAATCTCACCAAACACGCAAACAGACAACATCAAATGAAAGTAAACAAAATATCCACATTTCATGAGTTCACTAGCATTATTCTTCCAACCAAATTCCAATAAACTTGGCACTTCTTTCATTTATACACTTTTTAATCCAAGAACAGGAAGGATTGGACAACTCTGGCTTCAATTTTCAGCCATCTTGCATAATCATGGACGGTATGGAAGTATCTCAAATCTAATTATTGATCATAATTCGCCAACTGGTTCATGCCCTTTTTTCCCTCTAGTACATATAATTACGAAAAAAAAATAATAATAAAGTATTTTCAATGTGTGCCCACAAAGAAACATGCATCATCCGTCACATCATGATATATAACAACTCTGCGTACCTTTTTATATCTCCCGCAAAAATAATTAAAAACAAACTCGAGAATTATATAATAAGATATGAAAAAAATAACCTAACATTAAAATATGATTCTAAGGATCCGTTTGGCTGTTAGTTCTGTTTGAATTAAATTATATTTTTTTCATCATGATTTTTATTTTTTTCTGAAAAAGTTTTTTGTCTTTTCTAAAAAAATTACTATTAAAACTTAAAAATCTTAAACTAAACTCATTCACCAAACACCTCCTAAACTGTTTAGATCACAACAAAATTACATCAAGAGAATTTGACGGTTCAAAATTATCTTAGACAAATATACCATCCATCTACAACGAGACTTGGACGTTCAACAACCAAATCTCGAACCGAAGTACAGCTGCACATGGAGGTGGAAAATGGCAAGCAAACAATACAAACGATAGGCACAAAAAAACCTTTGAAAGAAACACCATGGTTTACCATTTCAGATTCACAGACGATATAGTACAAGTTTACCAAATGGAATTGGCATATTCTCAAATGTGAGCAAAATCAAGCTTACAGGAAATTCATGGCAAAGGGGGAAAAAATGTAAGGTTATACTATAAATCTTGGCCTTTATTGGTCAATAGAAATGGTTAAACATAAGCACAAAAAGCGGCCAAAAGAAAGCAATAGTTTGATAAGATTAAGGATTCATTTGGTGAATGAGTTAAGTTTGAATTGAGATAAAATTTTTAAGTTTGAGTTGAGTTGACTTTTTAAAAAGTAATTATAAATTTTATTGACCGTTCAGAAAAAAAAATAAAAAATAAAAAATAAAAATTGAAATAAAAAAATACAATTTAATTAAGATTAAACTTTGTTACCAAACAATGCATAAAACTTGTGAGATCCCAAATAGTATGATAGAGACAATTAATTAATAATTGTATCTAAAAAAGTCACATTTAAAGATAATAAATCAAACCATTTTTCCCTCTATTTCTACTAATTATACAATAAAATGACCACACGTTACCTAATCTTAACCCCAAAAAAGAAAAAAATGGAAACCCACTGCCCTTTTCTCCACAAAGAGTAAATAAGCAGTGAAAATAAAATAAAATGAAACGAAATAAAATTACACACTCCAATTTTAAGTGATTCCTTTCCTCTTCACTTCGTCATCGAGTATAATAAATTAATAAAAAGAATAATATTTGGTTACCCAAATATAAATTTTTTTTTTTTTCACCTCTAAGCTAAAAATTTGTAAACAAATGAATTTTTAACTTAATTTTTAGCGGCAGCATTTGGAGAGAAGAACCAGGAAAATAATTAGAAAAACAATGGAAGATAAGCCAATGGCGACACCGAGAACAACCTTGTTTGGGCCGTGATGGCGGTCCTTGTGGTTGGATTCCTCCGTGTCGGTGTCGTCGTAGTCCGAATTGCTCGAATCGCCGTCCGAAGAGTCCTTCGCCGGAGGCGGCGACATCGGATATCCGTGCCTATCGCAAGGAGCAATGCCCAGCTTCATCTTAGACGACAGAATTGACCTGTTGTAGCAGAGGAAATCGTTGCCGGCGACCTTGAAGACGGCCAATCTGCTGATGAATGTGGCGTTGAACGGCATTACGCCGCGGAAATTGTTGTTCGCCAAATTCAGGTACTTGAGCGTCTTCATGCCGGTGAAGTACCTCGGGATCGTCCCGTTCAGCTGGTTGGAGCTCAGATCGACATGAACCAGATTAGGAATTGCTGAAAGTGACTCCGGTACCGCTCCGGAGAGCGAATTCGAAGCGAGCGAGACGTTCCGGAGCGCAATTAGGTCGCCGATCGTGGACGGAATATCGTCGGTGAACGCATTGTTGGACAGATTCAAGGTCTGGACATTTTCAAGACGGTTAATCGAGCTAGGAATCCTACCTCTCAGGCGGTTCCCGGAGAAATCGATATGCGTTAGGTTAGGGTTCATGTGGTGGGGGAAGTTTCCGGTGAGATTCGCGTGGGAGATCGTGACGGACCTGAGCTTCTTCATGTTCCCGAGGATGACGAAGGGGCCACTGGAATTGACCTGGACGTTGGAGACGGTGAGATCGGTGAGGTTCTCGAGGCGGGCGAGCCAGACGCCGGTGAGGCGACGGAGGCTGGAGACGGCGGAGAAGGAGCGGAGATTGAGGGCGAGATCGGCGGGGAAGCGAATCGGAGCGATCGGACAGTTGAGGAACTGGAGGGACTGGAGGGTGGCGAGGGACTTGAGGGCCGTGAAGGACAAAGCGACGTCGTCGGAGCAGTTGGCAAGCTTGAGAGCGAGGAGGTGTCGGAAGGGCTTGGAGTTGTCGCAGAGAGTGATGTTGTTGCGGACCAGAGCTGGCTGCGTGCAGGGGTCTCTGGTGGTAGGAACGTTGAGCGACTGGAGAGCTGTTAGCTGCTTCGGGTCCAGCGTCGACGACGCCGGAGTCGGAGACGGAGAAGACGGTGAAGCAGACGGAGCGAGAGGGGAAGTGGAAGAGTGCTTCGGTGGGGAAGGAGACGAAGTTGGGGACGGAGCTGGTGCAGTGGCGGAGAAGGCGGTGCCGGAGAGGAGGAAGAGAAGTAGAACAAGGAAAGTGAGCAGCAATAGCGGTCGGTCCATTGCAGAGTTAGAGAGAGAAAGTGAGGAGAGAGAAAGAGAGTGGGGTTTTGAAGTGAAAGTGTTGGAGTCTGTGTTTGTTCTGTAAACAGTGCTATCTGGGGGACTCAGACAAGTGAGAGTGAGCTGGATATGAGGAGGATTTGGAATAAGGAAGGCGTAGGCGGTTCGAAATTACTCTTTTGCCCTTCAATTTTTCTATTAATAACGGTTGTAAGCATAATTTTCTTTTGTTTGTTTTTTTGGAGTTTGAGGAGTGACTCAAAAAGGTCGATTGAACTTGTTTGGTGGGGGATGGAAAGTAAACATTTTGGTTATTTATAAGCAATTTTTTATAGTAAGGGATGAAAAAATCTTGTATCTATAAGTCTATTTTTTATATTGTTAGATCTGTATCAGAAATATTAAAAATATAAATTTAATCATAAATACCTGATTCTTTATCGTAGAAAGGTTTTTTTTCTTTTTTTCTTTTTTCTTGAGAAATTGTTTGTATGCATTAGATATAGAGGGGCACAATTTCTAATGGCCTGACCTACTTAAAAGACTTGGCATGCTAAGTATATTGAAACCGATTTAGATGTCATAACAACCCCTTTTTCTTGCATTTCTTGAGGAATTTAATTTTTTGGTTTGATCATTGAATTTAGTAGCCTTCCGGACCTAAACCATGAACACATACTCTCATTTGTCAAAACTTCTTTTATTTTAATAACGATGGAGAAAACAAGAACCCACCATCTAACCTTTTTTTTTTTTTTTCAATTCATTTGAGGGATTTTTTTCCCTTTTCAAAACTATAAGGTAATTCTGTCGTCTTTTATTATTATCTTTTTACCATTGTCAAACTGAGAAATTTCCTTTCTGTTGTCTTTTATTATTAATAAGTAACATTCAAAAGTCTGCATGGTCTTTATACAAATATGATTACAAGGGCTACCTACCTACCAAATCTTTAATAGGTCGATAATGTGAATAAGTGATAGACCAAGGGCATTTATGACTTTTGAGTAACGTGTAAATGGGTATCCGTTGTGGGCAAAGAGTACATTCTGTCTAATAAAAAAATATTAATAATAATTGTGCGTTACTGCAAAAACACGGGTCAAAAAGGACGACCGTCAAAGTGGATTTTTCAATCTCCAAAGACCAATGCAGTAATTTTATCGAAAGAAAAGGGTAACATTATAAGGAAATTCTCTGTTAAAAAATATAATAAAAAAAAAGATTAAATTTTTTTTTTTTAAGTTCTTAAGGAAAAAAACTCGAGCATAACTCATTAATAGATTGACCATAAAAAAAACTTTTAGAAAAATGAATTAGGTGAATTCATAAATGATCTTTATTAAGTTATAATTTTTAGATAATTATGAATTAAAAAAAATTTATAGATATTTATAAGTTATTCTATCTCCTCATTTTTCGTCAATACAGGATTTCATCAAATGATTACTAATTTTTTTTGATACACAAGAAAAATAACACAAGCATAACCCACTAACAGATAGCACAAAGAACCTTTAACATGAAAAATTAAGTAGAGCTTATTAAATTATAATTTTAAAATAATTACAAAATAGATAAAAGTTGCAATATACCTAATTGATTATTTCGGTCGGTCTTTCGTGCTCTCCAGCTCCTTCTCTTTTGGTTATTTTATTGTTTCATTAATTTATTTGTCTTTTTTTTTTTTTGCCTTTTGCACTTTATTTTTAAGATAAGATACTCCAAAATTCCAAATATTCTTTTAACTGTGGCAAATTGGAAGCTAAAAGAAAATAATAAAAATGAATAACCTGTTGTGAAAATTCGAATATATGCTCACAATATAAAAAAAAAAAAAAAAAAAAAAAAAAAAACCTCTTATAAAAAGACCAAAAGAAATAGGAAATAGGCCATACTTTTGGAGTGAGAAGTAATTATCTATACCTAATAATTATTTTTCTTTCCTTCTTATGCTAAAAGACGATATTACCTAATTACACATACTATAAGGATTTACATTACACTCAGGGCATGTGCTCCCCTCAATTTTTTAAAATTTAAATTATATCTATATTTTTTCTTAAAAATTTGTAATTTATCCCATTCAAAAGTTTTTTTTTCTCAAATATACCCCTACTCAAAGTTTTTTTTTTTTCCATCAAATGTGCTCTATAACACTCAATTTATTCTTATATAAAACTTTTTATCCTATAAAGTCATAATTTAAAAATTTTCTCCTTATATATATGTTACTACTAAAAGAAATTTCTGAATACGTCATTAATTATAACACGATTTTTGTTCAGGTTTTAGATCAATGATATTCAGGTACAAATATATTATGTACTAATTTTCTTACTACTAAAATAATCGGAGACAAATATTCTGCACAGGTAGGTGGATTACTTTAATCCTGGCAGAGTCCTAGCAATCGCTTAATATACACTAATGTGTCACTGCATTTTAAAATTATTATGTCTCCTATTTTTATCTCTTTGTATGAGAACTTTAACTATGTCATGGCTAAACGAGATCCACTGAACATCACCCTAGTCTAGTTAGGTCACTGCTTATGTATCTATACATATTATGGAAAGCAGAATACGAAAGTTTTTATTTTTAGTCCTTTGGGTTTTTTTTTTAAATTATTTTTCATATTCGTCCTTTTATTTTTATTTTTTATTTTCATTTTACTTTCAGGTCTTTTTTTTAATTGTCATTTCTTTATATTCCGAACCTTTCTTCATATCCATCTTTTATTTTTGTTTTAGCCCTTTCTCTCTCTCCCTCTCTCTCTCTCTCTCTCTCTTTCCATGTTAGTCCTTCTATTGGTCTCTGTTTAAGCTTTTTTCTTCTTTTTTTATTATTTTTAAATGTGTTTCATTAAATTATTATTATTATTATTTTGATAATTATTTATATAAATTTTCTCAAATATGTCCAACCATGTGCATATCACATATTCAAACTATGGTATAGCTGTATGTTGGCTTAAATTCTCAATAAAAATTATGATGATATACTTTGAATCGAGAATTTCTAGTCGATTTTCTTGAGTGTGAAGGTAAACTTATCCGAAAGAATTTTTTAGAACTGCAAGAAAGATGAGAAGGAATAGAAGCAGAGCTTTGAGATTTGAAGTATTAAAATGAAAATTATGGGATTGAAAATTGAAGCTTGAAGATTCAAGTGTTCAAAAAGCGATTGGATGATCATAATTTAAGTAGTTATCTCAAAAAGATTTTTATTAATAGGTTTTCAAAACACCTATTTTAATTGAGTTTTTATAAATACTAAATTTGGATTTTACTAAAGTAATTTTAATCTGTAATACCAAAATAATTTGAGAAGAAAAAATATACGGCACTAAAGTTTATGAGATGTATGATTATATGTTTCTTTTTTCTAATTTTGACTTTTCAATCATCATCTTTGAAAACACAACTTACATTGTCAAATAAGAGTAAAGGTAAAACATATGTTTTTGAGGATTAACTTAAGGATAAAGGTGAAAACATATGTGTCATCTCTATATAGAGGGGCTAAATGGAAGAATTTTTCATTTATTTTCAATGTGGGACAGTTACAAGTTTTTTTTTAATTTTGAAAGTTATTTTTATTTTTATTTTTATTTTTTTGCAATGTGGAATTGCTGCTTTTTTTGATTTTGGTAATTTAATTTGGTAATAATGTTGATAACATTTTTTTTTTAAATATCGTTAATTATTAAGACGAGAGGGATTGGAGTCCGCACTCCTATGAACTTTCTATATTATTGTTTATTTTTTAAAATAAATAAATGGTGCACTGCACCACGATAGTAAAGCATCATAGTTTCACAAGGTTGCCTCCATTCACCATATATTTGATAGATGTGACGCAGAGATTTGCTAATTTCCAGACTCAGCTGAGTTCCACACTGAGGAATTAGGCAGTGAATGTTAGACTAAGAACCCCGAAGAAGCTAGCTAGATGCACAAGAAGGCAACACTTAAAAGGAGGCCTTGTGGCCAAGCCACCCTTGGCCATTAGAAGGGCTCAACCCAGCCGCTTGGGCCTCTCATCTGAGTCGCCCGCCTTGGACCAATTCGATTATGAAATCATCATTCGGATTTAATAATGTGTGATCCTCTGGAAGATAGAGTTGGGGTGGGGGTCTACGATGTGATACTCAAGTAAAGGTTGTATCTTTGATCCGTAGAGGAGACCTGTTCAATTCCACATGACAGTCGAGGCACTCCCGTTGAATGCCGCATGGATATCGCCTCCTTTTTGCCAAAAACACAACTCATGTGCATAAGAAGAAACAACACTACTCCAGCGGATCACCGTGCTTGCCACATGCGGTCCTTCCGCTACCAACACATTGCAATTATGCTAACATGACTCGCTAGCAATCTCGAATACAAAAATTCATCATAAGCTTTACAAGCTAATTATTGGAAAACCATAAAGAAAATAACATAGAACTTAACATTGAGATACAATCCTAATCCAATGTTTGAAAACTTTCTCGAGGCTGACTTCAACCATAATGGAACATATTCAAGTATTTGTATATAATTATATTAAATATATGCAGTCAAAATAACCAACTGTATTTTTTTTTTTAAAACTTGAGAATGAAGAAATTCAAAATCGACATCTTATAATAGAGTTAGATATGAAATTACCGTTAAATTATACATGCACCGACAACAGTTCACTGTATTGAATATTGCAAAGAAGATAACAAATTAAATCGAAACCATACAAAATAATAACAAATCACTATAGGCAAAGTTTGGCTAGGCTGAATATTCAATGTTCCATCCTTCAGTCTCTGTCCAATCTTTTATACACTTCATATCATAGGATAACTTATCAGAAAGGATCTATAAAGTTGGGGAAAAAAAATAAACAATAAAGTGAGAGATACAGAAACAAGCACAAGATTTTTATTTTTATTTTTTTAAGTACTAATCTGATCGGAAATTCAACATATATGGGGCATATCTTCTAGAAGCTATTGCTACAAGATGATGATACTACGTAAAATTTTTCCATTTAGGTGGACCTAAAAGATATTCTTACTATTAGGAAAGTTAATATTAACTTTAGGAAAAGTTTTTTTTTTTAATATAATTACTTTTATTAGGAATTTTATTTATTTATAATTATTGTAATTTATAATAAATAATAAATTTATAAGTATTATGTAACTTACCCGATTATGTATATTGTAACTTGTATTTATATGAGAATCTATTCATAATGTTTCTTATTAATGAACTATTTATTAAAAAATTCTCTGTTAAAAAATTAAAAATAAATAGATAAAACTTTTTCTTTTTTAGTATATAAGGAAAGTAACACAAGCCTAACTCACTTTCAGAAAGATGAATTGGGTGAACTTATAAATGGATCTCATTAAATTATAACTTTCAGATAATCACATACTGAAAGAAAACCCATGGTTTCTTTTGCACTTTATTTTTAAGATAAGATACTCCGAAATTCCAAATATTCTTTAAGCTGTGGCAAATTGGAAGCTAAAAGAAAATAATAAAAATGAATAACCTGTTGTGAAAATTCGAATATAGGCTCACAATATCCCCAAAAAAGAAAAAAAAAAAAAAAAAAAACCTCTTATAAAAAGACCAAAAGAAATAGGAAATAGGCCATAGTTTTAGAGTGAGAAGTAATTATCTATACCTAATTATTATTTTTCTTTCCTTCTTAGGCTAAAAGACGATATTACCTAATTAGGCATATTATAATCAGGCACGGATTTACATCAGAATAGGGGGCATATGTCCCCCTTAATTTTTTGAAATTTAAATTATACCTCTATTTTTTCTTAAAAATATGTAATTTGCCTCACTCAAAAGTTTTTTTTTCTCAAATGTGTCCTTACTCAAAAACTTCCCCCCTCTCAAATATGCCCTCTAATACTCAACTTATTTTTATATTAAACTTTTTATCCTATAAAATTATTAATTTTAACTCCCCTTTTATGTGGAACGAACTCCCCTTTTATTTTTCTAAAAGCCTAAGATAATTTTCAATATATTTGTCTATGTCAATGTTATAATTGTTACAAAAAAGTACAAAAAATAATAATATCATGCCTTATATTCTAATTTGTAATGTTATTTCTCATGATATATCTATTTTTTGTCATCATTATTATGCTTTGGAACTCTAAATATTATTAGATAATTTTAAACAAAAAAACTTGATAGTTACATGAAAAAAATAAACACACCAATCAACAAAAATTAAATATTAAATGAGTTGACTAAAAAAAAAGATTAAAAAAAAAAAAGAATTGGGTTGGGTTGAGTTGGTTTATCAAACGCCCTCTAAGTTTGCTACCTTTTAAGTTCGTGTCAAATTTTTTTCTAGAGAAAATTATCTAAATAATCATGTTTTTTTTTTTTTTTTCCAATCTATTGACCAATATAACACAAACTCCCTCATCTTGATCAATATAATATAAACTGTAATTTATTTTAATTTAAATTTGTGATATATTAATCTAATGTTATTTTTTTGTATTATATTAATGCAATACTCTTTACATTTATATCAGGTACCTTCCTCCATTTTCTATACCAAAATCCACTCAAACTCTATAAAGACAAACTATAATGGGCCCAACGTTCTAATTCTTCTTTTTTTTCAAACTTATTTTCTATCAAACATCACAAGTGACCAACATTTTCTTTTCCTGCACTCTTCATTCATAAGTATTTTGCTCGTGTGATTGCAGCAAGTGTAAACGGACTGGTTTGCTTGGACCCCAAGCTCGCAAATGCCGAGCACTTCTCCTTCAAAGGCATTCACCTACCTTTTTATTTATTTATTTTTGTTGAAGGAATTCAAGTGTAACATTCTTTCACTTCCTGAATTTCAAACGTCCCAAGGTAAAATAAGGGGCTCGAACCTTAGAATACTCTTTTAGTGAGAGCCTAAGAAGTTAGCCCACAACCACTCCGCCTAGGGGGTGAAGGCATTCACCTACCCGGCAACATCTCAAACCCCCTTGGCCGAAGGTAACCCCGTCCAAGGAAATTCCTTGTTAGTATTAGAGTTAAAAAAAAAAGAAAATGGCAAGACCATCGTTCTTAATAGGTTCATATTTTGAGATGGAATGATTTAAGCATGTCACAATGTGAAAGAAGAGACAATTAGAACTAGATTTTATGTTAACTTCAACAATTTCATTTTATAGTCTGATGAACACCACCTTTTACGTTAACTTAAACAATTTCATTTTATAGTATGATGAACACCATTGACATCACTTGTCATTGGGCAATTCTTAAACTTTACAAACTAGTTGTTCCAAAACACCAAAAAAAAAAAAAAAAAAAAAAAAATGTGAAAATCTTTGCAAATTCTTCTATGCTAACTGAAAAAACCGACTAGTATCGTAAATCTCTGATTCCCACCAGTGAGTGGTAAAAAAAAAATTTCATCATATAAGGAAAACTCTCTTGTGGTAACCTCAACAATCTATAGAAATGCAGCTCTGGGCAATGGTGTTGCTGTCCACTTTGCTGACAAACGGGTTAATCTTGACCCAAACAAGAGAGAAGACAGAGGCCAAAAGCACTGACCAAAGAACAACAATGGTGGGAGTTCGGTTTTGGCGACCCATGAGACCCTTGAGGAATGGGTAGAGATGAAAAATCACCCAAAAGGCGAAGAAAACTTTGCCAAACAGTGGACCCCAAGCTTCGTATCCTTTGTTTAAGGCGTCGGAGAACCCTGCAACTACGCCAACCAAGTTGACGATGAGCAGGGTCGTCGGAGGGATCAAAAGTGTTGTCCACTTGATGATGTAGAGCTCTCCGAAGTCTGAGTCATCGGCTGCCTTTGCAGTGACTGTGAAGTTGGTGTCAAGGCCGGCCAACATCTTGAGGAAGCCTTGGAAGACGGCGAAGAGATGAGCTGAAACGCCTCCGATCACCCAAAACTGCTCATTACGCCAGAACTCTTCGATGGTGACTCCGCTCCACCGCAACTCGAGAATGCTGGTGGTGATGATGGAGATGAAGAGGCAAAGGAACAGAAGACTTGCAAGGTTTGAAAGCTGAATCAAGGCAACATAAGTAAATGCAAAATAAGTTTCTTTGTGATCTTTCAATAATGTTTTTAGCAAGGGTGTTCGTTCTTCCAAAGAAAGGTGTTATTACCGTTGGTATGATAAATTTCCCCGTGAGAAGGCAAATTGCGGGCAATGAACAGTAAGAAACGAGAGGGAAGGATGTAAAGGGGTAAACAATGGTGTTGATGTAAGCCAAGCGCTGCAGCCACTTGAGGCGACCTCCGGCAAAGCCATACCAAAGGGGACAGTGCCGGCTAAAGAAGATCTCAACGGATCCGAGAGCCCATCGCAGAACTTGGTGAAGCCTATCGGACAAGTTGATTGGTGCTGACCCCTTGAATGCAGGCCTTAAGGGCATGCAGTACACCGACCTCCATCCGCGGCAATGCATCTTGAAACCTGTTAGGATATCCTCTGTGACTGACCCATAAATCCAACCAATCTGCGAATACGGAACACAATAGTTGTTAGTAAGAAAGTAACAGATTATGTCTATGTGCTATAGAGAATAAGCATTCAAAGCAAAATGAAAAAAAAAAAAAAAATGTATTTACTTCTTTTCCCCATTCTGTTTTCTCTTCATAACCACAACTAATGACATGGATCGCCTCCTTGATCAATGTTGACGGGTTAACAGAATCGGGCACTCCACCGTTCTCCATCAGTGTAGACTCGATGAATACAGATGATAATCCAAACGTTTTCTCAAAGCTCATCTGGGAGATGAGCATTGACCTCTCATGCTCATCATAATCTGCTCAAATAGAAAACAAGAATGCATTTATGGATCATGAAAACTAGGATGTTTGGTGTTTGAATTGAGTTGAAATTTTTAAGTTTGAATAGTAATTTTTGTTGACTTTTTAGAAAAGACAAAAAACTTTTTCAGAAAAAGACAAAAATTTAAGTTTAAACCTCAAGTTTGAGTTGGAGAGCCAAACTCTCGTGAATTTGTTTAAATCGAAGTTATAGGAACACTAGACTTACTATCAATTTCCCTGAGGTTGAATATGGCGGCATCTAGCTCTTCGCGTTTTGTGTCTTTATAAAGCTCTGATAGGTCTTTAGTCGGCTTCTTTTGGGGGCAACAACAAGAGCAGCAGCCACACCACGAGCAAGATGAGGATGGTTTTGTAAGTGTTGGCAAAGAAGCAGGACTATATCCATAAAGCGCTTGCCTATTGAAGACAGTACCCGTCCCAACATAAACCGGTCCTTGTATACCATCAAGTCCTCTCATGTTAACCTGCATAATTAAAACTCACCACATTCTAAAAAATCCTGCTTGGCAGCAGAAACCACTGAAAGATCAAGCTATTGAACTTACGTCGAAGAAAACTGTGTTGCGATTGGCATATCGATCACTGCGGTCAATCCCATCGAACCTCTGTGGGAACTGCACATAGCAGAGGCCTGGGCCAAGTTGAGGGTCCATCAAGAAACACATGGCCTCACGAATGGCCTTACTGTTGTTAACGTAGTGGTCACAGTCGAGGTTAAGTATGAACGGCGCGTTTGTTAGAATCGCAGATACTCTAACCTGTATAAGCCCAAGCATTCAGGTCTAAGTAACGATTTTCAACGCAACGGTATGTAATATCCGAACTTTTAAGAGTAATACCAGAGCATTTTCAGCACCAGCTTTCTTGTGATGCGGGTAACCGGGTCTCTTCTCTCTAGAGACATAGACCAGACGTGGCAGTTCGTTTCCTTCTATGTCCTGGGCACCGGTATTTCCAAGAAAAACCTGAAGGAAAAAATGAAGACAAACGTATGTCATGCTAATGGTGAACCGCTATAAATCTTGCAGGTGCTTTCTCCTCGTTTTCTTATTTTATTACTCTCGTTAGTAAAGGATTGGGGCGTTTAGCTCGTAACACACTAACACTAGATTCCATGATTGAAAACAAAGTTCTGTTGACACTTATTAATAACTAAAACAAATTAACAAAAAAAAAAAAAAAAAAACCTGGATCATGCCGGGGTGATCACGTGTGTTATTCCCGGGCCAAGATGTTCCGTCTTGCATAGTCCAGCCGTCTTCTGGTGTTTTCTGAGCTTTTGCCACTAATGCATTAATTCTCACTTTGAACTCTTCATAATCTCGCTACACCAGTTCAAAACAAAATTATTATCACAAAATGCCTTCAAGATTATATATTGTTGATCGAACTGAAGCGACTAATTAGCTTTAAAATGATTTACTTTCATTGCTCGGCGTTCCTTCACGAAAGAAGGCTGAATTTTATCCTTCAGATAGTCAATCTTCTGTGAGAAGTAGAACTCGGGAGCACGTGGTTCGATTGCGAATTTGTTGCAGAACGGAACCCACTTCCTTGCGAAATCGGCTGTTTCAACTAAAGATTCGAAGGTAAGCATGGCAGCACCATCATCAGACACATAGCAGGAGACTTTATCGACGGGATAGTCCACTGCAAGGATGGAAAGCACCGTGTTGGCTGTGATCAACGGCGGTTCTTTCATCGGATCGACCGTACTCACAAAGAAATCCACAGCAGCAAGCTCTGATGGCTCGCCCTCTCTTTCGTACCTGTCATTCAATTACATATCCAAACATAGAGCCGAGTGAGGCTAGAAAACATTGTGTTCATAGGCCAAATAACAAGTTCAATTAACAATATAATTATTGCTAAAACTTGGTATTGCAGATGAAGAAGTGAACCTTGCAGAAAGCCTGTCAATGTATGTTTCCCGACTGACCGGAGACCATTTGGGAAACTGATCCAACACCCAAGAAACGGCAAACCAGATCTCACAGATAACTGAGGTCATCCAAACACCGTAAGCACTGTCAACGGGGTGCGTTACTCGGTACTGGAAAAAGAGAACCAGAATGATCAATCTCATGACTATCACAATCCTGTAGGGTGTGAGTTTGCTTTTGGAAAGTGGAATGAGAGTTGATAGTGGTTGTGCACCCGCACCCTCCGGGGACCTGCAAAAACAATCTGATTGTGTCATTTTTTCTAGTCTCGAAAGGTAAATATGTTTTCTAAAACTAATTCAAAAACCAAAACCACTGATAATGAGCAAATTTATACTTACTGTTGTTCTTCCATCTGCTGCTCAGGTGGGACTTGAATCTCCTCTTTTTCGGTCTTAGTCGGGGCCTTTTTCTTCTTGTTCTTTTTATCCTTCCAGCTCTCTACTCTATTCTTCCAAATTGGATTCCCGGACTCGTCATTCATTTCTTCAAGCGAAACAAATCGACATGATAAATGATATAACATGAGAAAGTAAATGAAATCCAGAGACCGAATGATGCAAACGTAAATGAAAAATTAATGTCTTACCACTATCCACTGTCGAAACACTGCTGATATGCCTAGCATGAAGTCCCACATCCTGTGAAAACCGATACTCAATATTCAATCCTTACACCGTATAGGCATAAAAGGGAAGACGAGCGTATGGAAGTTTACTATTCTTCTGCTTGGAGGTACCAAGTGAACAAGAGAATTATACAAAAAGGCATTCTTAATCTTACCTTTGGTTCATTATTGAGGTGAGACGCCATGGTGGATGTAGTTTCTAATACGTTCGTTTCACCGTCGTCAGTCGGTGAATCCTCTACAGAAAGCAAAGTAACGCATAGCTTAGAAATCATGGCAATCAAACGTGTCTATTCTACACAAAACACAACGAAAGCATTTATTGAACACGAATTCAACAAACCATTATCCTCTCAAATGCTACCTTTATAACATAAAGTTTCAGTTACCAGTCTCAAACTAAATTTTCACGGCCTCATTCACATACAGCATAATAGGAACCGAACAAACATGCAATACGACCGATGCATAAATCCGTCCTAGATAAAGCTTGGTTAAAAAAAAAAAAAAAAAAGGAAGAAAGTTTTACTTGTAAAGATTCACAATCAAGCGCCAAGAACTTATTTAGTTTTGCAAAAATATTGGTAATAACGAATCCTAACTTGATCCTACTATCAGACATACCTCCATAGGGCGTGCCACACCGCTGGCAGACTTTGCGCCCCTCCTTGATCTCGTAACTCAAACAGTCCTTGCAAATGGGGAAATTGCACTCATGGCAAGCCACGAAGACCTCGCCATTGGCATCAAGCCCCACTTGATCACCGCAAGTGTTGCAGACGGGAATCCCAGATTGCATCATCTTGCTCTAGCTCCCACTCTCCCTGTGCTCTCTCAATCTCTATTTGGTCACTTTTTTTTATATGGAAGGAAGACCCCAAACACCATAAAAGGGTAGGTTGGTCCTTACATGAGGGTAGTGCAAGCATGTCTTTTTTTTTGCTCAAAGGTGGTGGAGATTAATGGTGGTTGGATGGTTGTGTGGAGGTTGAGTTGTTGGTTTTCATTCCTCTTGCAGAGAAAGAGAGATGAGAAGCAACGTCTTTTTTTTGTTTTTTTTTTTTTTTTGGGGGTTTAAAATAGTTATTTTTTCTGTGAAAAGAGAGAGGAGTTTGAAATTTTTGCTGGAAGTTTAAGGAAGGTTTCGGTTAGGATGGGTACATCTTTAACCAACAATACCTTACAGAAAAAAAACCAAAGCCTTGCATGTTACGTCGACTTAACTCCAGGCATTGGCCTGCCCTTACATATATATATATATATATATATATATCGGTTTCAAGTTCGAACAATTTCAACTCCG
Source organism: Ficus hirta (assembly GCA_038430175.1). Classification (NCBI taxonomy): domain Eukaryota; kingdom Viridiplantae; phylum Streptophyta; class Magnoliopsida; order Rosales; family Moraceae; genus Ficus; species Ficus hirta. The sequence continues at coordinate 11,199,082 of CM076589.1, forward strand.
AAGTTGTTTTCCTTTTGGCTTTGGAGCAAACAACATGGTGTTTGTTCGAAATTTTTTTTTTAATTTTTTGTTTTTTACTTTCCCGGACTTGAATCCTGGACTCAATATATTGAAAACAACTCACGTACCCACTAAACACCGATCACATATAGTGTTCGTTTTGAGTCGCATCCAATTAGTGTTCGTAGATGAACAGAAAATATTGTCAGCTCTAGTAAAAATGAATTTGCATGTAGCTGCCTCATTCTTTAATTGTTGGAGAGTCATTCAAATGTCATTAATTTATTTGTTATTTTATTATATCCTTTAGTTATTTTCCGAAAACTTTAATTATAGAAGAGAAGGGGAAAAAAAAAAAAAAGGTGAATCAGATAGAGAAGTTGGCTTTTTACAATCATAATCCAGTCGGTTGTACACTACTACTCCCAGTCTTCTAGAGATCCGACTTACCAACTCAAAGACATTAAATTCTCACTTCTTTGTACCTAACTTTACTTTCAATATATATATACACACACACACACACACACCTATATATTTTTTTAAGTACCAAAGTTTACTGTTAGTCGTAGGATTTGGATGCGTAGGACACAGTTCACAAGACAAAATTAAGGTAGCGTCAGATTATCATGTTCCATCCGTCTGTAACCACAACATACATGTTCAATACCTTAAAAAGAAAAAATAAAATAAAATAAAATAATAATAATAATAACATACATATAAAACCCAACTACATTCTGGAAAACTATATAACAATAATAAATAAAATTTATAATAACAATAACAATGATAACAATAGAAATAATAATAATAACTCGATTCGATTTTGGGAAATAATTTCTATATAAGAAACCTAAATTCCTGATCGACACTACAGAATTGACAAGTTACTTTTTATAAAGCTACAATGTAAAACATTCTATCATCCCAATGGGGGAAAAGGAGAAAAAAGAAAGCAGAAAAGCCTGAGCTTCTGCGCCTAAAATCAATGATCTAACAAAATTCCCACGTGCCTGACTATAATAGATAGAGAAATCTACAAATCGTTAGCGGGCCAATCAGCCACTGTATCTGTGATAACCTCGGCGAACTTTACGTTGACATCCAACAGAGCTTCAAGGTTAAGATGAAATGATTTCCGGAGTCGGTCATCGGTTATCTCACCAGGAGTTTTCGTTGGCAAGACTCTATGGTTGTTCAGCATTGATCTACGAAACAGAATAGACCTTCACCACTTTCGTTGTGTCGCATACAACAAGGTTTTCCGATTCTGTTGGAGTGGTACATAGCCAATTCACCTGCCGAGGCATTATGTCCAGGATGAGAAGTTTAAAAATAAAAAAATAAAAAATAAAAATAAAAAAGATTGCAATCCAGGAAGTTCTCTAAAAGATAGAAGAGTCACCTTTTTAGTCAGATTGATGTTAAATGGTAGAACATTAGTGCTGCTAGCAGTTTGTTCTGTATCAAGATATCTGGACCAATCCCACACCTTTACCGACTTATCATTTCCACCGGAAACTATGAATTTTCCTCTCCCGCCAAATAGCGAAAATGCCCTGAACAATTGTACAGGTCAAATAGTTGAAAATAGCTTCTTTCGAGAAAAGAATGTCAGTCATCCAAAATTGCACTCAAGTGAATTACTTACACACAAGACACTGCAGCAGTATGCCCCCCCAAAGTATAATCCAAATGTAGCCTTTTTCTTCCATTTTGTTCCGAGTTTTCTGTGTCGGGGGTTCTACTTCTGTTTTTGGATCTATTCTGAGATCCTCTTTGGGATCCTGTAGAAGTTTTTGACTTAATTACAGCAAGTTCAGATTCGATATCAATGACATCGACGACTCCATCACCCCTTGCAACAGCACAAACCTTGCCAGAATTGTCTAACATATCAATATCTGGAACCGCAATGGCGTGAATGAAAGCAGGATTAAAGCATTGCCCTGTGTTACCACCATTGTTATCATGTAAAGCTGTAGCAAAGAAAAGGAACGACTCAAAACAAATCCCATTAATCAGTCGACGTCACAATAGTCATTGAAAGAAAAGGAGATTGTACAGGGAGGGAGGAAAAAAGTACCTACCAAAATCTACAATTTTGTGGGGACGCCCTTTGGAGAAGTCCCACATCACGAGTTTGGAATCAAGGCCTCCACTGATAACTAAAAGAACAGCGCAAAACATAATTCTTTGTCAAACATTTTTTTTTTTTAACCAGATTTTGGAAGAAGATGAATGCAAGTAAAATATCAATCTCCATTGGACTATTAGTAACCAAACTCCCACTACATAATGCTAACAAATAGCAGGAGAACTTGATTAATAGCAAATAAACCACTGAAACCTAAATGATATTGGCCACAAAATCATTTCGTAGGCACTTCCTGAGAAGCAGCCATGAAATGGCCAGCATTCTTTTCTACTTGTACTGGCATTTCAAACTGGTAAGCTCCCAAACCTGACTACTTAAAATTTGAGTAACCGTCTGACTCTTAACTAATGCTCTATCTTCCGGCCCAATAAATAACTAGTGTTAGAACACAAAAAGCAAGAAAAAGGTAGCTAATACTATTACAGACGTCCACACGATTATTTATTTACTCATTGTAATGCTAAGAATGCCCTTTAACTAACTACCTTACAGAATTCATCTTATGTCTCAAAAAACTTTCTAACTCGGTAATGAAAATGCATAAAGTTAATCTGTAGTACACAAGCAGTTGAACCTGAGTTAAAACTGAATTAATCCTATACTTGTTAACATCAATATCACCTGTAGGTGCATGCATTTGGATATTTGTAGATAGATCGATATAGATAAAATGAGATGCTAAGTAAGAGAAAGAATTAAAAATTCATGTAAAAATACCTTCCCAGGATCTCCATGGAAGGAATTGCACGCTGCTACAAATCTATCATACATGGTTAAGGTGACAGATGAGGATAAAGATCAAAAGATAGACAAGGAACTCAGAAGCCTGGACGCTCGGTCAAGAAGCAATCCAAAACAAAGAAAGAAAAAGATATCTATGCAGAAGTTTTGCTGATTAACCAACCTGGACTTGACATTAATGTTGTATCACAAATCATAAGTCCAATAAAACAAGTTTATATTTCTAAGAAAGGATACACTTGTGTGGCCAGCTCTCAATGTTTTATAAAGACATTTCTGACTAATGTCTATGATCTGCCATAGAGATTGCAATGAACATTAGAAGCATAATAAAAGAAACAGAGCAAAATGTCAAACCTTTTATAGCTCCAAATAACAACAGAACACGTGCTAATATATGCATTAGAGAGAGAGAGAGGCAGAGTTAATGATCTTGCGAGTAAGGCCAATACATATGAAACTAATGTTATGTTACAAACTCAGAGCTGTATCCTCTAAATAGCCTGACCAGGTAAAATAAGAAAATAACTTTGTCGATCAGATAGTGTATACAAATATGAGATTAACAGCCACTAAAACAATCACCACACTTTCCCGGGACAAAAAATGTCCAACGACCATATTTTCAGCATATCCCTTTATAAGTCGAAAATCTAGCATAAAGTTTTGTTTGTGCCTATAAGCATGTCTACAACTCGCAGTACGGAAAAGAGCCACTGAAAAAAAAAAAAAAATCGCTCATACACACACACACTATGAACTGTGTCTTTAGATGGTAGAAAACCTTAACATCGCCACCATCATCTGCAGCAGCAAGAAACGAAGACTTGTGGTTGCACGCAATCTGCATGGACAGGGTTAATCTTTTGTCAGGAAAAATACTTCTACCACCAGATGCAATTTCTCTTCATTGATTGATCAGATTCTTTCCCCCCCCCCCCCCCCCCCCCCCCCTTATAAGTATGAAAAGTTCAACTCAGTAGATATATAGAGCAAGCTCATATTGAACTTTTACGAATATCTTTCTTGAAGAATGCGATAACTGAAATGTGAGATTATTACCCTAAACAGTTTTAACACTTGCGAATCAAGAGTGACACGCAATATTGCTCAGATGCATACATTTTCTGCCTAATGTCTACCTGATTTATCTCCTCCTTATTATAGTCATAAGTCTCCAACGGCTTCAATTCGTTGGCCTGCACAACAGAAAGAAGACAACATATTAGTAAACAAACAAAACTATAACATCATCCAACAAAAATACCATATGCCAAAAAGGAGCAAAGGTTTCAATCTTGAACAGAGCAACTTCTTCATTGACGCCGTGAATGATTTACCAGATGAACATCAAAGCTCTTCACTTCCTTTCCCGACGAAACATAAATGACATTTTCATTTCCTGAATCAAGCAACATTTTTTTTTTCATAACAAACATACAATAAAGGATTTATATCATCAGAAGGATCAAATACAAAAAACATAATTCCAAGAAATGATCACAAACCAAACTGGTGAAGAAGGGGGAAAAAAAAATCAAAATCAAAATCAAAATAAAATCTCCAAACCAATCTACCAAGTTTCAAAATTTAACATTACTCCAAAGTTATAGTGCAAAGTTTCAAACTTTACGAACGGAAAAAAAATCCAAAAAAATACCTGACTTGAAGCAAATGGATGACAAAGGTTCGTTGGCAACTTCCATGGTGTGAACGACGTCTCTGCATCGCATGTCAAACCAGCAAACGCAACCGTCCTGTTGTGTACGAACAGAGATATCCATTGTTAAAGCTGAATCGGAATTGTAGGTTTTTTTTTTTTTTTTTTTTTTTTTTTTTTGAAAGAAAAGAGGAAGAGGGAGAATAGTACCTCGGCGGTGGTGAGGAGGAGGCCGGGGGTGTGACGTGAGGCGATGCAGCAGGTGGCGGTGGCCTTGTGGCCCTTCAGTCGCCTTTGGTTTGTCTCCGCCATCTCCGCCATCTCCGCCGTCTCTCTCTCTCTCTCTCTCTCTCTCTCAAACTGCTATGGAGTTCGACCATTCTTTCTGCTGGAACTTCTGAGCAGAGGAGAGGAGTTCTGTTGATGGGTTTGGGCTTGCTGGGATTGGGCTTACTGGGATTGGGCTTTCCCGAAGTTGGAAACTTGGGCTTTATGATCATGCCCAGTCGTAATAGTTCTTCTTCGGCTTAGCCCAAAAATTATGGGGAAAAAAGGGTGATTTGTAGGATGGTAGATTACCCCTCAAAAGCACGTCTCTGAATTATTCCCACAACTATAATAATTTTAATTTTTTTAACAAATCTACCAAAAACACGTCTCTGAATTATTCCCATTCCCACAACTATAATAATTTAATTTTTTTAACAAATCTACCAAAAACATGTCTCTGAATTATTCCTCTAACTATAATAATTTTAGTTTTTTAACATCCAATTAGCTAAGTATGGATGATGAAAAATAAAAATAAGCATTACAGGAAGGTAACATAACCATGTCTATTAGAAGGGTTATTTTCACAATTTTCTAGTTTTTGTTTTCAATTTAACTTTGAAAAAATTGGAGTATTTAGTACTGATACTCCCTAAACTTATTACTCTTTGGCAACTTACCGTTCAAACTTTTAATTTTAATAATTTATCCCCTGAACTTATTAAATTGTTGCAACATACCCATTTTAGTTAATTTTACATTAAATAAAAATATTTAATATTAAAAAATTTACATTAGGATTTGTATTAGATTTAGAAATTTTTTGTTGGAAATGAGTTTTTTCGTTTTCTCATGAGGTGTACGTGGCTTTTTCATAACAAATTTAACAAAAAATTTACTTATAGGGGGATACATTTCCATAATTTAGCAGATTAAGGGGTGAATTGTCAAAATTAAAAGTTTAGAGAGTAAGTTATCAAAGTGTGACAAGTTTCGTGGAAATCAACGTTAGATACCCAAAAATTTTATGCATGTTTTATACATAAGAAATTGAAATATCGGAAAATTTTGAAAATATTTTAAGAATAGCATAATCACTTAGTAACTGTTGTAATGATTTTCAAGTTTTATATTACATAATTACATACATTAATATAGTGAAGTTATAAATTTGCTATTTGTAAAATATTCTCTCTCTCTCTCTCTCTCTCTCTTTTCTTTTTAAATCTACATTTCAGGTTCACTTGTTAGATTTTACTATATTTCTAAAGAACCCTAAAAATTTAGAGAAATAGGGTCCATAATAAAGTGTAAAGAGAAATTAAATGGCCTATCATAACTTTTACATTTTTTACATTCATATGACAATTTACTTATGATTCGTATTTTTATTATGTTGATCAAATATATTTATGTCTCAAAAAATTTTAAGTGTCAAAACATGTCTATCAAAAATCTAAAAATGAGGTGTTTATTATTATTATTATTATTATTTTCACTATTCCTGAAAATTTCTCTTATGTTTATCCCAAAAATCATTAAATGCCCCCACGAATTTATTGAGAAACATGTCTTAACTCGATTCCTTAAAAAAGAATGTCTCTTAACTCGAATACCCCTTTAATGTCTATGTACTTTTTAGGGGTATCCACATATTAAATTTCATGAATTAGGGATTAATCACAAACGAACAAATAAATAAATATATATATATATATTTATTCAGAATGAGAAAAATTCAATTCATAACCAATTCAAAGTCCTCAAATCCAATCAAAAGTATCGGATTTAACAACTTGTTTTTCACGGATTCTGCCGATTGGACTAAAGATTTGGCGTCTAAATTTAAGATTCTTGAAGATCCATTTTCGAACCATTTCTCATAAAAAAAAATTACATTATATGGCATGTTTATAAAGAGTGGAATTGAAATATAACAAATCTTTGGGAATATTTTAGAAATGGTACGTTGTAATTATGGAGTAAGTAGCACGATGATTTTCGCATATACACTACACTATTGGAAACTTTTTATAACGACTCTTAATTTTTACTATTCTTACATCACTAAACATACGTTTGATACTAATGTTTGGATTATAGAATTTGGATTTGAATTAATTGTACGCTTATCGAAACGCTTGAATTGCTGGAGTTAAAAATTTTTAAAAACTTGAAATATGTTCCCAAAAAAAATCAATATAGAGTTTGTTTTCTTCGTCTCGAAATTCTATGTAATTTAAAAAAAAAAATTATCTCATTTGGACTTATCTATGTAAATTTATGGACTTTTATGTTTCGTTTGGTATTTCAACTTAACTCCAACTAAACTGTAATTTTTCATTTCAGTTTTTGTCTTTTTCTAAAAAGTCAATAAAAATTATAATTAGTTTTTGAAAAATCAACAAACTCTAACTTAAAAATTTCATCTCCAACCGACGAACCAAACGCAAACTTAAAGTTTGAGTTACAAAACTATAGAAATAGTGAAGCTTAGGAAAAAAGACAAAAATTAGATTATAATTATAGAATTTAGATTGTAGTACCAAACAAGCCCTAAGGTTAGCTAGGTGGATCCCACACTATGATTTTGAAGACATTATTATAATATGCTAAAAAAATGCAAAGTTTTACTGTTTTTTATACAGTGTTATGATTTTTTTGTCCTTTATTACCTATTATTTTTTTCTTTGCTACAGTGTTATGCCGGTTTTACCCTTTCTTTTTTTTGATCAATTAGCAATTTTGCCCTTGGGCTTCAGTTACTTTTATAGCTTGCTACAGTGTTGAGATAACTTTGTCCTTTTAAAATTATTTATGGACGATTTTACCCTTTCTTTGTAGTTGCTTTTTCTGATAGCTACAGTAACTGAACATTATTACCCTTTTAATGTGTATTTTCGATTTTATCATTTAAAGATGTGTTAAAGTATAATATTTGTATGTATATAATCTAACTAAAATTTATTTATTTATTTATTTATTTTATAAAAAACAGTAAATAAAAAAATAATAGAATCTGTTTTTGATTTTGTTGTTTTTCTTTAATCTTTTTTTCTCTTTTTGAGTTTTTTTTTTTTTTTTTTTTCTGTTTTCTGAGATTTAAACTTTAAAGTTCAGTTTTTTATCATCTTTTCTTCATCTTTTTGTTATTTTATAATTTTTTTTAATGATTTTTGTTTCCACATTTCCGATTTTCAAATTTTTTTAATTCTCTTTTTTCTATTTGTTCTTGGTTTTTTGGTTTTTTTATTTGTTGGGTTTTGTGTTTTTAGATATTATAGTTAATTTTTGTGTTTTGTATTTATATAATCTAACTGAAATTTATTTATTTTTTTTTTTGTAAAAAACAGTAAGTAAAAAAAATAATAGAATCTATTTTTTATTTTGTTGTTTTTCTTTAATCTTTTTTGCCCTTTTTAAGTTTTTTTTTTCCTTTTGTTTTGTTTTTTTTTTTTTTTTCTGTTTTTGTTTTTAATTATCTTGATCATTTTATTTTTCTATCTCTATCTCCGCATCATCGGAAGGATTTTATTATTATTATTATTATTATTAGTTTACATTTTTATGATTGAGGGAGATCTTGGAAAAAAAATTTAAAGTAAAAAAAAATGGAGTAAAATATAGGTATGTTTTGCTTTTTTTTGTTTTGTTTTTTATTTTTATAAGTTATTTCTAACTGTTTTTTCCCCCAAATTTATATATATATATATATATATATATTTTTTTTTCACTTTTTGATTTATGTCAATTTATTTTTCTAGCTTACGGTGATGATGGTTTAGAATGAGAATGCAAAGAGAACTATTGAAGATCTTTTTTTTTTTTTTTGGTTTATGTTTTTAGAAACTTATTGTAATTATATTATTTATCGTAACTAACTATCATTATTAAATGTTATTTAATTTTTTTATTTATTTATCTATTAATTTTCTTTTCTTGTGTAACATATGTGCATTAAACTAGTAGTAACTATTTCTAGATACTTTTCAAAGAAAAAAAAAACTATTTCTTGATATTTTCTTACTATTATTATTAGATGGATAATTGCACATTTTGAAGACTAAGAACATGCACCTAACTTTTAGGCTTCCCACTATTCTTGTTTAGGGCTATAGCACATCATGTGAACTGAATCTGTTACTAGCGTGCATGATTGACAACAAGTGTTGATTTATCAAAAAGGAAAAAAAAAAAAAAAAAAATGGGGAAAAGTTTGAAAGTGCCTGTGGAACTTTTTGCCTGTAAAGTTCTACTTTCCCTTGAAATTTCCAGATGATGTTTTCTCTGATACACAAGTAATTTGGCATTTGGCATACAAACAAAAGATCATGAGCTCCTCTGACTCTGCTCGGGGAGAGCCTCTTGTTAGAGGACAAATACGTACATATATATATATATACATGTGTGTGTCTGTGTGCTTATGCAGAATGGCTCTTGTTAGGAGAATTTGCTTTGAGAAAGGAGCTGATTGTGACTGAACATATGAATGGGTTATTGACCACAAAAGTTGAAAACTTCGTTAAGTTAAACGAGTGAGTGATTCAAAGTAAATCACATGTTTAGCAAATGATGTTGGGCTAGTAATTAAGTCAGGCTGGCTGACACTGGTTATGCACCTAGTGTGCATGATATGGAAATTACACATCGGTGGAAATAGCATTTTTGGAGAAATAATCATTTGAAATAACTTCTTTTGAAGAAAACATTGAAATTGGACGAGGAAGTAAAAAGATGCATTAGATTGTATTAGAGGGTGACGTACTTGGATAATATTCTTGGGAAATAGTGCATCCCACAAGTAGATTGCTTACTCACCCCGTTTATCATAGTCCTACTAGCTTGAATTCAAGATCTTGTAAAGGAAAATAGAAGAGTTTCAAATACAAACTACACATCTTCCTTTTGTCTTGCAAAGAGATTATTCTTGTTTCCAAACATAAATTTCAAAATATTTCTACTACCCATGTTTGTAAACATCAAAACACACCATTTGACATTTTGTTATGCATATATTTTATTCAGAATAAAGCATAACTACAAACAGAGTCTTCAAACTAACAACATGAAACTAAGCAAACCAACCTAAATCCTTTCTCAGATAATTACATCGTCAGACATGCTCGGAAACAGAGAAGAGCTCAAGTTAGTGTTTCAAACACTGTTAACAGCAAAAAACTCGGCCTTTAATCTAGTTCATCTCACCATAACTACCAAAAAAAACAAACAAACAAAAAAAAAAAAATATATATATATATATATATATATATATGGTTTATTTGACAGTACAAGCAACTGCATAAGCCCAAGACTTGAGATGCTCTTTCATGGCGATATTATCATGGAGAGGAGGCAAATTCTTGCAGTGATCATATAAACACCACCACCCCAGCTTCTGAAAACACCGACAATTTTCCTCGAACCACGGACCGTACTCAGAAGAAGAAACCTTGGTATTCTTCTTAGAAATATCAGAAAAACCCAGATCAATATCTGCAAGAACGACCCTTCTCTCTCTTCTTGATCTGCCTCTCTTGCCATTTTTTCCCCTGCCCCTGGTCTCCTCTGGCGGCTCAACAACACTCGGATTCTCCGAAACGGGTTTCAAAACTTCCTCCGTGACTGGCTCAGAAACTTGGGTTGTTGTTCTTGTTGTTTTTGTTGTGGTTGAGAAGACATTGGAGAAGAACCAGAGAGAGTCTAGTCTCTCTGAGACGTTTGAAACATCATCGTCCATGACAAACGACGATAATAATAATAATAATAATAATAATAAGAAAAACAATATATGAATTAATATATAAAGAAATGAAGATAAAGTTAAGGAAAGAAAGTGAGGAGGGATGCGATTTTCTCGTTGGTTTCTTGGTTGAGGAAATTACGAAAATACCCCTCGGAAACCAGCGGCGGGAGGCGGTGGTTTTGGAGGGAGTACTGGCGGCACTTTACAACCTCGCCGGAACATTTGTAACGAGCCGACGTCCCAAGGTGGTCCTGCCACCTGTCGTTTATTTATCGGTGTTTGATAATTATTGTTATTTTTAGGTAGTACTCTTTTTTTTTTTTTTTTTTTTAAAGGAAATTTTGCTGGGTACCACTTGAGACTTGAGTAAACAGTAAAGAGAAACTCACCCAACGGTCTGATAAAACGTGGCTGATATTCATACTCTTTACTGTTGGTACCAGGTAGTTTTTTTTTTTAATTATTTTTTGTGGTTTAACTTGAATGCTGGTACTTGGTGAGTTTCTTTTTCTTTTTTCTTTTTTCTTTTTCTTTTTTTCTGTGTCTTATAATCAATTTCTTTTCTATTTTTCTATCTTCGTTCTTTTTATTTCTCTTTTCTATTATTGCACCACACACTTGGGCGGGAAAGGGTAGATATGCGTCTCCCCATTTCCTTTTTTGCCCCTCAAAGTGGAAGAATGCTCTTAAAAAGAACTTTTCATATATCATACCCATTTACCTATCAACAACTTAGAGGAAAAAAAAAAAAAAAAGGTTTATAACTCAAAGTAAATGCCCTCAAATTATAAACAACTACGCAATGGTTATATCTCAAGATAACAAACCAAAGTTACAAAGGAAAATCTAGGCTCCAAAAATAACCAACCAAGTCTCTAACTCATAACAAACTCCAACAATAACTAGAACCAGTTAATTCTTGAACTTCACTACAAAAACTAAGCGTTTGGTACTAAGGTTTAGATTGTAAAATTTGAGTTTGGATTGATTGTGTGTTTATCGATGCGTTTGAATTGTTGGAATTAAAAATAAAAAAAACTTGAAATGTGTTCCAAAAAAAAAAATCAATATAGAGCTTGTTTCTTTCGTATCAAAATTCTATGCAATTTAGAAAAAATCATCTCATTTAGACTTGTCTATTCAATGTTATGGACTTTTAAAATTTGAGTTACAAAATTATATAAATAGTGAAGTTAAGGGAACAAGACAGAAATTGAATTGTAATTGTACGCTAGATTGTTGGTCATAACAAACTAAGGTCTTCAAACTAAACACTTTTTTTTCCTTCTTTTTTGAAGTAGTATAATATCTATTCAATATATATATATATATATATATCGGAAAAAAGGGGTGTGAAATTCAACTAACTTTTTATAGAAATGCATTTAGTATTATTATTATTATCATCATTATTATTTAGTATGGACAGCTTCAATCATTCTAATATACATTCTGTTTGAAGTATATTTGATGCATGATTAGCTTGTAGGTTTCGTGACGAGAGACTTTGAATTTATCGCTTCAAGCCTTAAATGTGAAATTCCGTGGTGGTTTTGGTTTAATGTGGCAACAAAATATTTAGGAAAAAGTACTAAATATCAGATTCCATAAAAACTGAAGAAATTGTTAGAAGAGAGCCATCACATTACAAAGACTAAGCGTTTGTTTGAATCGTTAGTTGGAGTTAAAATTTTTAAGTTGGAATTGATTGATTTTTTAAAAACTAGTTATAATTTTGTTGACTTTTCAGAAAAAGATAAAAATCAAACAAAAAAGTATAGTTTAATTTGAGTTAAACTAATGTGCCAAACAAATAATAATTTGGAACCCAGAACTGAGATAATTAGACGGCAAATTCAAGCTTGACATTTGGTTCTATAAGGTGAAGGTGGCTATATTCCATGCATGGAATCTTGGAGAATAAAGAAGAGGGTATGAATTTCAATACTTTTGATTTTTTCAGCTTCAATATTCCTTTTAGGTAAGGATTTCAAATGTTGAACAGGGAGTCCTGCCTTTTCAAAATCTTTGCACCAAGGATGATTTATTTGTTTACTTATTATTGTCATTATAATTGGGAAGTAAGAAATACGAGCTGAAGCTTCCATAACAGAAACACATTTGTGAATTTTCGCTTAAAATTCTGGTAAATATAAATCATTGATTCATTTGATAACTAAATATTTGATTCATTTACATACAAGTTTACTAGATCGAAAATTTATTATTAAAAAAGAAAAAAAATATTGATACCCAAGAAATTCACAAAATAAGTTTCGCAATGGTCATACAAATTAATCGACAATTTGGAACAGAAGAGGGAGAAAATGAACATATTCTGACGTTCGTTCAAGAAAACGCAGTATTAATAATCAATAAATTCCTTTCTCTTGGTTTCTTTTCAATTACAATGCGGAGGAACCCACAACAAATCATCTAATGATGAAAAAAATGTCCTCCATGTATGTATCTATCTTTACATCAAGTTCTTAAACTTGAAAAAATGAATGCAAAACAAACAACCCTATAATAAATTAAGTAAAAAAAAAAAAAGCAGAACCTCGAAACCGAATCTTCGACTCTTAAAGATCATGATGATGATGATGATCATCTAACAGTAGAAGCAACAGTATGAGCCCACCATCTGAGACTGTCTTTCACGCCAATCTCGTTGCTCAAAGCAGGAATCTTCCAATTCACCAACGGGTTTTCTCTCTTCGGCATTAAATCAAACACCTCCCATGCTTCAGAAAGGTACGGTCTCGAAATCTCAGATCCATCATCAACGACACATTCTTCTTCTTCTTCTTCTTGTTCCTCTTTTTCTTCATTATTATTCTTTCCCAATCTCTGCAGACCAGGAATTATCGAAGCCAAGCTCGATTCTCTGTCTTCTTCGGAGAAAACAAACCCCAGATCCATAAACCCTTTCAGCTCCTCAAATTCAAGCTCCGACAAGCTCTTGCTTTCCCCTCCCTTTCTTCTTCTTCTTCTTCTTCCGTTTTTGACCTTCTTCTTCAGCTTTTCTGCAACTTCAACAGTTTTCGCTTCTGGGATTTCGAATTCTCCGATTTCTTTTCCCGAGTGAATCGTCAGAAGCTTCGGCGGAGAATGATCCGGAGAAAGAGACCCAGGTGAGAAGCTTGTGTTCGTGTTCAACTGGTCGCTCATTGACCTGTTGTGATGCGTTAGAACCCGTGGAATATTCTCTTCTGGTTTTTGTGGGACGTTGGTTTTCTGGGTAGTTTCCTCTGGTTCTGATTCGTAGCTTGATGAATTCGATAAAAATGGCGGTTTCTTAAAGATTTCCAGCTCGAACCAGCACCAGTCGTAGAGGTTCAGGACTTTCTCTGCTCGATCCAGGTCCATCAATGGCGGCGAAGAACCTCTTTTTTTTTTTTTTTTGGGTCTTTTGTCTTTCCGTTTTCGTGTTCGTTTGAGTCTCTGTGTGTGTAGGAATTTTCAGCTTCGAAAATGGGTTTTATAGATGGATTAGATGGACGATGTTGTTCCGTAGTTGCCCTTGATGTTGTTCGGATATTACTTCGAAATTCTTCAAACTGTTTGTTTTGTTTTGTTTTGTTTATTCACACGTTTTTCTTTTGTCTATTTATTTACTTATTTTTTAGATTGTTTTGACTTTTATTTCCCGAGTGAATTTTAGAAGGAGCGTGTTTGGCTTTAAAATAACGCAAACAATGTGATTTCATGGGACACGTCATTGCTAACGTGGCAATTTGTAGACTATATATATATTTTCGAGGAGAATTTGTAGACTGATATAAGGGTATTCATGGAATCTACAAACCCACTTAGTTTGTTCAATCTGGTCTAAACCGTCAAATTTAATTTGACTGATTGAAATTTTATCAATCCGAAAGTTATGGATTGGGTTATGGATTGAAGATTTTTCAATCCGTATAATCCACAAATTCCAACTTTTTATGTATAGAAATTATCATATATATGTGTACATTTATTTTCTAAAACATTTTTAATAAATAAGTATATATTTTTTGAAATTTGAATATGTTTTAGTATGTTTATTTTCGTTTCTAAAGTAAAATCATTATGATCGTTATTTTATTAAACTATTCTACATTTTAGTATGATTATTTGAATTTCTAAAGTCTATGGATTATATGTGAATCTAACGTCACAGGTAATCCGATGTTTACAGATTTGATTGAATTAAATTAAAATTCTAACAGGTTAGTTATGAATTGAGATTTTTTTTGATAAATCCCAATCCGAAAGCCACTAATTGGACTACGGATTAAGACCTAATCTGTCTAATCTAATACGTAAACACCCCTAATTTAATGCAATAGGAGACTTCACATATCGTGAATTAATTAAAGTGGATTCGATTTAAGTTTGAGTCTGAAGTTGAAAATTCTCTATGTTTTTTTAATTTTAAAAAAAATGTATATTCTTAATTGTTGTGGTGGAAGGTCAAATCCAAAATTTTCTTGTTCGATAATTCAAAGCATTTGTCACCCCGTTTAATCAAACTTAAATATACACCAAATAATTGTGATATATTAATGTTCAATTTCTCTTACAATTTTGAAACATGAGAAAGATAGTGTGGTTGGGACAAATGTGCCTTATTTCAGTTACTAAGGGTTTGGGGAAACATCCGAATAACATTTAGGATAAAAATACTTGAATGGAAAAATTTAAACAGAAACATTTGACCTCTTATTCAAATTAGTATTTGAATGTAAACATTCTTAACAGAATATGTGAATATAAATATTTAAATATGCGTTTGAAAGTAGCATTTAAACATTTCCAGTTTTATGCCAACCAAATACTTATTCAAATGGACTATTTAAATGAAATGGTTCAAATATTGACAAATGGGTGCACCAAATGATGTAAATTAATTTTAGGACTTTAAATGAAAAAAAAAAAAAAAGAAAGAAAAAAAATACTGTGGTAAGATTTTTACTATACATATTTTGTAATTTTAAAAGTATAGAAGTTAATTACTAGATGAACCTTTTACCTTTGAGATGTCATATCGCTAACAATGGGCAGCGATCGATGGCTTTGATCGTGGTTATTGTGCATAGTTTCTTTACTACAAAGATGTTGATATTTGGTTTGCCAAGTCTCTATCATGGAGTGATCAACCAAACATTTGGGCAGCAATCACTACATCAATAATGGTTTGTTGCTTCTGATTTACTCTAACTTTGAACTCTCTCTTAATCATTATATTTATATGGTGGTAGGCATCTCCTTGTGGTGGCCATCCACCACGCAATTGATGCTCACTTACAACCAAACAATTACATGTGGCATTTACAACATTGCATGTGGGCTAAGTTTATATATATATATATATATATATATATATGTATATGCAAATCTATGATCTCTCTTTGATTGATATTCCATGGTTTCCACTTAATTAATCACATAATTATTTTCTATATAGAATTTATGACGATTATCATTTCTAAGAATATATTCAAAATGAATAGTACTATTTTTTTTTGGTAGTAGATACAATTTTCTTCTTTTTAATTATGTGATAATTTTTTAAACATCTATTAATAAATAATTGATATATAACTCTCGCATCACGTAGATAATACTGAAAAGATGTGATTATAATTGGTGTCTCTAATATGTTTATTAAGAATATGGTTGACATGAGTGAGGCTTGAAAAAGAAGACAAAAACAAAGATTTATTTTCTTTTGATACATGCTGGATATGTTTCTTAGAACTTTTTAATTACTTAATTTAATCTTAAGCGACGACGTTCAAGAGCTTATAAAAATTGCTTCTAATTAAAGAAATAAATTATATACGTTTTATAGCACTATTCTAATTTCATGCGTGTGGACAACATTCTACATTGCATATTTTATTATTAATAAGTTATTCAGAAAGCAATAGATATAGTTTGAATAGCCCTATCACTTTTTTGTTAATTTTCCAAAAAAAAAATTTCTCCCCAAGTAACAAATCTTTTTCTCTTGGACATGGTAGACCCATCTTGTTGACACTCCAACATTATTTAATCTTTGTTTTCACACCTTTGTCACAAATAAACAAAAGACACGTTGTCATTTCCAATGTCGTTTTAGGAAATAAGCAATTCTCCTCTAATCACATGGCAAATACGCGAAAAAAAAAAAAATAACAAAAAAGAAAAAATAACAAAAAAACTACGTACTTATATTTTTCTCCCTAATTCCGGCATTTGGAAGAATATTAATAGAAAAATGTAAAGACGAGTAAGGACCGTGTTATCTATTAATATTAGTCAAATGCTCAAAATGGATTTGGTCTCATGGTCTTTTTTTTTTTTTTTTTTTTTTTAACCTCTGAATTTGTAAACCAGTCTCTTTTCATTCCTTTTTTTTTCTTTAATATATACTAATAATGTGTGTGCAGAATAGATGAAACAAAAAACATCATGTAACAGTGATTAGACCGCCACATAGCTTGATGATTGAGCTGTTGCATGGCGGCCATAGAGCAACCATAGAGAGAAGGACAAAATATACTATTCATGAAGCGCGTGCGGAATAAATAAGTAAATCAAATGAAAAGAAAAAAAAATCACGTAATAGTGACTGGATGATCATGTGACTTGATGGTTGAGTTGTCACATGACAACTACAGAGGGGAAGACAAAAATATAGGGGGTGTTTGGTGTATAAGTTTAGTTTGAGTTGAGTTGAGATTTTTAAGTTTGAATAGTAATTTTTGTTGACTTTTTCAGAAAAGACAAAATTTTTTTTCAGAAAAGACAAAAAACATGATGAAAAAAAGTACAGTTTAGTTTGAAATGAGTGTATATACCAAATGGGTCCATACTATTCATAATGCATTCCCTCTTTTAATATTAGATATCGATTAATATTTAATATAGATGGATAGATATAGATTACATCATTTTTACGTCGATGTTATTTTTAATTTTATATATGTGATTACATATATAGACAAATGGTCCATTCGAAAGAAACATTCATCTTATATTGTATTATAATGTAATATATAAAATATAATATGCATTATTCGATACCTCTTTTATATATTGTATTCAAACGTAATGTGTGTTTAAGTTCTTTATAATTGAATAATCATTCTAATGTGTATTAGTGAGAGAAAGAGTACGTGATGTGATTGGTAAAAGTAAATAAAAAAAGTAAATGAATAAATAACATCTTAAGTTAATTTTATTGTTCAAATATATTTGTATCGAAATGAAATATATAATGTATCTAAATACACATTACATTATATTGAGAAAAAAATATAGCATAAATGTTTCTTCTAAACACATCATAATATAGTTTCACATTTGATCTAAACATGTTAAATCTTCCCATGCAAAGTTAAATTATTATTATTTTTTATATCTACACAAATAAGAATATACACATAATCTCAGGAGCCATATATCATATAAAAAGATGGCCCTGAACCGTATAAAGTGTAGGGGCACTATGGTAAATGAATAACTTCCTAAAGGCATATTCTGATGCTCCGTTGCAAATAAAAAAGTCATACACAAATGAGTCAACTCTTGTGCGCCAAAGAGATAGAATATCAATTTTCTCACTTTTCTGTCAGCGGCTCTTGATGGCCCACGTGGGAAACGAGAGCGAGGACTTCTCATTGCTGCCAGCTGTATGACACGTGAAATGAAAAAGGTTATTTTCAGTACTGCTCCATTACTCCTCTATTTGTAGGCCCAGTCAAAAATAGGTGCCAGGGTGGGCCAGAGCTTGACTTTTTACAGGTTAAATGGGCCAGGCTTAAAATACTTGTTCGGATGGGCCAATTACGCTCGTGGTGTCCGAGAGAGAGAGAGAGAGAGAGAGAGAGAGAGAGAGGCGGGGGGGGGGGGAGGAAGGATGTGTGGTGTTCATTTTAGTGATATTCCCAAAAAAAAAAAAAAAAAAAAAAAGAGCATGACGCTAATTCTAACTGAGCATGCATTTGGTGCATGGGTTGAAATTGAATTTTTTAAGTTGGGTTTGAGTTGAATTGAATTATATGTTTAGTGATGTGTTTAAATTGTTGGAGCTAAAAAGTATAAAAACTTGAAATATTTTTGGAAAAAAAATATCAATATGGAATTTGTTTTGTTTGTCTCGAAATTATATTGAAAAAAAAAAATCTCATTTAGACTTGTACATACAAAGTTATGGACTTTTAAAGTTTGAGTTATCAAGTTGTATAATGAAACTGAGATTGACTTTTCAGAAAAAGACAATAAAAGTTGTGATTCAAATTAAATTGAACTTTAATACCAAACAAGTGCTAAATTTTTTTTAATATCAATTTATGTGATGTTAAATGATTTTTTTTAATAATAAATGTTTTTAATTAACAAAATAATTATATCAATGAGAAATGATAATTCACGTGTCGTTTTTTAGTATTTGTTCACATGTATTGAATGAATATTATATTATGAGTTTAACAAGTGTGGAATATGATTTCCTCATATAGGCATATGATGATATCTAATTCTTGACTATTGAGGACATACTCCAAAGAAAAATGAGAGGGAGAAGGTAGGTTTGTAATTAATTTTTTCTTCTCTGCGTGTGAACTAATTATGTTCATACTCGTACATTTATCACTAGATCACTTTCTCTCAAAAAGAAAATAATGTCCACGTGCACATACGTATCAACATCAATGAACGTGGTGGGAAAAAAAAAAAAAAAAAGATCAAAGTCGTAAAAAAATTAATGCGGCTTTAATTAATATGTACTCTAATAAACCATGAGTATCAGATTTAACAAGAGGAAAACGCAGATCATGAGAAACTTAGAAAATGATGACACATGGAGAATCTTAATCGCAAGTTGAAATTTAAGCAATTTAGAATGATCGACTAAGCATTTGTTTTGATGAATAATATTGAGAGTAGTTTGTTATTGTTATTGAATGGCTCAATACTATTCGACGACAATTCAACTTATGAGGAAGGAAAAGAAAATTTTCTTGTTTTAACTGAGAAAGTTTTTCATTTTGAGAATAAGATGGTGTTTGAATATATAAAAAATTTTCTTCTTGAAAATAAAAAGTTGTTTGGAATGAGAAAAAATGGTGTTGGTAATTGTGCATTATGAGAAGATTTTAAAAAGATTCATTTTCTTTTTCTAAAACGGTACTGTAGAAAATAATTAAGTTTGAAAATAAGATAATTTTCTTTTCCAAAATAAGAGAATGATAGAAAATATTGAGAAAAACACTTTTTTTGCAAAAGTTTTTCAATTTTCAAAATTGGATATGTCATCCAAATAAGGGGTACAAATTCTAGATTTTCACTTTTTAGCAATCCATATCACATTTTTTTTTTTCTACCTTTATACCATTCAAATATTACATTTAATAAAATCTAATCAAATACACATTTTATTTTTCAAATTATATATTTGAATGCAAACATTCAAGTTGAATGTTAACATTCATGAAATGCAATAGTTCATCCAAAAAAATGACGAAGATCATCGTTTCTACCAATCTCCTACAGTCTCTCAAGTCTATGAATAGAGAAGGGATGAGGAAGAATGATACGTTTTCTTTGATTTCTTTATTAAATCTATGTCATTTTTATTTATAGGAATTTGTTTAATCAAACATTGACTTGAACATCGGAGAATTTTCTGTTTTTAGAAGAAAACATACAAAGAACTGTAGATATCAGAAATCGCATACCTTATTACCGTTGTGGATATCGAGGTGATAAAATAAGTGATACTGCAGGTATGAATTGCCGGGCAAATCTCCTTTGGCAGTGAGCTTAATTCCTTTGCAAAAGATCGAACAATATTGTTTGTGCAATGTGCATTGAAAGGAGTATTGCCCGGTAACGCATCCAAACACTTTGATCACACTCTTTCACTTTCTCAACCTAATTACAGCTTCAGGATTTATATATATATATATATATAGATATAAAATATATATAAAATTGCAATGCAAAAAGGGTATGAAGAGGAGATTCTTAGTACATCCTTCGGTTTTAGCCCCAAAAAAGAAGAGGAAATAAAAAGAAAAGAGAAAAAGCACATTCTGCACTTGTTAAGTAGCAGCTAGCGAAGATTATGGATATTATTGTTTGTTCGTTGCCACTGCGTTAACTTCATAGCTTTCCATTTCTTAAAACAATAAATAAAAATAAAAGTAAAAATAAAAGTAAAGAAATATTATAGTTTTCTGTATATTATAATGTACAAGGTAATCCAAGATATTCCTTTTAATTCAATCGGGAATAACATAAGAAAAAGTTCATGGAATAAGAGTAGTAATTATAGTTGCATTTGGATCTAAGGACTCGAACTCATGTCTTTTTGCAAATCCTTTTAACAAATATTTTATTTGAACAAATAGGATTATAATATATATATATATATATATATTGAATAATGCTATGATTAAACCTTTTTTTTTTTTAATGACAATTTCAACTTGGAAAAATATCAAAATAAAATTTCGGGATCTTTCAAAATGTTTTACACATGAAGTAGATTTCTCTGATTAATAGGATGAGAATGACGTTGATATTCGGCTGTTTAAAATCTTTCAGATTTGGCCTTCAGAAGCAACAATTTGATAAGAAACCACCAAAAAAAAAAAAAAAAAGTTACCATTCAATGGAAAAATATCAAGATATGATTGGACCAAACTTATGATCAATATAGAAAGAGAAATAAGTGAACACACTTCTTTATTCATAATTAAAAAAACTCAAACTATAAAATAAAGGAAAAGAAAAGAAACAAATGCTACCGAAAAGCAAATCCTAAGATCTTCTCTTTGGTTGGAAATATTGTCGGAGTTTGAGATGAACATGAAAGAGGAGGAAAAGAAATGAACATGTGAGAGGAGAAAAAGAAAAGAAGAGGAGACTTAGAACCATTTCCATACACTTAACTATTATTACAGATAGTTTCTTATAATATCAACCGATGGAATATTTCTTTTTCATCTTTCTATTGTAAGTGACAATATATTAACGCAATTATGGTCGTAAATACTTTGTAAAACTCTCATTTGACTGTAAGTACTTGCTTCAATTTTCCATAAATTATTATTATTTTCTCGTCTGTTTATGATCCATCTTTTTCCGGAGCAAAGGTCCTAAACATTGTCTCCCGTTCAACTGCGTTTGGTAGGTTGGAGATTGAGAAAACAGAAATAAAAAGAAGATATATGTATGTATAAGTATAATCTTGATGTTTTATATAAATTCCTTCCTTTCTTTTCAGAACATATTAATTTGAAGGGTTTGAGATCATTTATTGAAGATTAACACGCCAATTTTCTCCTCAAAGGTTAGAGTCGTCTTGCTGTTTCTCACCAAAGACTCATCCACTTTTCCTGCCCGTCTTTCGACCCTTCTTCTCCATAAAGTAAATTACTGTTGCAGCTGAAAAATGACATAATCTTATATTAAAACGAACCTTTATAGATATTTTGTGTTCTTATTTGTTTATTTTCTTTCACGCTATTTATTGCTCTTGATAATATAATTATGACATCTAATTCTCAACAAAAACATCTTTCTAGCTAATTCAACCTTTCGGCTAGAAGCGTAGATTTCCACTTTCTAATCCAAGCTACTTTAATGATAAGATCTCTAGTCAAGAACGTAGTTAATGAAGGACTAAGGGGGCTTAAAAATACCCAACAATTTTGAAAAAATTTCATAATAATCCCTCTTAAAAACGAAAACTTACTCATAATATCATGTAATTATCTATTACCTAGTATTACATTATGATAAAAATATCTAGTGTCATCACTGCCTCTACTGAGTACCAATATAGTTAGATGTGTATTTATATTTCTTGGTGTTTATAATTCCACATTTTTTTTTTGTTATTTTATCTTTCCAATCAAGTTCTAACTAAAGATTTGGTTGAGCCTGAGGTTGACAAATTATTTCACGTCAACAGGTCCAACATTTCAATATGGATGATGCCAAAATATACAGAGAATGAAGCATATACTACTACAAAATGTGGATTCCATGATAAAACTTCCATGACCGTTTTTAAAAAACAGTCGTGGAAAGTACGGCAAAAACATGATATAAAACTAGGTTTTCGAAAACGATCGTGAAAGCTTTGGCTTCCATGATCGTTTTTAAAAACCATCGCGGAAGCCGAAGCTTCCACGACGATTTTTAAAAAACGGTCATGGAAACATGAATTTATAAATTTTAAATTTTAATTTTTTTTTTCAAATTTTCGGCCGCGGGTTTTAGAGCATAAATTAAAAAAAAAAAAACTCTCATTCCCTCTCGAAACCCATTCTCTCTCATGCCTCTTTCACTCTCGCCTCCAATCTCTCCCTCAAAACTCATCTCCTACTCCGTGATTCCTCCCTTCTTTATCTCTCGCGTCTCTCCCTCTCTACCTCGCCTTCAATCTCTGCCACCCTCCCTCCATTCTCTCTCACCCTTCACACTCTATCACTCGTCTCCAATCTCCTCCGGTCGTGACTCCACCATTCATTCTTTCTCGTGCCTCTCCCTCTCTCTCTCGCCCCTCACCCTCTATCTCTGGCCTCCAATTTCCCCCGGCCGGGACTCCACCATTCATTCTCTCTCACGCCTTTCCCTCTCTCTCTCGACTCCAATCTCCGCCATGACTCCTCCTTCCAATCTCTTCCTTGAAAACCATCATCCGCTGCCTACCCTGCTACCGCGTCGCCCGCACCCATGCCCGTGGAATTGGTAAGTCTCTCTCTCTCTCTCCTGCGCTGCACATATTATGAATTTGAAGACCATTTGGTTGATTGTGTTTGTGATTTTAGGTGATTGTTAATTGTGTTTGTGATTTTGGGTGATTGTTTTCCGGAAAAAAAGGTTTTGATAACTTGATTATATTTTTGCATATTACATGTTCGACAAAAATGACGGATTATATGATATTTATGTGTTTGGGTGAGGATTAGTTTTAGATATTGATTTAAAATGTTCGGGTGAGGATTTAGTTTAGATTGTTTTCTGGAAAAAAAAGTGTTGATTTTGTGATTTATGCTTTTGCATATTACATGTTCGACAAAATACCCGATTGTATGTTATTTACATGTTTGGGTGAGAATTAGTTTTAGATTGATTTAAAATGTTTGGGTGAGGATTTGGTTTAAATTGTTTTCCGAAAAAAAAGTGTTGATTTTGTGATTTATGCTTTTACATATTACATGTTCGACCTAATTAAGTTGTAAGTATATTTTTATGTTCCAAATTGTGACTTGATATTATAGTATTCTTGTTTTAATTATTTTGAACTTTGTTAGGGTATTAGGGTACTTAATGACTAGAAGATTTTGGTGGGCAAAGGAGTAAGAAATCGACGTAACTATGAAACATTGATTGATACTGTTTGATGTACGGATATTTTGTTTTAGCTTTTATGTGCGAAATAACCTTGACTCTCGATGGATTATCCTTACTTCAAACTAATGATTTTTATACCGATGTTGAGATGAGTATAGTAAGGCAAGAGTGGTCTAATTTTATAATGCGGTTTATCCAATATAGTTAGAAGACAATCCATAAATTTTGTAATGTAGTCTACATTTTTGTAATAATTGTTGTATATTATGGCACAAAATTAATTGAAGATTAGCTATTATTTTAATCTGGATTGTGCACTGGATAATACATGGGATTTGCCATATGTGAGAAATCACATGAATTGTGAATTTTTTTTTCATTGTAATCTTACCACGACCGTTTTTAGCAAAAACAGTCATATAGAGTTCTTCACCAGGAAGATTCTACAAACTTTTTTAGTAAAAACAGTCGTGGAAAGTAAGATTCCACGACCGTTTTTGCTAAAAATGGTCGTGGTATATGACTATTCTACGACAGTTTTTACTGAAAGCCATCATGGAATTACCCTCTCTATCTCGTATTTAGTGTCAATTTTATCTATTCCATGACCCCGAATATCACGATGGTTAAAAATCGTTGTGGTATCCTCATTTTGTACTAGTGATATATTTCTATAACCATGAATGAAGAATTATTATAACGAAAGCGATGCAAAGTGCCATATATTAACAAGAAGAATATTAGTTTAAAGTCGCTTCATTTAATAAGTCAACTCATAACATTACAGCATATCCACACACACACACAGTGCTATTCAACACATTTTAATTACTCTTAATGAGATCCCATATAACGACTTATCATCTTCTGAAACTATTCCAATAAAGGTCAACCCTTGTCCTTTTCGAAGAAATTAATCAAATTAATTAATAATTAGCAATGAAAAAATCGTTTAATTTTATTTTTGTGGTACATAATTTGATAGTCATCAGTTCTGTAAGAAAAAGGATAAGCTGTGTAGTCTCACATAATTTAGGGACGAATATATGTGATGATTCATAAATAAATAAGACAATTTCATTGATAGCCACCATTGCGCACAAAGTGATCTGTCACTGAACAGTGGCATGAATGTTCAATTGGTGTCATGAAGATGTCATTGTGTTCTTCTTCCTAATAAATTAGAGACCGCCTCTTAATGATACGAGGTCTTTTGGAGTAAAGTCCATGAGCAAAACTGTATGGGCATGAGACCTAAAATAGACAATATCATAATAAAGAGAAGCATGAGTCATTATAAATAACGTGGACATTGTAGGTTCATGATAATTTCTTTTACCCTTAATGTATTGGATTAATTAGCATTAATTTTGGTTTGGCAAACGTAACTTTTGAAATAAATATTTTAATTAGCTTTGACAAGTCAGTGTTTTTTTTTTTTTGGGGGGGGGGGGGGGGGGGGTGGGGTGTGTGGTGTGGGGTGGGGGGTTGGTGGTGTTTAGGATTCTATTAGGTGAGGGAATTGGGGGACCAGGAAGGGCATGAAAAGCTTGATCAGCAGGTATTGTTCTTGGCATATGCTGCTATTCTCTTTGCCATTAATGGAATATCCAAATTTAGGAGCGAATCAGTTGTGTGATAAAAAGGGGCAAGTACTGTTGCAAGGTCCGAAGCAAGGGGTGGGGATCGAGTTCGATCGATTGGCGGCAAACCGGAGGCGATTCTCGTGGTTGAGGAATCACAGTGCAGTTTCCTTTTGGCAGGGAAGAACATATGCACCTTCAAAAGGCTACTTGATCTGCTTTGCCAAAGGAGAATTGCCCTGCCATTCCCCTCCAACCATTAATATCAATGTAATTGATGTTAATACTAAAAACGGTTTTTTTTTTTTTTTTTTAAACTGGTAAGTACAGATATATACTGTGATTGAGAGATTAGCTAACAGTATCAAAGTGTTCAATTGAGACAAATTGTTTTTAGCTTTCACATATGCATGTTCATGTTTTTTTTTTTTTGGAAATAAATTTTGGGTTTCTGTATTACCAAAATAACGCGAGTGGTTCCCAGGTAGTAGTATTAGGTAAAAAGGAACATAGAGAGAAAATATTTAAAAAAAAAAAAAAAAAGAAGAAAAGAGGAAGAAAAAAGTTGATGGGCTTGATCGATTTCATAATTTTTTTTTGCTACTACATTAAGAAAAACATATTCGTTAAAATTTGCACGTACTATATATATATATATATATATATATATATATATATTTACCAGGTCAAGTAAGAACTTTTTAAAACGTAATGAGATGAGGAAGTTTTATTTTAATTAATTAATTAATGACAGAGACATGAGGAGAAATGCTCTTTAAATTTTTTTTTTTTTTTAAAATACATGTTCCATATTTCCTGGATCCAAAAGGCGGTAGCTGGCTACGAAGTGGAAGGCTCTCGTCCATAACTGATAAAAAAAAAATGTTGATGCGTCTGTTCACACAGCCAGAGAGTTCATCAGCATTGGCATGAGGGTGCGGCTTTAGGAGGTGCGGCGAGATGCATTTTTGGGCGCTTCTCCCCCCATCTTGCAGAATGCACGGCAGCTCGATAATGGTCCTGGTTTGCTAAAGGGAGAGGTTTCTCAAATTGGACCGTTTAAACGGATGTTATTAATGCAGTGAAATAAGTCTCTGTCTCTCAGCTTCGATCTTTGGAAGCAAATGTTCTCAATGACATTCGCGATGCTTTTGGTTCTGAAGGACGTGGAAGTATTTGCTGCATTCCTCGCTGAGGAAACTTTGTAACCTACTTTTTAATTAGTTATGCTTTGTCTAATTCTATTTATTATGTTTGGTATGATGCTTTGCCTAAATTTTTGGGCTACTTTTAAATCAAATATTTTAAGTATGGAATAAGGAGCATCTTCTCCCTCCAAAAGAAAAAGAAAAGGAAAAAAAAAAAAGTACGAACTTTGTTAAATTAATAAAGAGGTCATTTTCTTGAAAATGTATTGAAATGAATCCGTGATCAATTAATTAATGATAAATCACTAATTGATTGATATTAACATATGTTTATTCAATATGAATAAATGATTTACATGTCAATCACTGGTTGACTATCATGACCTATTTAATTGACCAGCTCATTAATTCTTTTAATGCTTACCGACCATTTTTTCAAAATAAATGTCTGAAAACTGTCATCTGATATTAAAAAAAAAAAAGAAGAAGAAGTGCATTTTACTTGAAGACGTAGTTCAAATGAACATGGCGGAATTCTTGCAGATAATTACTTGTTTTATTTCATAATTTGCTAATAAACCAGTACATTGAAAAACAAAATCGTCCCATAAAAAAAAAACAATACAAAACTTCAAATAACAATCATATATATGAGTACTACAAACCAATTACATGTTTTCTATTCAGAATATAGTCGACCATAAATATGTACCAACTTCCAAATCTCACTCATGTCAAAGGACTAGGGTGTACATCTCACGAAATCAAGTGCCAATCAGTTTTATAATAAGCTAGCCATTGGTAGCCAGTTATATATATATATTTAATGGATAAATTCGGCTGATCATAATTATCATTTCCGCATTGGGGATTATAAATAAATTTCCTTTTCATTTCTAACTTGTTAGGATGACATTCTTTCTTAATAGAGATCCTCTCATTCAATTTTCGTGTAAATTATCCGCATGCACTCACGGAACAATACTACAAAAATATTCACTAAAACTATATATAACTTGTCAGTTACACCACGGTGTTTCAGCAAGGGGACAAAAAAAAAAAAAAAAAAGATTACACCACCGGTGATGATTGCGTAGCAATTGTTGATGTCTTCTTAGATCTCTCTCTCCCACAGTCTCAGGATCAAAGTTTGAAGTCCGATTTTGACATTCAAATTTAAAAGTGAAATTCTATCTTGGAAAACTATAAACTTGTGGTGGATTGGGTAACTTTGGATTAAGTTAGATGGGATAACATGGATCAGCTTTAAGTATTATTTTATTTGTGATTTTACTAGATTCTTATATAAACAGACAGTAAAAAAGGGACACAAGAATACCACCGAACTTCTTTTTCCTCGACAAAAAAAAAAAAAAAAGTTGTAATTTACAACATGATTACTAAATATATTGGGCTTCTATATGTTATATGCCATAAAATAAGGTAGAGACTAATTAAAACAAGAGGAACAAAAATTACCTCCATTTGCATGCATGATGATACGTCGATTATATGATCGCACACTAGGAATCGCGGGGCAAATCTCCTTTGGCAGTGGGCTAAACTCTTCTGCTAATAATAATTAACTGGTGAAAAAAGTGGCGTGTGTGGTTTAAAAAGAACGAAACCACTAAAAACGTGAGAGTTTCTAACAAAATCATTCTCATTTTACTACCTGCGCTAGTTCCAATGAGTAAAAACGAGCATTAACAATGAGTTTGCCACCTGCCAAAGGAGACCTTGCCCAGTAATTCATGCGTACGTACTCGAAAATTCGAATGTTTGTTACTGATGAACTGTTCAAATTGAAGTTATATATTTATAGGTGATGAGAAAAGTCTTTTCTTTCCCAGCAAACTGGATATTCTCGCACATATGCTTTTTATGTTAGGGACGGAAGGAGAGACCTTTGTCAATTACGTTCCAACTTTCATCTCCTCCTAGGCCTAGCCATTCAACTTGGGGACCTCTTCTTCTTCTTCTTCTTTTTTTTTTTTCCTCTTCTTTCTATATATATATATATATATATATATATATATGTATATTAATTTTCAACAAATAATTACGTTTTCAGATTTGTCGGCATAATTAACAATCTCCTGATTTCATACATTAGTGGAACAGTACTTAAGAGCTAGGCTTTGGGATTACTCATATCTATATTAACAACCATGATATGATACTAATGATGTTTTAGCGGTCATGAATGTCTTTTTTAGGTCTTTTCTAGTCTTGTTATAAGAGTTCAAATTCCAATGTTAGTCTATAAAATGACATTCCTTACGATAATCATAGTCTTGTGGTGAATTGGATAACTTTAGGTTGAACTTGATGGAAATTAAAATGGTTCGTGTCCTAATATTATTGTCCTACCTCTAATTAATTTCATTATATTCTCAAATAATGGACAGGAAAACGGGAGGCTTGAGTTTAAAATACTTTGGATCATAAGGCCCTTATTCCTACGTGCTTCAATTAGGTCTCTTTTGTACTCCACTTGAAGGAAAGTATCATCCATAGCGAGAGAGGAAGCACAAATAAGTTTGTAATGAAGGAAGATTCAGTGGAATGTTCTCTTTATGCGGAAATCTGGCATCACATAGACGAAAATTAATGCACATGTTTCTACTGTATCTTTGTAGGCTATTTGCACGTATATTACAAGTTGACGATGCTAGCTATTATCTTTAAGTAGTTAGTTAAAAAAGGAAAAATTTCTAAATATTTGTGTATTTGTGAATTATGATCCTTTAATACTCAAAGACATTTTAAAGCTTTTTATAGCTAGTATGATACTTATATCGCTTCTAAATAAACTGTTAGAAAGGATAACAAGTATCAGAATGCAGATAATTAATTATAAAATAATCAGAAAACGTGTAATTACACGTATTGATTTTGTCAAAATTATTATCATTCAAGGCAGACCCTCAAAATGAAAAGATGAAAGAATCTTGCTGAGGTGAGAATTTTGGACCACAATATACAATATTGACCAGATTAAGAAAGGTCAAATCATTTAAAAGAATTGATTCGGCATATGCTATGGACTCTTCAGCATATCCGAGAACCTTCTCTTTTGATCTTTCTTCATTATGTTCTCTTTCGGTTGTGATGAAAGAACGGTGATCAGGAAAGATTGGCGGCATATGCAAAACTGAAGTTTTAAATTAAAAGGCCAAAGCTCATTCATCTAGAAACCACTATCACAAATATTATGGGTTCAAAAATTACAGGGGGTTTCTCAGGCTACGAGATGTTTTTTCTCCTCTGATGATCATCATAATAATGAATCAGATTTCGGATATGAGAGTTCCTATCTAAATTCTTCTCCTTCCACCGTCGTATTTAGTCCCCGCGAGATGCAACAAATGTATTGTACATATCATATAAGTATTGAAAATTGCCAATAAGCTTTGAGTAATTTGCTTTCCGGCAATATTTGGCAATTTATTTATACTAGACATCATGTTGAATTTTGTGGTAGCACTGTAATAAATCCCAAAAACTTACGATGCATATACCTCCTATTTTTAATCATCGATGATGAAAAACCGATCACCGTTAAAAAAAAAAAAATGTCAGTTGTATCATTTGATAAAGCTAAAAAAAAAAAAAAAAAAACCTACGACATTGTTTTCAAATTAAGCTCATTAAATGAATATAGTTGAGACTTAAACTGACATATATATTTAAAAATTTCGTAGTCTTAATTGTTAAAATTGTGGAGCCAAATCGTTTCCCTCTAGCGTAAACAGGGTTGACGTTGATCAATCTCTGTGATAAGGTCAGCTCGGGGGGTTAGAAGGAGGGCAGGAAGCCAACCTAAATTTTATTAAGGATAGTTTGGGGAATTCACATTTGTAATTTCGATTGTCCTAATTTTTTTTTATATAAATAAGGACACGCCATTATTTGAGTTGATTATCAGAGAGATGTTAGTGTGGGGGGGGGGGGGGGGGGGACACATTTGGATTAAGAGATATGCCATTTTCTCTTGTAAGCTTCTTCTCGTTACATACATAATCTCACATTTTGCGGAGACTATTTTTTATATGGTACCTAGTTCATTAATCCAAAAAATTAAAAATGCTTTCATTTGTGTGTCTCTCAGAAAATAGAATATCCTTGTAATAATATTGATCTCATGAAACCAAGTGGTCCATGTTAATGCATGTTGTCCGTCCTTTGAACAAAAGTTGACCTGACACCTCACACACACAGATAATACAAACAGGCTTATATATATACATATATATATATATATATATATAGATGTCATCCATTTGACGAGTCTCATCGTAATCAAAATACAGGTGGTGTGGCCTTTGCCATGAAGATTAATGAAAAAGACAACCTGAAGAAGACATTATTAATTAGAGCAAGCTAAAGAACGCAAAGATCGGAATCTCATGATATTTAATCCAAAACCGTACTGCTTTGTACGGAACCTATTCATTAGCAACAATAAAAAACAATATTAGATGGCATACACATTCTTGTATTTGTGTGTGTATACATATGTAATATGTATGTGTATATGCGTCATGATATAACGATCATCAGTCATGTACTGCTTTTCGTTTTGTATCATGACATCAATTAATTAGCAGCCCTATATTATTTGGACGAGGAAAAAAATTCTGAAGAAAAAGAAGCATTTTAATGATACTTTGCTTAAAGAAAAAAAAAAAAAAAAGTACAGGACCAACTCTACACACATCTAGAAATATCGCGGACGTGGGAAAAGAGACATTTTTAACTCTAAAGAAAAAAAAGAAGGTGAAGGACTAAAGGGAAAAAGAAAAAAAGGGCTGGGGGGGGGGGGGGGGGGGGGAGAGGAGAATTAGGGAAAGGGGGACCAATCCATGATAGCAATATAGCAGAAGTGATGAAGAAGACGGATATAGGAATGATCCATGGCATATGCTATTTCTCATCCTTGGAATATCCATATGAATTGTGCGAATTCCGTCGTATAAAATGAACTTGCAAGGCTACTGAACTCCTGCAACACAAAAAAAAAGAGGGGGAAAAAAAAAACCTACTTGGATGAATGAAGATGATCATTGATCAGCAGCAAGAAGGGGGAGTTTCAAGGTGGAGAAGAATAACAGTGCAATACTCCTTTGGCAGAACATGTAACATTAATTAATGCTACATTAATTGCTACGTACTTTCTGCCAAAGGAGAATTGCCCTGCCATTCAACTCCACTGCTATCACTAACTACATGCCTAAATCCAACATTTTTGGTACACTTTGACTTTATATTTAAATAGAATATTTTTTACTCTCTATTTTGTCCAATAGTTTTCGTTATTCAATTTGTGTTAATTAGTACTTTACTCTTATTGTTGTTTTGGCTTGACGTACGTTTCTTTCCTTTTTTTTTTTTTTTTTTTTTTCCATTTTCTTTTTTTAAATTCTAAACTAGGCGTGTGGGGCAAGTGTACAGGTGGTCCTTTATGCAATATCTAATAAAATTAGAACGCTACAAAAATGAATAGCATGACTCCTACACAAGGATGACACATAAAAATCGAGAAATACTCAGGTACAGTTGAAGAGAGGAAAGTACATAACGTGCAGTTATGTATTAATCCCTGGGATCAATCATTATATCACGAGGCCTACAAGATGTCAAAGATATAAGAGATCACCCGTATGCATATGCATGAGAAAAAAGACAAGAATTAAAGGAAGCTTCATAGTTTCAGCTTCTTGACATTGTAGTGTCTTATTTTCCAGTCGTTTTAGATAATGCTGCATTTCATATTGGTGGAGCTCATGCTGAGGAAGTTCATATGTATACTACCATTTTCTCCCTGGTTTTCCATTTTAAGCTAATATAGTTTATGAATTAGTGCTTGCAAATGAGAAGAAAGGTATAATTAATTTGAGAATGTTTATGATAATTATAAAAAAAAAATGATGTTTATGATGAAAAACCGATAAGCTAGCTAGCTATTTCAAGCTATAATAACCAATCAGAGTCATCAAACTATCACTAGATTATGAACTTGAAGGTGCACATTTTTGGATTTCTCATCCCTATTATCCAAGAAATAAAATATATGGAAATCACAAATATCCTAAAAAAAAAACTCAAAAGAGACAACCCTTATTTGGTCTCTAAAGCAGGCTTTTAGAGACAATTTCACATCTGAAAGCGTCGTATCTAAACAGTGACGAATGTAGAATTTTAATTAGGGTGGCTAATAACTATATAATGGGTAATTATGACTATTATGATCAAGTTTTTATTTTTAAGGAAGGCTACTATAACATTTTATTAAAATTATAGACTACTTATTTAAAAACGAAAAGTTGAGGGGGGGCTTAACCCCCTAGTCATTTATTCCCTATGTTAAACGTTCATACATCTAAAAATACTTTTTCTTGTAGTGTGTTACTATATATTGCAGCATTAAACATCACCTTGTCAGCATTTTGATTTCAGTGCTGATGGGAACCAGATCAAAAGAATATATAGAAGGATATATTAAATTTTCCTACGAGTAGGAAGTTCTATATAAACAACTCATAGCATGATGTTTTACATTTTTATATATTATAATACAACGAATTGCTTTCACATGTTTAGCATCTGATATACATATATATATTTATATAGTGTTATAAACTATCAATTATTCTTGCTATTTACAAAAAACAGAATATAAAGTCTGTAGTTTTTGCAGAATCCTTTAAAAGCCATGAAGAATCAAATCATTTACAAGAGGGCTAAACATGTGTCTATACTTTATGTCATACATTAATTCATGCATGCATTTGCAAGAAATTGTACGTTGAAATGTAGCTTTCATGCAATTGAATATATCAATAAGAAGAGCACAATTTGCAATTAAGAACTGAAATGACACACATACATACATATATATATATATATATATATATATGTAAAGTGCAGCTTTGTGATTTTTATGTTTTATTTTGCAGATTATTCAAATGTGAATAAGAAAATTTAAAACATAAAATAGATTATAAATGATAAACAAGAAAATAAATGATTAAATATAAAGATTTTGAACACTACTAGACAAAACAACAAAAAAAAAAAAAGGGAGAATTTTAAATCACTACTAGCATACATCTTAATCATTAATGTAACACATTAATCATTAGCAACTTTAAACAAAAAATATATTTCCAACTATAACACCAAAAAGAAAAAAGAAAAGAAAGAACAAAAGAAGTCTTCAGAGAAAAAAAGAAAAAAGAAAAGAAAATGAAATATATATAGAATATGCTTACTGTGCAAGAGTGTGTACTCATGCTTTGCTTTTTTTTTTTTAATTATTTTTTATTTTTTATATTAATTTGGCTAAAAATATGTGCTTGGTTTTTCGTGCTTAATACATGAGCTAAAGACAATCTCTGCAATTGAATTGAGTAGGCATGGTCACCCCGTAGTGTCATGGCAATTCTTATTTATAAGTTTTGTTCATAAGTTAATTATGTCACAATAACTTGTACAATTTGCTAGCTACATGTTAATTTTTAATGCGTTGATGCCGATGACACGGGACATGTTAAATGAGTTTGTGCATAACTCATACCCAAAGCCTAGTTAAAGGAGAGATGGTGTTTAATTCACATATAAATCTCATAATAATCTCATAACAATTCAGTAACTTAACGATGTGAGATAAATTCACAATTTAACAGGACAAATATAACCCATCCTCCTAAAAGTTATCACTGTTAGAAGAGTTATAATCTAATCATATCAATATATATTATACCTAGGACCAGGCCAGACCACTCTCTTCGCCGGTTTAGACCTTACTTCAAGGACCCTTAGAGACGGCCTCAAACCTTCTTTGAGGTCCGGACTACATATGCCCACCCTTGTGTTCAAGTGATATATGCCTCTGCATCACAATTTAAATTTCTAAAAGAGACAACACTAAATGCATGTTACTGATATTAGAGAACGGATTAACTGAATAAATGGAAATAAGGATGAAAACTATTTCTCTTCTGAAATAACTAGTAAATATACTTAAAAAAAAAAAACTGCAGGAAAATTACTGGGCAAATCTCCTTTGGCAGGGGGTGAACTAATATGAAAGTCATGTGGTGCCAATTTAGTGGTACCACAGCTTCCAACGGGCTCTGCCCTGCCAATGGAGATTTTGCCCTGCAATGCACCTGCAACGTACTCCGAATTAGTAGCAAGTCATGTACGAGTCACCTACCCATGGGCATGGAGATCACATATTTATACCAATCCAAAACATTATTATTAAGCATATTCTATAGAACAATGCCTTTACTACTTGCTTTTGAAGCTTTCCACAACTTTATAACAAAATCACTACTGCCAAATTTTTGTATGTCAGGACATTGTATAAATCGTATGCATTGATGTCTTTTATTTATCGTACAGTTACAATTTATCACTTGAACTTTTAATTTTAATAATTTGTTCTTTAAATTTAAAGTCTTTAAATTTAAAAGTGTGTAGGCAAAATACCTTAAATTCGTAACGGTATTAACATTTTTTTTAAACAAAAAATGACATATGACTTGCACATAACGGGTCATTAATTAAGATCATAGAGGTCTTTTTAAATTAATATTAATTCGAATTTATACTTAAAGTGACATTAATTCAGATTAAATTTAATTAAAGATCCTAAACTTAATAAATCTTGGTCAAAATAGTTAAAACGAACGTTCATGTCATTAATTAATTACTTATGATGTGTAAGTTATTAGTCAATTTCCATCCAAAAATCAATATTAAATACATACTTAAATTCATGGTCCAAATTATCAAAATTTAAATTTTTAGAGGACAAACTACAACTATGCGATAAGTTAAAGGATTCTGGGTTCATAAAGCGAACCGCGTAATATTGGATGAAAGATCACCACATGTAGAATATATACCTCTAGAGAAATTGGTGGTCGATAACCATTTTCTTTTAAAAATTAACTTTCCTACTTCAAAGAATTTTGGTGGCACTTGATTAATTTGATTATACTGTATGAAACTAAATAATTCAGAAAGATTCTAGGGTTTCTGACACTTATATTGTTTATTTTACTGCATTTATCACCACTGTGGGTACCTAAATTTTATATGGATGGTAGCTAGGTCTCTTTTGGAACAAAATCCGAACGAAGATTTAATGATTGCATCTTACAAAAGAGGAAAAGGGAAACGGCATCGTTACGCTTTATTAAGTTGGATCAGCCAAAGAACAATTAGAATAAAGTTTCTTTTTTTTTTTTAATTTTAAAATAATAAAATAATCCGCAAACGAAAGGTGCTAGCATATATTTTCTGAGTGTAATCTAAAAAAGTTTATTTGATAAGGTCCTATTATCGGGTTCTATCCTTCGAAAACTAAGTGTCATCTCAATCCCACCGAATGTATAAGAAATTGTGATTAGATGCGCTCTAAACTAAGTATTAGATTGGTAAAGACAAACCCTTTATATTTAAGACCCTTTAAGAAAGTTATTCAACGGTTAAACTTTTGACTACAGACTTACGTATCATAATAATCTTTTATTACTAGACCACCTCACTCATGGTGAAAAAGGCTTGTATTCATTTTGATTGAGGAGCTAAATTATGATGGTTCTAAACGTCCCTACCTTAGCTCGGAAGGTCATATAAAATGTAGCTTTCAAAAAGAGAGCATCAAATTGAAGTCGACGTAGCCTCAGTAAAGGTGCTTTTCACAAATGTTCAATATGGATGCTTCAGGAAAAGGAAGATCCAATGGCATGTTCTCCATATATTTCTCTATATGTTTATCTTCTACACTACGTGTAAAGTTTTGATTTAATGGCTGTCAATATTAGCCAGCTATGAATGGGCCCAAAATGTTGATTTTCTGTGTGCAGAAACTCGAGGCAGCGCTAGTATAGGTTCTCTTCGCCGTGCCAATACATATACACGAGAGCTCTCCGCACTATATATATATATATATATATATATATATATAATATATCTATATATACATACGAGAGTTCTTCTGTGCGACGCATATATATAAAAATAATTATAAATTTTTTTGATATTTTAATAACTAGTTGATTTTAATGTACTTGTATTTTTATCTTGATAGTTTTAAATTTCTTGTTACAAGATTTTTAATAAAAAATTACATGTAAATCATTGAATAAATTCACGATGTGAAATAAGATGTTAGAAATGTCATTTCAATCCAACCGTTGGGCATGACAGAATTCGTGTATATATATTAATATATATTCTTTTGGCATATTTACATCTGTGTTTCATTAAGGTTGCCATGCATTGGACTTGAACCACATTAAAAAGTATGTATATTCCGCATTAGGAGATAAGGTTGACTCTCTTTTAAATTAAGAAAATTAATCGTGGATGTCGGTGAACCAATCCAAACTAAAAATCTGTCTTTTCCAAACTTCCAGAAACTAAAAGATAATAAATTAAAAGTCTTTGACTATTATTATTTTTCGGATTGAGGAGACAAGAACAAGACAAAGCAGAGGAGGAACAATATTAACTGGTTGAACTAGCATTGGCTATGTGCTTTGCCCTTCTAAATTAGTTTCGATTTTCAAATTAAGAATAAAAATAAAACCACCACTTTTACTTTTTTTTTTTTTGGAACCTTATACAGTAGTTACGTACATAACAGCTGAAACTAAAACTATCTAAAGTCATATCAGCAACATAAAATATATATCCTCTTTCTCACTATCTCCTCTTTAATTAGCTTTGCAATTGGACTAGTTTCATCTATTTAGCCTCTATAAAAGTTCTTAGGAGCGTCCAATATTTATATATATATATATATATATATCACATCCAGTTTCAGGTAAGGATGGGTGGATTAAAGAGAGATTCTGTGAACAACTAGTATATATATAAAATATGTAACCATAGTTTGTCAATGTTGTATATATTTGGTCAATCAGGTACGTTGATATGGTAACTTGTATATAATAAACAATGAAGATATCATAAAAATGTAACAAGTATTTAATGATAAAACAATGTATACTTTTCTGTTAACAGTATTGCGGAGTAACAAATCCAGGTAATGAGCTGAACTACTGAACTAACTGAAGAATTTAAAGAAAACAACAGATTTAATCAAAATCCGAAGAGTGACACAGATTTATATATAACTGTAAAGATATATATCTCTGCAGTCATGCTATATAAGCAGTCAAGCAATATATAGCTAGGTTTTCTTGCCAGCACCATCTCGTCTCGTAGAGAAAAAGAAGCACAAATGAACGTTTCATTAGAAGAAACTGATATAGTGTTCACTCGTAAGCCACTGATTCCTTGTATCGATTTTAGCACCTCTTCAATAATTAAGCAAATCTTCTAATTAGCCTCTCCGCGATTGGAAGTAATCACGAGGATATAACTCAGCTTGGTACGTACTAGAGCTTCATGAGCACAAACCAGTTGAGATAATGTGAGAACCTGTACTGATTCTGACTAATCGATCAACAGAAATATGACTTCAAGGAAAGGAAGTTTTTAGTCAACTACTTGTATATTCCTCCAAAAAAAAAAAGAAAAAAAAAAAAAAACCTTCAAGTCCGAAGTGAAAAAACATTAAATATATCAAAGAAGGCAATGGTAAACTTAATATATGTTTTGTAGTAGAATACATACATACAATTGTATATATGGAGATGATCATCAGAATATGACTAGGAAGTTTTACTCAACTACTAATATTACTCGGAAAAAAAATTGTCCTTATTTAAGCCATAGTTAGTCAATTCATGTTAAAATTAATTTCATAGGCATGTAAGGAAAAAAAAAAAAAAAAAACATTAAGCATATCAAAGAATGCAATTGTAAACTTCAAGTCAGAAGTAGACAAACAACCAAAAAAAGGAAAGAAAAAGTCAGAAGTAACATACGTTTGTACTAAAACACACACACACACACACATGCGCCGTATGACCGAATAAAAGCTTGAACTACATTGGTGAAGAAGTTGTAGGAAGCAGAGTGCAACTCTTTCATTTCATGACCATAGATATATATATATATATATATATGACCAGTATTATAAAGAGACATGTAGAAATTGCAGTAGAATTACTGAGCAGATCTCCTTTGGCAAACAGTACTACTTCTTCATTGGAATACACACACACACACACATACATGATCAGCCTCTTGCATAATATATGAATACAGCTTGTCAAAGGAAACTGCTCCGCAATTCACCTGCAATGATTAGGAGTAGGCACTTTTTTGTAGCCATATGGCACGAGGATAATTAACTCAATCAGAAGAAGGAGATTTATATATACTTATTGGAGAGAAACTAAATATCACACACACACACACACATACACACACAGAGACATATAAATATATGTGTGTGTGTGTGTGTGTGTGTGTGTGTGTATATATGCTCTCCAAAGAGACCAAGTATACTCAAAAAGACAAGAGATGTTAAAGCAGTACCAACTTTATTCCCTTATCAAGTTATCCTAAATGAATTATTTCGCCGCCAACTCATTGTGGTATACTTGAGCACAAATGCTGATTTTGGACATCTTACTTATTTAGAATGCGTTTTTTCTAACACATATAATCCTACTTTTGTTACTCACTAATTATTTATTTCATGTGTTTCAATATATATTTATATATATATATGTGTGTGTATATATATATAGAGAGAGAGAAGTTCATTTGTTTTCATTCACAACTTACATGCTATCTGGTCATTCAAAAACAAAAAAAAAAAAAAAATGCCATTTCTTAATCGAACATAATTTATGCATGTGTGGTCTCATTATTCGATTAACATCATTCAATGTAACATCTAGGTTTGCTTTTGTATGTTTCAGAGGTATTACAAAGGGAAGGCTGAAAGAAAAGGTTTTTATTTGTGGGGCTCTTTTTCACTTCACAATGAGATAATGGCTTAATATGCTACAATATAAAAAATACATATATTTTTTTAGTATGTTCTATTCCATTTGCTATAATTAGCTTAAAAAAAATTTAAATCAGGAAATTGGTTGAGTACGTGCATGAATGTTCTTAGAATTCTAGCATACATTCATCCCTTGTACTTGATAAAACAATGTGGCTACATATATATACATATTATGAATTGAAATGGGATAACACTATTAGAAGGAATTACACGCTCTAAAGAAAAAATAATGATTTTTTCTGTGAATGAATGTTCTCAGAAATCCAGCATATATTCATATATCTTATAGTTGTAATTATCGCCTAATTATTAGTAAAGCTTTATTTATAGGTTTCTTTTTTGTCCACAAGAAAAGAACGGTAGGCCAAAAAAGATGTCAAATAAAGGATATATATATATATATATATATATATATGGGGGACCATAATGGCAACACCAGAACTAAAGGTGTTTCACAGGAATATTGTAAGTTGCATCTGTATCTATTCAATTTTTCAGTACACACAATGTGCAAATCGTGTAGTACAAAAGGCAACAGTGCATGTTAATTTAAGTAAGAACCAAACACAATCGATAATGTGTTAATAATAGTTAGGACTTATCTGACAGGGCTTTCTGAGAGTGATTTTTAGCTTTTTTGCTCCAAATTAAAACTACTTCTGAAAAGTTTTAATGATTTGTTAGAAGAGTTTAGGAAGAGCGTCTGGTATAAATTTTAAAACTCAAATAATCTTGTTTAGCAAAAAATAGATTTTGAAACTTGTATTAGAATTTTAGACTTCATTATGACATTTTTATTGGTTTGTTATTATACATTTAAAAAATCATTTTGATCCAATTACATGTTTTTTTTTTTAAGTATGATTCCAAACATGTAAAAACTGCAATTTTTTTTTCCCTTTCAGTACTGAATAAGAACAAAAACTATGTTAAACAGACCCTTAAGTAATTAAGTAGTACATCAATTGTGAACCATCTTCAACTCTTTAAATTTTTTTCTTCTTGAGATAATCAGGTTTTAATTTAACGTATTATTTCAATTCAAAGTTTAACATATTCAAAAAGTCAAAAATGTGTAAATATTGGTATATTTGGCAATTGGCATCATGGTTTAAAAAAGGAGAAAGAAAGAAATAATATTTTTACCTAAATAATTAATGTAAATACCACTATTTAGAAATATTTAAAATAAGCTGTAATAATAAATAGTTGAAGTATCATTTTTCGAATGATACTTCATTCTTGTCCCCTTTTTTTTGTTTTTTTGTTTTTTTTTTTTAAGGCTTGGTTCCAATACGTCCACCCTCATAATGCATTAGAATTTGCCACCTGATAAAGTTTAAATGAATCACATTCTGATGTTCACCAATTTTTTGTCCCATTTTTGAGTACTAACTCCTGTGGATATTTGCCTTCACCCAAAAAAAAAAAAAAAAAAAATCCTTCTGTGGATATCCTGTGGAACAATATCATTATTCTATGGATTACCATTGGCTTTAAGTCAACACTATATGTACAAAGTATAGTCAATATTGCAGTATGCCTCTCATATTTTAATATACATATAATATCCCAGCTGGTTCAACGTGTCTTTTACATATTTCAATTTCTGATTTCACCACACAAACTAAGAATATTAATGCACCCAATATATGAAAATTTACACACACACA
The DNA here is from genome assembly GCA_038430175.1 of Ficus hirta. NCBI lineage: Eukaryota > Viridiplantae > Streptophyta > Magnoliopsida > Rosales > Moraceae > Ficus > Ficus hirta. The sequence goes on from CM076589.1 coordinate 11,240,354, forward strand.
CACAACAAAAATATGAGAAAAAGAAAAAGTTATAAAGAGATATATAGGAAAAGACAGATTATGCTTTTTGTGCTCCATAATTGAAGATCCGAAAGCATGTTCCTGTATATCAATATCTTTTATATTGTTCGCTATTATTTAGTTTTTTTTTAATTATTTTTTTTGAAGGGCATAAATATAAAGTTGATTTAAGTGTTTGCAGAAACTCGACGCTGCATTTTAAAATATTTCCGTCGTTTCCTTTACCCATCATATAGAACTGTTTGCATAGACGAATGTGATTTGGAGATGACTCCGTAAGATATATATATTTTTTAATTATTAACAAATGAAGTTTTGTTCTCATGTGTTTTTATGTTTGTTACAATTACGACTACACACATAAATACTAAAAAACACGACTATATTAAATTAAAGTTGTAGTTTACAAGTTCATTCAAAGAAAATAAATCCTTTTCTTTTTATATTGCGTATGGTGAAATCATGCGAATAAGTCATGATATATATATATATATATATATATATATATTTGGAGACGACCATAATGACATATTTCCATTTAAGAAAACATTTTTTTTTTTTTTTTTTTTTTTGCAAATCGTTTATTTGGGAGGAAGTTAAACAATCCAATAAAATAAATATCGGTTTGTTTGGGAGAAAGTTAAATAAGCTAATTTAACAAAATATCGGTAGTATATTTGTTTAATCACCAGAGTGATTTATTGATTTTGCACAAGTTTTCGGCTGTTCCAGTTAATTGGTTTCCTCCTCCTCCTAGGTGGATTAAAGTTAATACAGATGGTTTTGCTTAAGGTTTCTAGGTCGTATTAGTTGTGGTGGTATTTTCAGAAATTATTGAGGTTTAGATGTTTTGTTGTTCTAATTTGGATAATTCTTTTGTTTTTGAGGTGGAAAAATATTGTGGATTAATTGATTTTGTCAATTGAGAAGGTTTGGGAGATCAAATAGAAGAACATTTGGATTGAATGTGATTCTAGTTATAATGTGGCGTGCTTGTTCCATGCCCCTTATTTCTACTTGATTCTAAATTCTTAGTTGGTCGAATATCTCTTAGATTTTTTTTCTTCTTTTTAGGTGGTCTTTTGTTCTATGTTTGAGACGTTTTTATATTCACTATATTTTAATTATATCCCATTCAAATGTCAATTTTTTTCATATGCTAATTGTTCTGTCTCTCACCATTTATATATATGAAAAAATACTTTTCTTTAGGGATCGACTATATTTGTATGATCAAATGTTTTCAATTGCATAATTTTATTTTATTTTTGAATTTAAAGACAAAGAGGTTCAAATTTATATTTTATAGTAAAATCATGTGTGAAATTACCGTTAATATAAGTTTGCAACCACTTATATGATTTTTTTATCTTAAAATTTAGACCAAAATATTTTGTAATTTTTCTATTTTGCCGACACTCAAATTAATTATCCCATGTACGCTCACACTAAAACTCCACTCTTTAACCTATAAGCTCATTAGTCATTTAAATCGAGTAAAATAATTTTGCTCATATTGAAAATGAAGTTATCATATACACGACTTATTCTTAGTATACACTCCACTGAACAATGAAGTTATCATATACACGACTTATTCTTAGTATACACTCCACTGAACAAGAAGGCTAGCTTTGCTGCTGTTTCTGCAATAATTATGTGGTTATTTACTATAATGCATTTTCCACTTCAAGGTTTTGGACTTCAAGAGGATCTGTATTCCGGCCAAAATTGCTTAGTCGTTCGTCTCCTGCAGGACATCTGGTTGATATGAGATTGGAAGGATCAATCAGACAATCCTCCAAATTGATACCTGAATCAACAATGGCTTGGTCACTAAGTTTTCTAATTGCATTATGATTGTCTGCCAATGAATTTGTTAGCTTGTAGAATCTGTGGTTTTGCAAGAGAGTTATAAGGTAGATGTTGACATACTCAGATAATCCCGGGGTGGATGTCATCCCGTATGATATATGAATCCTTCACAAATCGAATTGCTCATATACCCCGATCAACCTGGTGGGAGCGATTCGAATCCAAATATTTAGCGAGAGGGACGAACGTCCTACTTGCCCACCTAAAGGATGCTGATTTAGGATTCGTTGTTTGGATTGTTGGCGTTGGCATGTTTGGAAATGACTTTGTCTACCTCATGCAGGTACGTACAGATGAAGAACCCACACTCTTTGATGGTTGTCACTGGTGCATTCTTGACATAAGAAGACGCGGCTTTGCTTGAAGAAATTACCATTGTCACCTTTTTTTCATTTTCTTTTTTCTTACTAAATTTTTGTTAATGTATATAGGAAAAACCTAAACAAATAAATAATACGAACTCTAAACAATTTTGTCTTAGAAAATGCTATGTAATTAACTTAACTCGGTTCCAACTCAAAATCTACTCTCTTCTTAAGTTGACACTTGTTTGCAAAGTAAAATTTTTCTTATAGAAGCTGAAAAGAAGTAATTTTAACCTACAAAAATTTGACACATTTGGTTATAATTAGCGCCTTCATAACACATAGAAGTGCTCTTTTTTCTTTTTTTTTACAAAGGTCGCCTCTAGTTACTGAAAGATATTAAAAGCCACCAATATTTAAGTAATAATTTATCAATATTAGCAAGTGATTTACCTCCAATATATCAACTAGTGATTTTCCAATGTAAATTATTGATTTACAGAGTGATTTGCAAATGCAATCTTTGAGACTAGTCTCCGGCTGCTAGCACTTTTTTTTTTTTACTTTGTTTCCCTTCTTTTAAGTTGTTTTAATTTATTTCTACTTTCTCATTCTGTTTATATATATAAATATATGAATATATATATATATATCATATATACATTATTGTTTCTTTCTATTAATGATATTTAGTTGGGAATTTGATATCGGGTTGGTTAGTTAATAGATGTTAACCTAAATAAGATGTACTAACAAAGTAGTCTAACATCAAATATTCCCTCTCTCAATTTTTTTTTACGAGTAAATTATTGGTCTCTCTCCCTCTCCCTCTCCCTCTCCCTCTCCCTCTCCCCCCTACTGTCATTGCTCGACGACGGACGGGTGATTTCTTTGAGTACTGGTCTCCGGTTGCTAGTACTATTTTGGGCTTTATTTCATTTCTTTCTGAGTTTTTTTTTTATTTCTATTTTCTCGTTCTGTTTTTATATTGTGATTTTTCCTTTCTATTAATGCTATTTATTTGGAAATTTGATAACAACCTAATTTGGATGTACTAGCAAACTCTAATATCAAATGTTTCCTCAGTTTAATTTTAATAAAATAGCATATTTCATTTAGGTTGGCATCCACTAGCATATTTTAAGTAATAATAAACCACCATGTTAATTAGAATTAGACTATTATATATTTCCTTTTTGGGGAAAAAAAAACAAAGAATCTATTCCCTAAAAAAAAGAATTAGATAATATATCAGAAAACTAAAGAAAGATATGTCATAATTGCAACATTAATCAAGCGGAAAAATTGAGAATTTAATTGAATGAAAGCATGTAGTTTCATAGGTCATCAGACAAAATTTTACGTTGAATTTTTAGGACAACTAAATTATCATTTCAAAGTTCAAACATGCTCCGGGCTGTTATATTATTTGACGGCAGAGAGACAGAATATTCTGGTGCAAGTATTTTTTGCCCACACAATATTTGATTACTTTTCCAGGTAGCTGAAAGAAAGTGCTGCAATTAAATAATGCAGATAACGGCCAAAAAGTTGGGGGAAAAAAAGTACACTTCAAGAAAAAGGACAATTAGAGACGAGAAATTTTGTCTATGAAACATATCATTTTGAGACAACAGTATGTAGTGTCTAATTAAAGATAAAAGTTGTTGCAATTGTAGATCATGAAATTCATTGATTAAAAGTATATTAATATAAAAGTTTCATGTGAAAAAAAAAAAAAAAACATGATGTGGAATATTTTTTAAATAAATGATGATGATTATAATCAGTATGTGTACCAAGATATTCTATGACAAAATTAAAAAAAAAAGTATGATAAGAAAACAAAAAAAAGTGACAAATACAAACGCAAGCGTGAAAAATTTTGTGAGTGTGCCAATTGGACAAATTAATTACTGCCACATAACCAGTGATATATATGTATATCATGTCTACTGTCGAATCCACTATTGTCCACTCGATGTCTCCTGCATTTCGCACATTTCTTCTTTTTCTTTTACTGAAACAACAAATATTGAAACACATTCTGCAAAACGACAATGTTAATGGAAGCTAAACCTACCATGACAAGAGTAGTAAGACTTGAAAATGCCTAGCTATTTGAGCGATATATGATCTAAACAGAATGATTACAGAAACTATAATAATTACATTACCAAATAAATTCAAAGAAATGAACGTGAGTAGTTCGGCAAATAATTCTTCTAGCTCGTCAAAAAAAAAAAAAAAAAAAAAAAAAGTTTGTAAGTGCAGAAGTATAGCCGGGCAAATCTCCTTTGGCAGAGAGCACACTAAAATGATGAATGCACCTAGCTCCATCGATTAGTGGCCACCTGCCGGAGGAGCATTTGCCCTGTGATCCTTCCGCACTAGCCACCGCTGGCGCCATCACCGCCGTTGATGTCTGCGTGCTAGCTGATGATTGGACTACCAAGAGAAACGGCTATTTATATGTCTTCTTAGGGAGCATATCCCATCGGACAATACCTTCTTTGTTTGTCTGATTGTTGAAAAATACTCTCCGCCCTTAGCTTTATTCCAAAATCCATGACCAACTTTTCATTAAGACCCCTCTTTTTGATGACCAAGATTTGATGATTTGACAATACTAAATTACCAATATATTTAAGCTTTGTGATTTTCCCTTTTAATTTCCAACCCCAAAAGTGACATGACATTTATATGTGTGTCTAATAATGCCTATTTTTAGCTATATTTATATACATACAATATATATATACATACATAAATCTATATATATATATATAAATATGATAATTCTAGCTTTGTGATTTGCCCTTTTTTTGGTATCTTCACAAATTCTTTCTTGGTTCCTAGCTGATCAACTAGTTCAACAATATTCAAAAGAGGAACGCATTGAAGTAGATTAATTAATAAATATGCGATATAAAAGAAGACACAATATATATATGTATGTATGTATGTATGTATTTGGTCATTGGAAAATTGAAGAGACGCCAAAAGAAATAATATAAAAGGAAACAAAATAATTATATAGAGTATAGAGGAAGATGACGGAGAGGAATAAACTCATGTTTGTGGGTGGCTTTTGAAAATATGGAAGATCCAGGAGCATGTTCTGATTACATCTTTTTCTTATTCCACTTTTTGTAAAATGCAATGGTCCCCTTTTTTTTTTTTTTTTTTTTTAATTTCTTCATCGTGATTATCAGGACCATATATAACAAGTTGATGATCTCACGTTTTGTGAAAACTTGATCGAGTATGCATGCATTGCATTACCGTAAAGCTTCAAGTACGCTTTTGTGATCATGTTCGAAATATTATTATTGTTTTATAATTTCTAGCTTCTTCTTCTTCTTCTTCTTGTTACCTTTTCTGCTTTTATTTTTATATATACAAATATATCCTCTTATATATATATATATATATATACATATATCATTTATCATTTTAATTGAGGTGTACAATTTAATTTGGGGGAGTCATATTCCTATCCCATTGAGAAAGGACAAAAGCACAAATTGTAGGTTTGACCCCCCAAGTCTATTGCTTATGATCTATATATATATAGAGAGAGTTATGTATATGTATATAAATATATAAATATGTTACTGTCCTTCAACTCTACCCGTGACAGAGAAATCCCAAATGGCCATGATCCCCGCGTGGATATATGGATATTCGACGTCCTAGCAAAGTCTTTCGATATATAGTGCCAAAAGACTTTATCTCAACTAAGCCAACTAGTATGTGTATGTGTGACCCAACTATTAGTCACTACGAAGAAAAAATAACAATTACCTAAAAGTTAAAAAACAAAAAAACAAAAATCCTGACTAATAGAATTAGTCAACAAAAATGTAATGAGATGATATTGTTACCAAAAACTGATCATCACTTGTTCACCAAATTATAAGCACAGTTATTGTGGATGAAAATTACTTTATCATCCTTATATTTCAGAAGTTGCAAGTCCAGTGGCTAGAAAACAGTTTCAATAGGAATATAGTATAATTTTACTAATTCTCTCATTTTTGTCACCTTCAAAATTTTTAATTGTTAATGTGCTCCTGCTCGAATTTTGCACTTTTTATTGTTTACATATGAGTTTTATGATTTTCAGCTAAACCTCCAGGCCCATTAATATTTTATTAATTTAGAAGTTTATGAATAATATTACTTCTCAAAGCTTAATCGAGTTTTGCCCGCCTATAGTGATCATGTAAGTTTTAAGTATACCCTTATTGAACAAAAATAAAATAAAATAAAATAAAAAGTATAGTGTCATTGTATCAATTAAAACTTTTTTATTATACAACAATATTTTTCAAATCTATAGTTATTAAATTTTAAAAACTCATATAAACTTATTATATATATATTTAAAGAAAAAACAAAAAAAGAAACAAAGAGTTGTGTTCTAAACAAATTCCGGTCTTTTCACCTGCACTCCAAGATCAATGTGGCTTAATCATTTATTATAATTAACAAATACATATGTTTAATTTATCATTAGATTATGCATAAAAATTATATATATACATATATATTAGTCAAATATATTTTTGTAACTATAAAATCGTAACTAAATATCTCTTTGTGTGGTACCAATTTTAACAAAATAGAGAGTATTGATCATATGATATGAATTGTTATATATTTAACTCTGTCTATACTTGTAATTCTACCATAGGCTCCGTTTGTTGGAGGATTGAGAGTGTGGAGAATAGAGAGAGTTAAAAGGAGTGGAGAATGTAAAGGATGCAGAGTAACATATATAATAATCCTTCGTTTTGTTTGATAAAAGGGAGGTAAAACTAAAAAGATGAATGATAATTCTTATATAATTACTATTTTGCCTTTTTTACTATTTGTTAATAATTTTTAGAGGGTATATAGTCTATTCAATATTTAGTTTGATGGAATTTTTTAACATCGTTTCATTAGTGGAATGATTTAATTTGGTGGACTTTGAGGAGACTCTCTCCCTCCCCCGCGCCCCTCCCCTCCTTTTTTACTTCCAGCTAAACAATATATATGTTACCTTGTCCCTCTACTTCTCTCTCTCTCTCTCCACCCCTCGGCCCTCTTGCTTCATCTCTTCCTCTAACAAAATATATTTTGGGCCTATCTTTGGTAGAGTGGAGAAGTGGAGAAGGGAGAGGAAGGATGTATATTAGGAATTTTAGAAAGAAAAAGGGAATCTTAAATTGTTTGGTAGAGAGGAAATTGAGAAGTAAGTTGTAAATCCACGAGACCCTTCATTTTTTAATCCTTCTAACTTTGTAACGAAAAGATGAGAAAAATATTTAACAAAAAAAAAATTATGCAAAGTTATTTTGTCATCAATCCTTATTCATCATCTTCGTTTTCTTAGAAAGGATGTATATTAGGAATTTTAGGGAAAAAAAAAGGATTATATTAGGAATTTTAGAAAGAAAAAGGGAATCTTAAATTGTTTGATAGAGAGGAAATTGATAAGTAAGTTGTAAATCTATGAGACCCTTCATTCTTTAATCCTTCTAATTTTGTAACGAAAAGACGAGGAAAATATTTAACAAAAAAAAGGTATGTAAAGTTATTTTGTCTTCAATCCTTATTCATCTTCTTCGTTTTTTTTTTTTTTTTTTATAAGAGTGTAAGTGTAAAATGTATTAGATTGAATATTTTCTTTTCTCTTCTCTTTCTCTTCCACTAAACAACATGAACAAAATCTCTTCCATTTTCTCACTTAGATACTTTACTTCTCCTTTCATTCTATTTTCTATCCCTCTTATTAAACATAGCATTAATGATTAGCAACTTGGGCCAGAAAAAACTACCAAAAGGTGTTTGGTTCATAAAAAAAATTTGAAAAAAAAGAAAGAAAAAGTCATCATTTCTTGTGCTTTAATTTAGTTACTACATGTTGCTATTTACAAGTGCCTCTTTCAGAGCACAAGTTAATTAAGATCATGTTTGAAATATCTTAGGGAAAAAAAGATAATGTGTTGAAACAATGTTCAATTACCACTTGAAGGTACATTGAAAACGTGATCTTCACCTTTTCCAAGCAATTATTTTGTGGTGATCATGTGAAAGATGGATTCCGTAAACATGCAGAAATCTACAGTGAAAAAGGTTTCACAAGCAGCCTAGAAATTTTACAGAAAAAAAGTAATTAGCTGCCTCTATTTGAGAGATAGATGTCAAGCAGATATAGACAAAATAAAAACATACACACACACACACACACACACATACAAACATTACATATGAAGCCGGGGCTTGGCAAGATTGAAATATCTCAAATGAGGAAACAGAAAAGGACCCTTTATTGGAGATAGTTATAAAAAGCGGAGGGTAACTCCAGCACATACAACAAAAATAGTAAAGCTAATTATATATATATATATATATATAATTACAAATGCAAATATATTTATATATAAATATAAGCATATACATGAATGCAACTACGAAATTCCAAACCATCTTTTTACCTTTTTTTTTTTTTTGTCTTTGTTTGTTTTTTTTTTTTTTTTTGGTTTCGTGTTTGTGCGTCCTGTGTCCGTGAAGGATGAGACACAGAGAACTTGACAAGTCTTGTCGAACTAGTTGGGGAAGGAGCGCACTTTTCAGCAATATGCTTGCCAATTCCTAGATCACAACCCATAAGCAATGATGGACGAACCCATGCTTAGTACTATTCTTAGCAAAAATAAATAAAATATATATATATATATAGATAAAAAATACATATATAGAAATGCTAAATATTTCAGCTGTCCACGTCTTCAATTTTAATCAGTGACCAAATTATATACATGTCTTTGAGTCTATTTCATATACTCTACAAAACGTTAGCTTCATTTGGAAAGCTAACATATTTAATTTGAGAGTTCCATTTAATTCTTATTGAGCTATTCTATTTGTTCCGAGCCGGATGTAATTTCTTTATAGTATGTTAAAATTTTATGGCTCATTTTTTTTAACTTTTTATTTAAAACTAATAACTTAGACAAAGAAAACAAGTGTCAACAGAAGTAAGTTTTGATAGAGATTGAGTTATATATATATATATATATTTTTTTTTTCCATTCTAATTAAGCAACAAACGCATTAGTTGGTGGAATATTTGATATTTAGACCTACTGAGTACCGTGCGTACCTACTAGAATAATTGGTTAGCAAATAAAGAATAATGTTTCTTAGTCCAAGAGAATGATCTCTTCAATTAATTATAGTATAACCTAGGACCCAATTAAAGGAGATGTCAAATTTAACCCTCAAGCATCATCATAAGGCCATTTTCAATTTATATAAGTGATTATCATACTAATAATTAGCGTAGAAATATGCATTTCATCACACAATGAGATCATTGGGATTTTCAAAAATAAAATTGGTAGAAAAAACTTAAGGAAAATGTTATGCCTCATTTCCTACGTACTCAACCTACTTACACCTATATGTGGGTCCAAATTTTTCTAAGAAGGAGTTGGAAAAAAAATGTTCTAGCCTATAAATTTATGATACATTTACGCTTTAGAATAAATAAAAAAAGTGTTCATAACAAAATGGCCAACAACGAGTAAGGCCATTGCATATTGAGCTTAATTAGCAAATACTTGTTGAACTATGGTATTTTCATGATATTCGATTATCTAAAATGACAAGAAAATAATATCAATATTAGATATGATTATAGACATATTTTAATGATAATTTCGTACATAATTTCATCACAATATTTTTTTCTCTTTTTTTTTTGGTAAGTAATTTCATCACAGTGTGTATATATATAGTTTGATCTTCCCGGATCAAGTTTAAAAAGATATGGTAAGATTGGATATTTATCTGGTTTTATATTGTAAAGTACACCCCTAAGATTGGAGTCGAAAGTAAATATGGAAAATTCGTCATGTTGCATGAATTTTATCTTGAGCCAGAGCCAATGAATTTGTTTGTAAGTGGAGAGGTAGGGTTGTCTTTTTCTTGGGGGGCAGTACGTGACACCAATAGTGGAAAAAACAAAGGATAAAGAATAAAACAGAATGTGTAGATCAGCTAGTAATGTCAGAACATGTGACCTACGTACGGCTTGCTATAGCTGTTAGCTCTGTGTGTGTGTGTGTGTGTGTGTGTATATATATATATATATATATGTCTATATATATAGCTAGGAATTAAGCAGCTGCCCAGCCAGTCAGCCAGTCGGCTTTGGCCTATGGCTATGGGCGACAAACCGATACCAAACGAGACTCCCGTGAATCAACCCTACTGCACACTCATGCATGCCTGCTTCATTTACTGTCTCTGTTCCTTTATACACTATATCTATCTATGTCCATCTATATATAATGTTTATATGGTTATATATAGGATCCTTCTATGAAAGGTTGATTCAATACATGTAAAACAAAATAGAGAAACGCAATTATAGAGATATAAACTGAAATGGTCTGTTTAATTTGCAAGTTAATGCATATAATATATAGTTTCTATAAACAATTCAAATATTTTATTAAATTCATCATGTATTATGATGTGGACAATGATTTTATGATGTATAATTACTCAGAATGAGAGAAATTGTTGGTTGTGCTTTTTGGAAAAAATTAGTAGATTATGATATTTTGAGGAAAAAATTAGCCCATATGACAACAGAAGGAAAAGACATCTAATTATCAGTTTAGAAATCGTAGTAAGAAGGTTTTTAAAGTGAGAATATCTTAATATTTTATCTTAGGTTGCCTTTTTTTTTTTTTTTTTTGGTCATCTTCTGATTTTTGTTGACTTTTCTTTTAGTTTTTTTTTTTCCTTTTTAATTAGGTCTCTTATACTTTAAAATCGTTAGCCCTTTTTTATTTTCTTTTTAACAAATTTTTTTTTATTTTGTTTTTCTTATTTTATCATTGTGTTTTATTCATCTTATGTCATGCCAAAGATACCTTATGTTACAGTGCAGGAACACCTATATCATGTTTTACCCGATTTTAATTTTATATGTTATATAGGTCCTGCCTGGCATACAATATGTAAATAAGTTACTGACAATGATCATCGTTTATGTAGTGCTGACTTATTTCCCACATCTCATCCCATGCAAATTTTAATAGGAGAGTGATTCTGACCCTGAATTGTCAAGCATATGCATATATATATATATATATATAAATTTACATATTGTGAATGTACATAATTAAAGTACAGTCCCTTGTCATTTGAATGGTGTCCTTTTGAATTCTGCCATGCCTTGCTAAACACAAAAACAAACACATGCCAGGCCTGGTCTGCAAATGCAGTACACTCACATGTATAGTTCCGCCATTAGAGTTTCAATTAATCACAACACACAAACATATATAAATATATATTGCTAATTTTTGTCTTCACTTTTTTGTACTCTTTGGATTTTGCTTTAATAAACCTGATTCCTTCCTTACTAATTACTAGGCAAACATTATTATAATTATTGGATAGAGTACTAGTTAGGCTGTCAAAGCAAATATGTGCTAATTAGGAGAATAAAAATGTTTCTTTTTGCAATCATTTATATTACAAGCAAAAACATAATTGAAAAAAGGACTCATTTGTATTGTCATTTGTGGCAAAGGAGATTGCAACAACAAAGTAAGTACTATTTTTTGTCAAGTTTTGTTTTAGAGTTTTTTTTTTTTTTTTACCTCAAGCAAAGTTACTTTTTACCTTAATTGTTCCAGCTAGGAGCCAGCTTGAAATGAAGCCAAACTCATGCATAATTATTGATTAAACAAAGAGAAAGGTAGTTTTAAATAGTGAAATCTAGTACATAAAGCATAGTATATACAAGGGTAAGACAGATATATAAGGACAAATACCCAATCTCCATACGCACTTGTTCCTCTTTTTAAGATAAAGAAAAGTACACAGATTTAACAATAATTATTCCACTTTAGTGAAACATTATTTTTTATATACTTTTATAGGAATATATATGAATGAATTATGAAGAACTTGTCACATGGGTATCAAGAAACTGAATCCCAACTTTGACATAAGAGACAAAATAAAAGGAATTATTGTATAAAACAAACCACTGTTCAATGATTTCAGGGGCAGTATACTGCTAGATTCCCATTACCCTTTATCCATCCGTAAATTTAATTTCCTTTTTTTTTTTTAATTATTTGGTATAATTATATTGATTCTTTTTCCTTGTGATTATTTATGTGGGTGTGTGTGTATATGAATATTCAGTCTCTTCTATATCAATACAAGACAAGAGCATATAGTTAAATGGTTGGCAATCCGAGGTCCCAAAGTTTAATTAATCCACTATATATCTGCATTTCCCACTGCATATATTGCTATAAAAAGACCAACCATCTTAGAGCAGAACATATTCTTTCACTTCTCTTATTTCCCTACACTATATTGATCTAGCTAGTTCATAGTAAGTAAATCAATCAAAAATTAGTTAGAGAGAGAAAGAGAGAAGAGAGGGGAGAGAGAGAGAGAGAGAGAGAGATGGGTTCTAGCAGGCTGCAAAAGAGGATAGAATTGCGCAGAAAGCTTCACATTCTTCGTGCCCTTAACACTGCTTCCAAATCTCATGTATATTTCTTCATATTAATTTACTTTTGTGCTTTTGATTCTGTTTTTTTTTTTTGTTTTTCCTTCCTTTTCAACTAATTAATTCTTTTCTCATGAAATTATGAAGGACACTTTGCTTTACACGTACTTACTGAAGCTCAAATTAGAAGCAATCAAAAGAGAATACTCAAAACTTTTGGCCATCAAAAAGGAGTACTTAAACCTCATAATGAACTTCCACTCGCCTAAGGTCTCTTTCTCTCTCTCTCTCTCTCTCTTTCTCTCTCTCCCCTTCTCTCTCTCATCAAGAGGACTACAATTTTTGTTTGTTTGAACATGATTTTGTAATAACAGGAATTGAAGGTGCAAATGGAAAGGATCATTGAGCTAACTCCCCAACTCGATTTTGTTAAAATGAAAAAAACAAAGAAATTAAAAATAAAGAAGTTCAGAATCCAATACTAATGGAAAACCGAATAAAAAGTAAAAACAATTAAAAAAAAAAAACCTTATAAAAGGAAAATGAACTCAATCGAAAAGTGCTTTTATTTATACTTTTTGAAATCTTCTCTCTTTAAAATACGAAATTTATAGACACTTTTCTTTTCAGATTTTACAGGAAGTGAAGGTGGAGAAGACAAAAGAAGGGTCGTTTGTTGTGAGGGTGAGGTGCGAGAAAGGAGAAGACACTCTGGTTTCGGTTCTTGAGGCGTTCGAGGAAATAGGTCTTCTTGTATTGCAAGCTACAGTTTCGTGCAAAGACAATTCGTTTTCCATGGAAGCTACTACTGTTGCAGCTGCTGCTCAAAGTCATGGCCAAACCTTGAATGTCAAAGATGTCACACAAGCCATTACTAAGGCTATAGAGAAGCCCACCCAAAAACGACATGAAATTTAGTTTAAAAGCTTAATTTCTGCTTAATTGTCAAGTTAATTAAACTTTACAAAAAGATTTGTATTAATGTGTTGTTTCAGTAAAGTTTCTGAAGGTAAAAAAGAGTGTGGTTGATTAGTATCCGGTGTTTTGATATTTTTAATATTTATTTATTTTTTGAGGTGATGAATTTTGGAATGTTTTAGTTTTTTATTTTTATTTTTATTTTTTATTTTTAATTTTTTAAATCGTTCTTTTCTTTTGCATGGAAACAAGATTACAAGAATGACAGGGTGTCATTCCCATGCTGAGGACAAATATTGTTTAAATTAATAATGTGTCGTTTGTTCATTACGCAATGAATGTCCTATTGTATTAGTTTAGTAATTTATTTTTATCGTGATGGAAAGGACTTGGATTTTTTATAACGGTGTTTGGAATCACGGCTCTATTTTAATTTTCAAATATCAACTTGCGTGATTGTGATATATTATGTTAGTTGAAAAAGTTTAGATTAGAATTCATTAATTTGTTGTTGTAAATTAATTAAAGGGGCAAGCTAAGAGATATCAGATTATTAATATATTCTAGAAGGTGGAAAAATCAAACTTTGAAAATTTCCAATTTAATGATGTTGTTGAGGACTAAAGCCGAGTGTCAAATCAATGGGTTCGGTCGTATGTCAAATTAATTAGGATCTGGACCAGGCTAAAAGAGACAAAGCAAATGCAAGAAATATTTTGATTGGGTTCTCACTACCCTAAATGAGCCTAGAAAATTAGGATTAACCCAATTTAATAGACGAAAAGGAGAACTTTTAATGTTGCAACTAGCTAGGCAGATCAATATGTTAAGAGGAAAAATTGTAATTCCACACGTGATGTATGAAAAGGCATAGAGTTCGAATATTTCCGTCATTAAGGTAAAAAGAATTATGGGAGAAGGAAATTGCCAAATGCCCCGTAAACAAGGGAAATTAACAATTTATTTACTTATTATTAATTTTTTTAGTTAATATTTTTATTAATTTGCTGAAAAGAGAAATTTACCAATTATGAACAAGCAAGGGAAGCAATTAATTTGAGGAGCAAATGATAAAATTAATTTAAAAGGGACAAATTCTGCTTTTCATTCATGTAGTTAGCGTTGTCACCCAAAGAAGTTTTTTATTTCATCATAGACGTTGGTAGAAAGTTTTGAAAATTTTTCATGCCGGTGAGAAAACCAAAATTGAGTCACTCTCACTCCCACTCCCACTCCCACACAGCGTGTAAGGTAGCAACAAGGAAATTTTTAGAATAACTCTTTTAGTTCATTTGTTTAGAATTTTTTTCTTATTTACTTACTGATTCGGATTTTTGTCTTGTTGACTAATTTTTAATTTAACCAAATACTTTAAAAAGACAAATCTACCCTCAAATCTTAAATATCAAACTTTCCTCCTTTCATTTTCTTTGTTTTCCTCTACTTCTCTCATCTCCTCCTCCCTCTCTCTCCCTCTCTCTCTCTCTGGGCCCCGGTCGCCACATCTGGTGAGCCGCCGTCACCAACGTCATTCTCTGAGTGAGTCACCGGTTGCGATCCCCTCGCAAGCCACCGGTCACAATCCTCTCACTAGCTGCCCAACCGCCATTCGTGATGCCCCAAAATATAATCATTAACGATAATATATTTTAAAACAATTTGATGTTAAAAAATATCTGGTAGACAAATAAAAAAAAAATCTGATATTCCGATGGAATATATTAAAAATCTAGTAGAATACAAAATGGTATTATGGTGAATATGAAACGGTAGTCCAGTGAATACCAAACGGTATTCTGGTAGAATACCATAATACCTTTTTAATTGGTTGGGAATATCTTTGAAAAGACACATTATATTAATCTTTGACTTGTCTTGAAAGAAGGTAAAAATCTTGAATCTATTATATACTAGACAATATTCCAGATATGTACACTTTTTTAGGCATTCTCAAAATTCCCCTATTAAAATACGTTCATTATATAATAATATAATACAAAATAAATGTGTGATCCAAACGAACTATTAATATTTCTTTCATTGAAACGTCAATTTTTCAACGGTTCTAATCATGAATAAGTCACTTGGCAGGTTGGTTAAGAAAAATTTTTAATATTTTATTTATGTGTGGGTAACTCAACGAATGCACATTATTTAAACATTGAAATTAAAGTTAGCGTTTCCATATAGAAGGATTAAAGTTGCATTTTATGATAAGCACTTGGGATGGGGTTTTGTTCCGGAAAGAGTGAGATAACCTCTATTACTTGAGGTAATATTCCTATTAAAGTTGATTAAAAATAACTATTATTTGATTCTAATCACTTTAGGAAAACTTCAGTTTTATTATTTATCAGTTGTAGGTTAAAACTCTAAAATTAGTTAAACCCAAACATACTTTAGTCCATTTACAAAGAAAAAATAAAGATTCTAAAGCTACAAAAAGAAGAAGATAAATAGTCAAAGGAAAAGTGAAATAGAGGGAAAAAAAAATTAAATGACGAAGAAAAAAAAAAACAGAGTACATTCTTGTACAACATAATAACATTTGCAATCAAATCTTGTTTTCTTTTATGTACTTTCATCAGATAGTACAACTGTATAGGTCTTGATGACCAATTTGAATGCAAGTGTTATATATTTTTGTCGGTTTTGTATTAACCTAAATCTTTTCCAATCGCATATAATAGAATGTTTATCTCTCTTTGAATATAATAGTACGTACTTTTATATGCTCATTTTTTCTGTTTAGTTGTAAATTTTCTTCTTAATTTATTCCCCTAAAATTAATTTCTGTCTCCTGCGTGCATTAGATTCTCTAATTTACCATGCATTTTAGTGTAGAGTACTTTAACCATTCGTTAGCAGTAGTCCCTGACTTTAAATCAAGATCAAGAAGTATATATCTCATAGAAATATCAGGTTATAATCAAAAATCAATTATAATAAAATAAAATAACTCATAATTCGTTGCTTCTACTAAAGATAAAGATAATTTCTCTATGTGATTTTTTTTTAATTGGTGTACAGTGCATAACTCTACAAACGAGATAAAGTGGAGATCCACAAGAAATTATACATATATATATATATATATATATATATATATTCGTCTCTTATAAATGTTCTCTGCTTCTGCTACAAGTTTATCTATGTCGATGTGTCAGGATAAAAACTTCAAGATCTTGTTCTCAAGAGCTACATATCTAATAGAACATGAAACAAATTTAATACACAAAAACGAAAAACCAGCTCGAGATCTGACAAACACATATTTTTCATTTACAATACAAATACTAAAATTATAAAATTGATGGAAAAAAATGTCTTAAAGGAGTGGGAGATATCATAGTTAAATAAAATGTTTTTTTAACACTAGTGCGTTATTAATTTGTCTACTTTTGACACTTTGTCATCCAAACCTTTAATTTTGACAAATGAACTTTCCGATCAGTTGCAACATGCCCTTTTCTATTAGCTTTGCATTAATTGAGGCTCGAATTTGAGAGAATCACTTTAGTGTTTGAATTGGATTTGCAAGTGTTGATAGGGTATGGTATTTTCCATTATCAAATAAGGTTCATGTGGGCTTTCGGTCATTGATTTAAGTAAACTGAGACACCTTGTAATAATTTAGAAAATTCAGAATGTAAATTACCAAAAAAAAAATTAGGGGTAAGTTATTAATGATTTACAAATTTAGGTGACAATATAAACCTAACTTATTTTTTCTAAGTATGAAAACGGAGAGTCTGTGGTAGAGTCTCTTTTAGAGATACTATTAGTAGTTACCATTTTTCAACCATTCAAATTTAATTCAATAGTTAAGATATTGAAGGTGCATCATGGATAAAATAGATACCGGTACATAGAATTACAAAAAAAAAAAAAAAAAAAAAATTGAAATTTGTAAGGAAAAAAAAAAAAGGTATACCTCCACGAACGCCGGCAAGCATGCCCAACCGGCCCACTAACCCACCTCAGCATGCTAGCCATCGCGCACCCACTCGCGCCGTCATCGGTGATGAAAGAAGAGAGAGAAAGAGAGGAGAGAGAGTGTGTGGCAGTGAAGAAGAGAGAGAAAGAGATGAGAGAACTAACCCACCACAGCACGTCGGCCATCGCACAGTCACTGGCCAGCATGCCTAACCACCCCACCCCCGCATGCCGCCACCGCGCACCCACTCGCGCAATCACCAGTGGTGAAGAAGAGAGATAAAAAGAGGAGAAAGAGTGTGTGGTGGTGAAGAAGAGTAGAGGTGGGAATTTGGGCCATGCCAAACGGGCCGGCCCGCATCCCGTAATTTAGGCCCGGCCCGCATTCTATCGACCCTGTAAAAGCCCGGCCCGATAGTAAGAGGCGGGCTGGGCTCTCCTTTCCGGCCCGACCGGCCGGGTCGGCCCGCCCGTTATTAAAAAAAATAAAAAAAATAATTAAAAAGTTTAATTATAATATTAAGTTAACTAACTAATATTATAATTATTAAGTACTAATTAAGCAATTATAATATAAATATAAATATAAAAATTAATAGAAATAGTATAATAAATTTTTTTTAACAAAGTATAAAATTTTTTATTTTTTATCGAAGATAAAATATTAAGATAAATTATTAAATTATAAAAAGTATACAAATTTATTCAAAAATTACAAATAAAATTAAATAAAAATTTAAAAAATTGGGCTAGGCTCGGCCCGACCCGCTCCCGGCCCGCTCTAAGCCTGCGGGCCGGACTGGGCTTATATTTCAAAAATTCGGACCGGACCAGCCCGACCTGTATTTTCAATGGGCCGGCCCGGCCCGGCTCGGATTTTTAAAATAGCCCATCGGGCTCGGGCCGAGCAGGGCCAGGTGGCCCGAATTCCCACCTCGAAAGAAGAGAGAGTAAAGAGTTTTTTTTTTTTTTTTAAAGGAAAAAAGAGAGGAGATTTGATATAACCAATCTCAAACTTATACAAAATTACAGCCGTACATTATAAAAGTATCTCAATAATAACCCTTGGAGAGCTAACTACTGGTAGTGTCTTTAAAAGAGACTCTACCACAGTTTTTTCTATGAAAACAACTCTATATTTTTAAGTTTACAAATTCAACCTTAAAATTCTTTTTAAATAAAGATTGGTGAACATGGTTGGCTTAATTGTTCACACAATTTAAAAAAAAAAAAAAAAAAAAACTAGAATCAAACATTTGTGGACAAGTTCTTTAAAGAAGTGTACAAAAATCTTACCCAATTCAACACAAAAATTAAAGAAAATTGTTCAGATGGCCGACTGCAATATATATCGGAATACAACATCTTTTTTATTTTATTTATTTATTTATTTTTTGGCTAATAAAGCAACCTTATTTTGCATTATAGATGTCCATCATTTTAACACATGTGGTTTGTGAAATTAAGGAACCAACTATTAATAGTTTATCCGTCTCTTTTTTTTTTTCTTTTTTTGCTAGGAGGAATATAGTTTATCCGTCTTTTGTCAAAGGAAAAAATAGAATAAAATAATTTTGAAGAAACAATTGAATTTTTGTATCTCTAATGATAATCATCACATAATAGCGCCTGCTAAATAAGCTATATTTTTAGTACTACTTTTTTTTTTTTTAGGGAATATTCAGTACTAATTAAGGACCTGATAATTTCAAATTTTGAATTTATTAATTGCATATATTTTAGAAATGGATCAATAATCGTGCAGTGGTCCCGAAGAATCTCTGGAAGAGGATAAAAAATTATAGTGATATTGCTTACAAATGGACGCCTCAATATACATAAATATTAAAGGTCATTGTCATATTGATAAATATGAATTATTTGTTAATGAGGTAGAGATATAATCCATTTGATGACGATCGAAATATTGCTGAACTCGTTGTTAAACCTAATTAGAAAATTAACTAAGTATTTTCTTGTAGGTAGAGATCTTGAGAAGAGATTTTTTTTTTTTTTAAAATTTTGGTGGCTGAATATTGATATTTTTTTTAGATACTTTTAATATATTTGAATGGCGGATTTAAAAAAATTTGTGTGTGTGTGTGTTTGTGAAGCTTTCAACATTATATTTTAATTCTTTAAAAAAAAAAACATTATATTTTAATAATATATTCTTGTCGATTTATCATTACTTTTTTTGATCTAATTCCCTGTAATTATCTTTTCTATATATGATATCACTGTCATATTTATATGGATAGTATTCTACAGTCTACACCAAACGTCAGTTGTGGGATGCATTTTTCCTATATATATATATATATATATATACATATATATCATACAAGACCAAGACCAAGACCTTTGACACTCTCATCCAGTAGGAAAAAAGCTATGAATTAATCCCTTCTCACAAACCAAAAACCAAGAACCGATTCGACCAAATATACAGATCCATTTTCTTCCTTTGTTTTTTATTTAATTAATTTATAAATTTTGATCACGAAAACACGGGTTAAAAATAAGAGCTCGAATTACTCGTTGATGGACATTTTTATCCGAACTATATGACCTTTCGATGGCGCTAAATGAATTGCCCATTTGTATATGGTAAAGTGTCAAATTTTGCCTGAAGTCCTATATTTTGATGCAGTAAATTATACAAATAACACTCGAAACAATACTTGTGGTTTCGTAGTTTTAGCAACTTTTGAAAACTCTAGAAATCATATAGTTCAGTGGTTGCAGGAATAAACTAACGATAATTTTACATATACTTTTATAGAACACATAGAATTTCAATCTCCAATCCCATACTAGAGGGAAAAAAGAAAAAAGAAATAATATGGTCCACTAGGCCAAAGGGCACGTTGGAATTAATTAGGGCTGCATTTAAATTGACTTCATGGTATTGGGAGTTGTGGCGCCTTATTACACGGATCGGGAAAACATGCATGTGATAGCTATATGGTTTTGGTCATTTGGAAAATAAATTTTGAGATCACGAAGTTATTACTTATTTAGTGTGTGAATTGTGTGGCAAAGATATTATGTCTTGTCTATTTTTTAAAGTCGTGTGACCCGTTTAACATTTTAAATAAATAAATTATGCATATGTCACGCATGTTTTGGAGAAAAATAATAATGAAGTTTTAAAACTATGTAGTTAAATTTGAAACTAGAAGGTTATAGTTCTCTTCTAAATAGGGGGACCCAAATCTTAGATAAAATAGATATAAATTCTATTTAGTCTTTAAACTTTTAAAGCGTACTAGAACAAGTCTCCAATTTATAAAGTTTTTCTATATCTTAACGGACAAAAAGACACGAATTCTTTTTTTCCTATGACAAACGTGTTTTGTTCTATTGAGATTTTAACTTTACATACATAGACGGATGAACTAATTTGGAATGATTTGTTAGATTAAAAATTCGTATTATGAAGTTCGAATAAAAGTCGTAGACATTACGTGGGTGTTGGGTTTATCCACTCAACTTAACTCAACTCCAATTATTTTTGTCTTTTTTAAACAATCAACTCAGTTTCACTATTTACAGCTTCAACTGTAACTTAAAAACTCAAATTTTAAAAATATATAACTTTGTTATTCCAAGTTCAAATCAGATTTTTTTTTCTTCAACTTTTGCTTAAAATTTTAAGACGAACGAAACAAAATCTATATTGATTTTTTACTCCTGAAAACATTTTAAGTTTTTACACTTTTTAATTCCAATTAGCCAAATGCGCAATTTTAAAAATCAACTCAATTTCAATTAAAATAATTCAAATTCTCAAACTCAAGCGGACCAATCAAACGTAAGCTAAAATAAAATTTGGCCTATATAACTCAAACAGTAAAACTGATATTATGTAAACTGTGGAAGCCATGAGGGAAGTTTCTATTCCTTGAAAATGCAGTTATTGGTGGACTTTGTGAGAGACATTAAAAAGAAGCAAGAAAAATAATTTTTTATACAAATTTAATATTTTGAGGTATATAGCTAAAGGCTAATATGGTAGATAGTTGGGGCATGAATGAAGCCGCGGGTGAGGGTAGATTGGTACAAAGGAATTTTGGAAAATTATTCTGTTCAGAAAGACTTGGAATATAAAATTAATTTTTTTAATTATTAGTACAAGAATATCAAAATTTCTTTGCTTCACGGCATCCATAAGCTCTAGAAGACTACTATATGAAAATAATTATTTATTTTGATTTTTTTAATGTTAGAAAATCGAATTTGAGACTGGCCAACGGGCTTTTGCGTCCCTTTCCCATTGGTGAGGACAGAAAACGCAACGACTGACCCAGTCAAGTTCCAGAGTCGGTCAAAAAAAAAAAAAAAAAAAGGTTTTGGAACCTTGACAGTTGGCAAAAGTGTATAGATCTGAATATTTGCTGTAAATTAGTGAAAAAAAAAAATGGACCACTATTACACATTTATAGACCTAGAATAATGTGTATGCTATTGATGGCTAAATGATAAAAAATGTTCTTTTTTTTTTTTTTTTTTCAAAGAGATTAAAAATGATTCTTTTTCCCACCTTTTAGTGATTGTGTTGGATGGTTCTGGGCAAGAACACAAAAAGGAAAGCATTTTTTATTGCTTCCCTGTTCATGACACGTTTTGAGAATCATAAAGAATCGTTCTAACCTCATTTGTAACTAACGATCAATGGGTATATAGATTTAGGTTTATTATTCCTTTCTCTTATAAAAGGAATTAAAAACTCTTGAACCAACTCTAATCCTAATTTTTTATAAATATTGATTTATTATAATATGTGAGTTATCATTTTGTATTGATAAATATTTAAAAAAAATTACAATATCAATTGTAGTATATATTAATAAAAAAAACAGTATATATATATATATACACTAGCTCTTTTGTCTGACACCCTAAATTTGTTGGACAAGAATGACCGTCCTTTAGGACCATTGGATGTGAAAATAAACGGTGCTAATAGAAAAGAAAGTATACTATGATACAACTTCTTATGTTGTATCCGGCACCGCCGGATAACATACTAATGATTATGAATTAAAAAAAAAAAAAAGGGAAAAGGAGGGCAAACTTAAAATTACCTTGTCATCCGCACACAGAATTGTGATCAATAAAAAAAGGGGGGGAGGAGTTGGCGTCATTGTAGAGAGTAAATTAATTGCAAGATGTATTGATCTACTCAAAGATTCATATAAAATCCATTTAAGAAAAAGAAAAAAGAATCATAATATTAAAGAGTTCTTCTTATAATGAGATAACATTAATTGAAGGTGGGATTAATAGGATCATTTGACTTTTTCTAACGGTTAAGACTTAAGACAAAAATGTAGATAAAAGGGTACTAGAAGGGCCCTAAAAACGAAGGGAATAAAAAAAGGACTAATGTTGATTAGATTATCGCTATTTTAATAAGCTATTAAGAAACGAATAGCTAGATTAAACTATATTATCATTAACTCTTTCTCTTTCATTGAGAGAAAAGTCCATATGAACTAAATCAAACTGTTTTGTTTTGAACATATGTGTATATATATATATATATATATATTATGTATATATGTAGATCGAGATAAAGATCTTGATGCTGAATGAAACAATGACTTTAATATTTTTCATATATCAATTAGATCATTTTCAAGTGATGAAGGCAGCCATAGACCCACTTGAAAACTGATGTCAGTTCCTTCCATTTTTTGTTTCCCCTTCATATACTCGCTTGTTTGTGTTTGTGTGCGCCCGAGCGTTTTTTTATTTTTTTTATTTTTATTTTTTGCGGGTGTGTTCATTTTCTTAGTGATACTCAAAAACTTCAAAAAAGGTCCTTTCAAAAAGAAAAAGTTCAAAAAATGTAAAAAGGTTTTTTTTCCTTAAAAGGATCATGAATTGAGCAAGCTTCTTCATGAACTCGTAATATATATATATATATATATATATATATATATATATAGCAATAAGCAGCACATATGCACTCTTTTTTTTTTTTTTTTTTTGGAAGATATCGTTTGGATTTCAAGAAGTACTTAGCTTTTAGGTCATCAATTGAAGGCAAATTACTGTAAGATATAGCTTTCAAATAATCAAAAAATTACATAATCAAACATATTTTTTAATGAATAATGACAATACAAAATTATCAGCCCAAAAAAAAATCACAACACAATTTTATTCTTATGATGTCACAAACCCTAACCCCTTCCCCACACAAAAATAATAAAATGAAATAAAAACAAAGATAACAAAAACAAACTATATAAAAAATGGGGCTTATACATACATACATACATACATACATACATACATACACATATATGTGTGTGTATGCATATGTCTAGCCAAACTAATAATACTAACAACAATAATTAGGATTTTATATTTTATATAAATTGTATATATATATATTTATATATACATATTTTAATATCGACATCACATTTGGGGGCACGTCCTAGAATAAACAACAGCTAAAAACCCAATTTGTCAATGTGACTCCCAATATTTTAAGGACCATTTTTGTCTACACCACCTTCCCTTTTAATTTAATTTTCTTTTAATTTGGCCTCTTCTTCCTAATTTTCTCTCTATTTATCTTTCTGGCGTCTCTATTCTCAAGCTAGCTTAGCCCACTTTGTGTACCCTACACGCGTCGTCAGCAATATCTATTTACACTAAACCCCATCTAATAAAACTACTTTGCCCATCTGATCTCTCTCATATATATACATCTACATATATATATATATATAAGTGGTTTTTATATATAAATATATGTAGTTCCCATCTCCACAACGGAACCCTCTTGTGTTGTGCCCTCTAATTTGTGCAATTCTCCGATCATCATCAGAATCAGATCATGATGGACATCAGTACCGGATTCAACCCATTATTCAGCGACCCAGATCACGACTCCACCGATAATTCTCCTTCTACTACCGCACCAGATCAAAATGCCTCCGAATCTCCTCCCAAATTCACTTCTTCTATTCCCTCCCCCAAGAAAAGGTCAGTCCTTCAGCTTGTACATACATACACTTATATACATATAATTATATTTGTATATATATACATGTAAATTGCATGTCCGCATGCATTGAGAAAATTAATGGAGAATTTGTTATGTATATACAGTAGGAGATCAGTACAGAAAAGAGTGGTGTCAATTCCGATCAAGGAAGTTGAAGGGTCACGGTTAAAGGGTGAGATCAGCAATACTCCGCCGTCTGATTCATGGGCTTGGAGAAAGTACGGTCAGAAACCCATCAAGGGTTCCCCTTATCCCAGGTATATATACATATACATATATATATATATATTATTTTCGTAATTATCAGTGAATTGAATTGAGGAGTTTTTTTTTTTTTTTTAATTTTGGTTTGTTTTCTGTTTGGTGTTTGGTTGGTGGGAAAATTATATTGGGAACAGAGGGTATTACAGGTGCAGTAGCTCAAAGGGGTGTCCGGCGAGAAAACAAGTCGAGAGAAGCCGCGTGGACCCCACCATGCTCGTCGTCACCTACTCCGCCGAGCACAACCACCCTTGGCCGGCTTCTAGAAACCACCACCACCACCACCACGGCCAATCAGCGGCCGCCACGTCAAAGCTCGTGAAGGAGGAGGCTCCGGAGATTCAGCCCGAGCCGGAGCCGGAGCCGGAACCTGAGCCGGAGCCGGAGCAGGAGGAGCAGAGGTTCTCCGGCCTCGTGGGGGAGGAGTTCGTCGGGTGGTTCGGGGACATGGAAACGACGTCGTCGACGGTTCTCGAGAGCCCGATATTCGCTGAGAGCGGCGGCGTTGCAGATGCTGACGTGGCGGCGTTGGTGTTCCCGATGAGGGAGGAGGACGAGTCGCTGTTCGCCGATCTCGGGGAGCTGCCGGAGTGCTCGCTGGTGTTCCGCCACCACCGTGGCGGAGGAGTGGGACCACAGGTCCAGATCTGCTGACACGTGTACTGGCCCTCTTGCATATATATTTTTCAATAATTTTAAATTTAGTACACACACGAGGGACATTTTTACAATATGATTATCATTTTGGCATTCAACGATGGAGAATCTTGCGCCAGAAGATACCAAAAACTTTTTTTTTTCTGACTTTTCTTTTCTTTTCTTTCTTTCTTTTTTTTTTTTTTTTAATCTTTTAATCTCTGAGCATTGAGATTTTAATTTATCTCATTTTGTTTTATAACTTTTTTTTTTAAATTTTTTTAATATGCCCTTTTGATTTGAATTTAGCGTAGTTGTTGATGAATGAATAAGTAAAGGTCCTAATTAATCTGTCCAAAAATTAAAAAAATAAATAAACAAAAGGGTCTTAATCTTGACCATGGCTTTGTGTCGTTTGTAATTAGCAATTAGCATCAAATGGCCGTCAATTCCCATGTAGCTAATGGTCCCACTTGTGCTTAGATATTTAAATCCACACCCATCAGTCAATATAAACTCGTTACAATCAACGAAAGTTTCTTCAAATTTTACGATGTGTTTGGTAAGAATTGAAGAAAATAAGGAGCGGGGAAAATGTGGCAGAACTAGAGACCCTCTCATTCTTGAATTTTGGTATGAAATTAAGTAAAACAAACAAAAATAACCTCTCACTCAAATTATAATAGTAATTATGAATAGTAAAACTAAAGTTAATTTTTTAAAGGAAAAAAAAAAACAAAACAAAACAAAATTCGAGTTGTAATTTATAATCCAAACTATAATACCAAATATGATCTAGATTGAGGTATTTGGCAAAATTTGAAATCATCTACTAATTTCTTGCTTTTTCTTTTTTTTTTTTCTCAAACGGCTATGAATATTAGAATCTTTCGATTAATCCTTCCACCACTCTCTCACCTTCTATTTTCAACTCTCCTACCAAACACACCCTTGGAAAGTGACTGAATTACATGGAAGAATTCATCTTAATTACTTTTAAAAAAAAATGTACAAGCGCACACATTAATAATAATATAAAAAAATCATCATTAAATTATATATGCAATTATTTTTAGACTAGTCTCTTTTGACATTGAATTCCATCGTATATTTTCCCACTGATTGTTGTAGGCAAAAATCCACCGAATCCCACACCAAAAAAGATAAGAGATAATGAAATCTCAAAAATGACACAATTGTTGAAACGTGTATGCCGGCCAAACATGTTTAAACTCTAAGTCAACATAAACCAAAAAAGGGGTTTGACTTTTTGGTGTGGTGATAGCTGGATTTGGCTGCTCCCATCATTAATCCACCATTTTGGATTTTTTTTTTTTTTTTTGTGCTAATTATTTTGGATAAAAATTGATTTGCCCTCTCACTTAGTCCAGCCTAACCTACTAGTTTTTTGCTTACACAGATGTGTTATGTCCAGTAAATTACATATATATATAGTCCAGCCTAACCTAATATTATTTTTTTAATTAATCAAGAGATTAAATATCTAATATATAGTACAAAAGAGTTGGTAGAAAATTTAAATATAGGGAACCATGTGATTCTTCTTCCTCTCTCTTTTTTTTTTTAATTTTTATTTGATTTTTTGATTTAGAATATGGTATTTTAATGCATATTATTACGATAGTCAACCAATTGAGCATATTCAAGCCATATATCTCATATATGTAGCTTTTTAGTAATTGAAAGCTTAATTATGTTCACATCCAAATTGCTATATGATTGACACTATGACATAATTTTAAGAAAAGACATTAGATTAGCGACATATATGAAAGAATGTGACGTAATTTTAAGAAAAGACATTAGATTAGCAACACATATGAAAGAAATTATGTATGTGATCGACGACAACATGACATAACATTTGGTAAAAGAAATTTGATGCGCCAAAACTACAATATTGATTAGATAATTTAAATCTCAATTACTAGATAATGAAAAGAAACGATCTCAAATGAGAGAGAGAGAGAGAGAGAGAGAGAGAGAGAGAGAGAGAGAGAGAAAGAAACAAAAAAAAAAAAAATTGTAGTGTAGCTTAGCTCAAAGTTGAACTTATGCTATATTGCCTATTCCTAGGGTGAGCAATAAAATTCATTCACACTTCTCATAATAGCCATTTAATGCACACTTAAGAATTAGAATAAATTATCTTTGACTAATTATACCCAAAAGTCACTTTATTAATTTGAATCACAAACACGTACACATAATCTTCTGTATTTTTCATATCATCGTTATGAAACAGTTATAAATATTTCCACCAAAAAAAGGAAAAATAGAGTATAAATCTATCCCTTTTTTTTTTTTTTTTTCTAAGAATAAGTATAAATCTATCTTTGCTTAGTTCTTAATTAGTGAATCTGCTAATGGTTTTCACCGGATTTTCAACACGTGCAGTGCACGCTTTACACATGTGAACAGTGAATTCAGGGTCTCAAATCATACAATACTATTATATGGCTCTTCCTTATCCGTTATGGCATAGGAATACATAAAATATAGACAAATGACAGCTTATAACGCATAATATACATATAACATATATATATATATGTATCTAATGTGCAATCAAAGCAAAACCTGCAAGCTTTCATTTAAATATCATCACATGGATTCTAATTAATAGCTGCCGCTGATGTCGCCACACAGCAAGAGAATCTGTAGTTTTTAATTATGTCTAATTAGTATTTCTTTTTCTCATTTCCTCTCATTTTGATTAAATTATTGCAAATGAAAATAATTACATAATTATATCAAGGAGCACAATTGAACAATAACATTCATAAAGCAAATGAGTATTAAAAAATTGTTTCTAGATGCTAAAAGTATCAACAAGGAACTAGGGAGGTAACATTCCTCTAGAAATTGAAAAACGGAAAAAATAACAAAAAAGAAAAAAAAAAAAAAAAAAAAAAAGATAAGAAACGTATAACTCCAAACGTGTTTGGCTTGCATGTAAATTAACTACGAAACCTTGAACCAGGTAGCAATTTGGCGCATTTGACTTACTCTTAAGTGATTTGATAAATGAGATACTTCAATTTTAAATTTCATGAAAAACGTAAGACTATTTTTAGACTACTACCGACTCAATATTTATAATTTATAGTTAAGCTTTAATAAAATTGAAGTAATGTTGTTCGTCTTTGACACAAATAGCTTCATGTGAACAATTCTCAGCCTCACAACAGATTTGGTAAAAACTCATGGCCCATTCGGAATTGGGGTTCGAGTTGAAGTTTTGAAATAAATGTTTGGAAATATGTATTTTAATGAAATATAAATTAAAAATGAACTATGATATTTGAATAATGTAAAAATCTGAAATGTGTTTGGATTTTATTAGGAAATATAGATCTTATTTTGATATCCTCATTGTTGGAAGTGTTTAGCCAAAAAACAAAAAAGAAGAAGAAGCTATTTTTGTACGGGCATCCATAATTTTTCAAATTTAGCAATTTAATTCTTAATTTTTTTTCTTGGTAATCAACCCCTGAACTTATGATTTTTTGGCACTATATCCCCTTCCTGCTAAAATCCATTAAATTTAAAATGATGTTTTGCATATAACTTGCACATTATTGTCTATTGCTAATCATTTTATTTAAATTTCAATATTAATTCATTTTAAAGTTTAGGTTCAAATTTGAAATATAATTGAATTAGGTTCAAGTTTTCAAAAAAAATCTTTATTGAAATTAAGTAATAATGAATCTATGCCCCTCTTATAATATGCAAATCATGTGCAAAAAGCCATCAATTTTTTAACTGATTTGAGTAAGAATGACTGACAGTGTCATATATGTTCAAGGAGGTTGATTATCAAGAAAAAAGTTTAGAGACTAAATTATCGAATTTGAAAAGTTCAGGGAGTACGTATACAAAAAGGCAAAAAAAAAAAAAAATCATCTCATTACAACTTGAAATAAGAAATTATGGATTTTTGAAGTTTAAGTTTCATAGAAATGAGAGAGAGA
This sequence comes from Ficus hirta, assembly GCA_038430175.1. NCBI lineage: Eukaryota > Viridiplantae > Streptophyta > Magnoliopsida > Rosales > Moraceae > Ficus > Ficus hirta. The sequence goes on from CM076589.1 coordinate 11,269,877, forward strand.
AAGAGAGAGAGATGTGGCTTGTAATTTGGAGTAGGAACTTTTGGAAACCAATCTCAAAAAAGAGATTGGAGCAGAAGCTCCAAACGGGGCCTTAGAATATACCATGTAGTCTAAAATTTCAATCAGCGATACTTTGTTTGATAAGAGTGATGGAAAGTTTTGATAGAAAAGAGAAGTAAAATATCAAGATGAGGAAACATAAAAAGAGAATGAGATTTTTTTTTTTAATGTTATTTGGTAAAAGTGAAAGAAAAAATAAAAAAGATATCTAATCAATGTATTTTATAATTTTACATCTATTAAAAAAAGATGATATATGAGACTGATTAAGGTTAAAAATTTTCCATACTATTTGTTTGCCAATCTTTCTCCTTTCTTTTCTTTCTAAAATTGAAAAGGTTGAAAGATAATATAAGTTATGGATCTATTACTTATTTCATTTCCAATTAATTCTCTATCAAACAAACGAAGATCTTTTTTGTTCTCCGAAATCTCCCTTTTAATTTTTATCCGTTAGACTAAATAATAAAAAGAAACGATCTTATAGTTATAGAAAACGAAAAACGTCAGCCTTTCACTCTTATATCATTTTTTTCATTATGTAATACCTAAAATTAGACGCATATTACATCCTAAAAAATGGGATGTAATGTAGATTTTTTTTTTTTTTTTTTGAAAGTGAAATGGCAACTTTTATTCAAAATTAGCAATATCAGCTCTTACAAAGGGACAAAAAAACTTGGGTAGACAATCAATCCAAACACGAGAACATGAACTAGAATTAGCTAATCTAGCCAAGAAGTGGGTCATGAAGTTCCCTTTATGAGACCCATAGCAAACAGAGCCACTCCTCACTTGCAAGCACGAATCGCAAATGTTAGCAATGATATTTGCTTCAATAGAATGTTGAACCGGAAAAGAAACTGCTCAATAGACATTTATAGCATCCGTTTCAACAATCCAACTCAGAGAGTCATGTGATAAAGCAAACTAAGTGCCTTCTCTGACCACCAAGCATTCCCCTACATGAGGGAAAAAAGACCAGGCATACGCCGAGAGACAGCCTCTAGAAGTGATCCTTTGTCATCCCGCGCCACCACCCCAATACCCACAAATCCCAAAGCATCATCAATCACCACATCAACATTGAGTTTGAGACAACCATGTGCTGATGCTCTCCAATTAATTTTCAGGACGTTTTGCTTTGGACTTACGACACCAGCAATACCATTGCACATCAGGTGGTCTCCAAGTAGTCTTCCAGCCCTTTGAATAACTCCACGGGCACTATCCCATCTTCCTTCAAAAACATGTTTGTTCAGATCGCCCCAGATAGCCCAAGGGATCATGCAGAAAACGTCAAAATCATCCCCATGACACCTGTCCGCAATGAACACACATAGAGAGCTAACAGGACCTCCTTTGGATCGTTCCAGCACACGTCGAAGTGTGGTATGCATCCAAATATCGCGAGCTGCAGGGCACAACCAGAGGGCATGACGAGAATCTTCAACAAATTCCCCACAACGAGGACAACAAAGATCTACCGACACACCTCTTTTGGCCAAATGAGCTTTGGCTGGGAGAGCACCATGGAATGCACGCCAAGCATGAATCTTTATTTTGTTTGGGACCTTTGCCGCCCACAGCTTCTTCCACCACAACTCAAATGAACCGCCACTGGAGCTACAAGCAAAGAGTTTGTCTTCCATCTCCAATTGGTATCCAGACCGTACTGTATATATTCCACGAGGATCAAAATGCCAAACCAAGCAGTCATTTCTTCGCCGAACACTTAATGGAATACTCAGAATAAGCTCTCTATCAATTGGCAAAAAAAATCTCTGAAATCCGAGCATGATTCCAACCTGTTTCCATAACAAGTGATGAGACTCTCAGTTCATTGTTGTTCACTCGAGGAGTCATAACCGGTCGAAAAGTGTGTGGTCTAGGCAGCCAAGGATCATGAAAAACACGCACATCATCTCCACACCCAATTTTCCAGTGCAAACCCTTCTCAATAGCTCACTCTCCGACTCCAACAAATACTACGCCAAGTGTAAGAGGGATTATGACCCTCATTAGCCTCCACAAAATTGGAGTTCGGAAAGTACTTTGCCTTTAGAATTCTCGCTATGAGGGAATATGGATATGTAAGAATCCTCCAGCCTTGTTTAACAAGTAACGCCCGATTAAAAGCCGAGATGTCCTGAAACCCCATCCCTCCTTTCACTTTAGGCGAGCATAACTTATCCCATCTAACCCAATGGATCTTCCTATCTTCGACATCACCACTCCACCAAAATCGGGAAATAAGGGATTTAATTTCATCACACAGAGAAAAAGGAAATTTGAACACACTCGTTGCAGATGTTGAGGTAGCTTGGGCCACAGCCTTAATTAAAATCTCTCTACCACCAACTGAAAACATTTTCCCTTTCCAAAGTTGAATCTTTCAAAAAACCTTCTCCCGAAGATCACTAAAAACCTTCCTTTTATTCCTACCAACGAAAGAGGGCAACCTCAAATAGACATCATGAGGGTCACTGTGAGATAACCTTATAGTGCTAAAAATATCATTCCTATCACCCTCTGATATGTTTGGACTGAAACTGATAACACTCTTTTGGAGATTAATCACCTGACCAGAAGCTCTTTCATACTTGCAAAGAACATCCTTAATCACCATGCAGCTCCCGATATCCGCTTTTCCAAAAAGAATGCTATCATCTGCAAACAACAAATGGTTTACCTTTGGCGCACCCCTTGCACAGTTGATATCCGAAAAATGCCCGCTCCTCTCAGCATTTCTAAGCAAGGCCGAAAAACCTTATGCACAAAGAAGGAATAAGTAAGGGAATAGAGGGCAACCTTGCCGCAACCCTCTAAAAGGAACCACTTTCCCCACCGGTTCTCCCTCCAAAGAAAAGAGAAATGAGAAGTGGAAACACAATCCATCACCCGATCGATCCACCGGCAAGAGAATCCCCGTTTGCACATGATCGCCCTAAGGAATGGCCACTCCACTCTATCATACGCCTTACTCATATCTAACTTCAAAGCCATTAAGCCACTCTTCCCCCCTGTCTTGCGGTAAATCACATGCATCGTCTCATACGCCATAATAATGTTATCAAAAATAAGACGGCCAGGAACGAAAGCATTTTGTTCATCAGAGATAATAGTTCCCAAATGAATTTTAAGCCGATTAGCAATTGCTTTAGTGATAAATTTGTAAACCACATTACAAAGACTGATTGGTCTAAAATCAGACTTTTTTGGGAGTTTTTATCTTAGGAATAAGCACAATATGAGTATCGTTCAAAACACTAGTAGATCTATGACCATTGAGAACATGGAGGCAAACCTCAATGACATCCGAGCCCAGAAGATCCCAATTATCCTGATAGAAGCCTGCTTGAAAACCATCAGGTCCCGGTGACTTCCACGCCCCCAACTGAAAAACTGCCCTATACACATCTTCAGCAGTAAACGGGGCATCAAGTAACTCACACATCTCAGGCGTAACTCTTCAATCCACCCCCTCCAAAACAGCTGCAATATCTCTCCCCTCCGACAAAGAAGTCAAGAAAATTCCACAAAAATAATTCTCCAATTCTGCAACAATACCATTCTTCGCACACACCCATTCTCCCGTAGCATTGCCGACCCTTTTACTTCATTCGTCCTCCTACGCTGAGACGCTTTAGAGTGGAAATATTTGGTATTCCGATCACCACTCTTCAACCATTCCGAACGTGATCTCTGTTTCCAATATAGTTCTGCAAGAGCCAGAAGCCGATCAAGATCTTTTTCGGTCTGGATGATTTTTTCCTTAACCAGTGAGTTCCATGGAAGCTCATTCAACTCCATTAATTCTTGTTGAAACACCGCTATTCTTTTCGGAATATTCCCAAAGGTAGAAATACCCCAGGGTTTAAGGGCTCCTGCACATTGCTCCAAAGTCTCCAACCCAAAAAAGTCCTTATGAAAAACCCGAACCCCCTCAAAACGATCCTTCCACTCCAAAGAGGCCAAACACCGATCTAACCGTTACTCCAAGTGAGAGGCCTTCCTTGAAACTCCAAGTCAATCAACTCGCATTCGTCTACCACATCCCGAAATTGTCTCATACTACTATCCACCACCCTCTCGTTCCGACAGATAAAAAATCTCATTAAAATCCCCCGCTATCAACCAAGGCAGAGAAAACATACTACGAAGGCGTCTAATCAACTCCCAAGAGTGATAACTTTGAGATTTTGCTGGATTACCATAGAAGCCTGTGAAACGCCACACCAATCCATCCGGAGACTTGACAATAGTGTCGATATGCCCGCAAGTATAACTTTGCACGTTCACATCCCAATCTTTTTTGCAAATAAGAATAAGACCACCACTCCGGCCTTGGCAATTGACATGAACTCCACCATCATACGCCACAGCTTCCCGTACTAACATAGCAGCTTTACCATGAAGCTTCATTTCCGAAATGAAAACCAAGCCAGGGAAAAAAAATCCGGAGAATCATCCGGAATTTATCGAACGCTCGCAGATTCCCTAAACCACGGACGTTCCACACCATGAGACTCATTGATCTCGGCGGGGCCGCAACCTCCGCGGATTCAATAATAGTCGAAACATCTTCATTTAATATAACTAAAAAAGAAATATTTTTACGAATAAAAGAAAAAGAAACAGTTTTTATAAGTATGATTTTGTTTTTGGTTTTTTTTTTTTAAATCACACATAGTAACAGTTCAGGTCCAACTAACTACCATTATTCATATGGGGCCGTGTGCAAATCGAACTACTCATGGTTGAATAAACCTGCCAATTGCTATTTTTCATATTTTCGATTGAGGGACCAACAATTTGAAAACACAGATCTTTCGTACAAATTCAAGAATAATAATAATAATAATAATAATAATAATATTCTGTGAGTAAAATATTGTCGCAACAGCTAATAAATCTTGTTCCTAAACAAGCTGTGTTATCAGTTGATTAAAATACCAGTTCCAAATGCGGGGGAAAAAATAATATGGAAGTACAATAAAAATCAGTGCCCGCCTAATTCCCTTACTGAAGCCTTCTGAAAAAGAATTTCAACACAACCCTTACGGTGTACAAAGAAATCAATCGCTGCAGCAAACATAAACTGGCCACACGATGATCTAAACGCGCGGTTTGAAGTCCTAGCTCGAACAACACCCGGGTTTCTTGACGGCCGACACATCTTTACTGATGTCGATTTTCTCGCCCTTGGAAGGAACGGCGGCAGCTCCGTCGTTACTGGCTTCCATGGCCTTCTTGCTCACAATGTGATAAATCTGAGTGAGGACTTCAGCGAACGCATTGTCCACGTTGGTAGCTTCGAGCGCAGAGGTTTCCATGAAGTAGAGGGATTCCTTCTCGGCAAAGGATTTCCCATCCTCAGTGGAGACCGCCACGAGGTGACGGAGATCGGATTTGTTGCCGACGAGCATGACCACGATGTTGGGATCAGTGTGGTCTCTCAACTCCCTCAACCATCTTTCCACGTTTTCGAATGTGGAATGCCGAGTGACGTCATATACCAAAAGCGCACCCACGGCTCCTCGGTAGTAAGCGCTTGTTATGGCTCGGTACCTGCATATCACCAAATGCTTGTGTGTTAGGGCTCTAGTGATAGATCAAGAGATCAGATGTTGGTTCAATTGTAAAACACAAATCATTTTTAGAGTAGATGAAAATATGACTAAAACTTACTAAACATAAAACAAAAAAAATATATTGTCTTGCCAAGAAATCCAAGAAGTTAGTCCCAGACAAGGACAAAAATGAAGATAACTAACCTTTTTTTTTTTTTTTTTTTGTTCCAACAATTACATACTTAGAACAACAGACCTTGAATATACTTCCTAATCTTGTATTTAATCATTTTTAGTGTTGGGTCAATAGAATGATTACATTTGATCCACTGACTCTACATACGCTAGGGATTTCCGTATGGTTACATCATAACGCAGAAATTGAATCGGATGACGAGTTTCCAATTGAGCAGTAACTTCACATACAGTGCAAAACAGAATTTTAACCCAACAAAGCCTGAACGCGTATCAGAGCATTTGTTACGCTACATCGTAGCATCCGTCATATTTTTCCTTCTATTGCTAGAATGAAGTCAACCCAACAGTTAACACTGCTGGGGCTAGCTCAACGGATGAGAGGGGAAGGGTTTGGGTAGGAGCTCGTAGGTTCGAAACCCGAGAGTGTTTTCATTTCTCTTTAATAAGTGGGAACTATAGGTTAAATACCGGTTAAAAAAGAAAGGGTCATCCCAATAGCATGCAAATTCTAGTTCAAGAAAAAACACTCTGCCCAGTGATTCCCATACCAGAATTCAATTCTTCGGGCCCGTTCATATAAGCATAATTGTCGGAGTAAAATCTAGTAGTTGGCGATAAATCTAACCACCACCATAACTACATAAGAGTGCTACCTTGACCAGGACATAAAAACGCGCAAATTGGACAAGAATTATGATATACCCTCCTCCAGCTATTAAAAAAAGAACACATGTTTTAAAAGTCACTACCACCAGCTTGCACATTAAATGACTTGTTTCCAAATATCGTCATCTCTAAGAAAGACCATGCCAACCTCCATGATAACATTTACCATACCAAACCAATGTCAAAGGCATTTTTGAGGCAGTCAAACATTCAGCAGAAATGAGGTCCAGATTATATATTTTTAGACGAACTTAACACAGATTAAACGGCAATGAACTAAGGCATTCCCAAACCCAAACGCTTTGACGACACGATTTTATTTTATAGATTGTTTCTACAGGGAAGATTTAGAACACAAGTAACAAATTGTAGATTCTCGTTAAGAAAATTGACGAAAAGGAAGCCTTCAATGGCTAATATATATCCCATTGATTTTGACCAACGCCAAAGATCTAGAACTCACTAAATATCTTCATTTCAACAGATGGACTTAAGAACCTACAATGATTTTGTTCCTAGCCTTTCGTCTACTAAATTATTGGACTCCGCCGTAGAATCAATCTAAAAATCAGAAGAGAAGGACAACAAAGAGCGTAGTTATTCAGTTGTCTCTAGGTTACATCACTTAGATTTTGTGCAATGCCATCAAATATTATGATTCAATAATCATATTTTCAATACAAAGTGGATGCTATATTAGGGACACTCCGTTACGCATCAAATGGCCCAATTCTTTACTAGTGAGAGCAATAATACCAAAGAAAGACGAGAAAAGACACAAGATTTATTATGATCCGCTCTAAATATAAGAGCTACGTCTACTTTTAGCGGCAACAAAATTTCATTATGATTAAGAAGAAGATAGTAAGAAAATCAATATCTCTAACACATGAAACTAGTGAAAGGGCAATGTAAAAGTACCTCAAAAGTTGGAAAAATGTGCAACTCAGAAACCTATGGAAAAACAACCAGGGCCAACTAACTAACTATATATATATATATATATATATATATATATATCAGTACTTTATGAAGCTAACGAAATTAGATGTTCTCATGTAATTTCATATGTGAAACTAGAACAATATAAGTAGATGACATGGCTTTGAACACATATAAGTCTTTCTAAGATAATTATTAGGAAATGCCCGTAAATCCCCATAATTTCGGAGAAAAGATCAAGATCTACTACTTCCTTAGCTTGATCTGCCTTTAGCCAAAAACCATCAAACAAAACAAAAAAAAGAAATCTAACAATCGGGCAATTCCTAGTAAGCTAAAATCCCTTCAGATCTCCTAAATCAAACTCATTTCCGTAATCTAGAACTAGTCAAAACACTTTCTCAGCAGCCAAACAGCAGCAGAAGAAGGAAAGAGGAGAGAGAAGGGGGGAAGGGGGAAGGGAAAGGGACCTTTCTTGGCCGGCGGTGTCCCAAATCTGGGCCTTGATGACTTTACCGTCGACGTTTAAGCTGCGAGTGGCGAACTCAACACCGATGGTGGACTTGGACTCGAGGCTGAACTCGTTCCTGGTGAATCTGGAGAGCAAGTTGGACTTCCCCACTCCTGAATCTCCGATCAAAACCACCTTGAACAAGTAATCGTAGTCGTCCTCCGCTCTGTACCCTGCCATTTTCTTCTTCTTCTTCTCCTTTCTTTCTTTCTTTCTTTTTGGCTTCAGAGGAAGAAGAAGCCCAGACACAGACTTTTCACCAGAAGTAGATCTCCCCCTCTCCCCCTGTTTGGTGTTTGGGTTTTTCAGTTATTTTTCGATTTTTATTTTTATTTTTTGGTTGGTTTTAACTTTAGCTGTTTAAAGCGCGTGAGTTGGAAAAGTAAGGGGGAGTCGAGTTGTGTTTGTTGTCTCGTGGCTGTCGGTCTGTCTGTCAGTCTGTCTTTCAGTCTTGAGTCTCGTCTCCACTTGTAAATGCGTTGGGCCTTGGGAATGGACTCTTTTTCCAAAGCTGGGCTTTCTCTTCCCGCTTTTTGTTTTTGGGCTTCATTAATGTTCTGAAATTAGATTCTTGAACTTTTGGTGGACATGTTATCGGGAGAACTACACTGTTACACCCTTGTTTTTTTTTTTTTTTGTTTAAATTATCAAAACAACACCCGTTCACTCCAATTCTGTTAATTCTGTTGCAAAATGATTAAAATACCCAAAAATTTTCAATCCTAAGATGATGTTGGTTTCAAGTTTTTTTTTTTTTCTTGTTTTATAGAGGGAGAATTTTGTGATAGAATGTGAAAGAGTCTTATATGTTGGACATAGTTTTCAATTATTATGTTCGCTTCGGTTATAGATTTCAATTTCTTAGATTAAATCATAATATGTCAGATTACATAAGTTATGAAAAATTTAACAAAATTTGATCAAAATCTAGAAAAATATTCAGGGTATATCCATACTGAACACCATTATTAATAAAAGATAGGTCAACGTCTCATATCATGTGATCCACATTTTATTAGTGGATGATGCACAATACCATCAATGTCGCTTGGTATTATTTAAAAGTTTAGCGGTTAATTTTTTTTCATAACCAATGCAAGAATTTTGACTCTTTTATTAGCTAGAGCTAAAAGATCTTTTTTTAGTATAGAAAAAAAAAATTGAACAAATAAATGATAAGCGAAAGATAAGTCGATGACATATCAAGACTGAGCACTAGTAAATTAAAACGCCTAATAAAGGGGACTTTGCTTTTTAATTCTGGAAATTAGGGGTTAGTTTAGAACGGAACTAAATCGACCATTTACCAAAGCTGTTGTTATTGCTGTTGTTTTTATTACTATTTTCATCAGCATCATTATCATTATCACTACACTTATATGATGTCAATATTATAAGACATAAGAAAACCGGTGACCTACAAGTTGATGTTAGCTTAACGGTGAGAGGAGAGAGTTTGAATAGGAGCTTTCAAAAGTTTTAAAACTTGGAATATTTTCATTTTTGTAGTTAATTAGTATAAAAATTAAAATATATATTAAAAAAAGTAAACAGGTAGACTACGGTTGTTTACAAGTCAAACTAAGGATCATATTTGTTTGGGGAAATCCCTTAATGTTTAAGAAGATTCCAAAATTTTTTTAAAACAAATGCTGGTTTTTAACTGGCAAATTACAACTGTATCTTTTATTAGATTTTTCATATTCTTTATTCTACCATCATATGATGTGACCTCTTGTGCAAAAACACGTATGACTCAACGAGAAGCTTACAATCCTAAATAAACAAAAATGGAAGATTTCGAAATGTGTTGACAGCCTCTCAGTATTGCGAGAAATATACTTTGTAGCAAATTTATGATATGAATCCCTACAAAATGATTGTTTTTTCTTTTAAAGGAAAATCTTAAATCATTTCGTTAATATATATCAGCTCTGACAATTGATTCCAAAAGATGGGGCACCGAATCAATCCAAATAACATCACAATCAAACATAAAAGTAAATTAACTAAATAATGGATTACTGAATTCTCAATCATGAGAACCGTAACAGATATTGTCACTATAGATTTAAAAAACTTCTCCAATATCTTTAATAATCGAAATTTCAAAAGCCCTCACAACCAGTGAATTGATAGCTTGAACCACGTTAATCGCATCCAACTCAATGACTCATTTTCGGAAACCACATTTGCGAGCTAGCCACGTCTCCTCACGTATCGCCAAAATGATTGTTGATGCTATAATCTTTAAACCAAGAAGCAATGGATGCAAATATATATATATATATATATATATGTATATATGTACATGACTTTATGACCAATAGATGCAAAAAGAACTGGAAGCTACTCAACAGCTCATGGTTTAACTAAACATGCTTTTAAGGTAGATAATGAATTAATTTAATTGAATAATTCTCCCCCATGATGCCCATAAAAATATATGGAATTATTTTCATTTGCACTCATGAATTTTAGAGTTATTCTCATTAATTTTACTTTTTGAATTTTAAAAATTCTCATTTTGCCATCCTAAACTTTGAATTAGCATCACCGAATCCCTTCAATTGGAATTTCAGTTAAAAACATGCAGGAAAAAGTGAGTTGGTGCAATCATGTGATCTTTTTTTATTTATTTTTAGTAAAAATCCTAAACTAATGAGATTAGTAAGACTAAATATTCCCTTATTTTTTGTCTGTTTTTAACCAAAATTCTAATAAATAAGGTTAAGTGAGACAACTTCAAAATTTATAGGACAAAGAGAGATTTTTGAAAGTTCAGAAGATAAAGTAGTAATGACTTTAAAATCCAAAATATAAATGAGAATGGTCAAAATATATATAAATCCTCTATGATAGAATTTAGTATTATAAATTTATCAAAAAATAATTTTTTTAAAATTTTTTGGAAACACAAGGTAAGAAACACATGTAAATCTATAGGCAGATCGACCATAATGATTTTCAAGAGTAGGAATTAAGTAGACACATAAATGAACCCTGTTAAATTACAACTTTTAGACAATCACTGACTTAAAAAGAACCTATAACACTTATAATAGCAATTTATTATTACACTATAAAACAACAAATAAAAAGGTTTTGTCGTTTTTTTGTTAATCCTCTATTCTTGCTCTCTAGAAACCTGAACCTTTGACCTTGTGGAAAATTGAACACACCCACACTCCCGCTCTTGATTTAATGATCTGTGTTACTTCTACTTTTTGCCTTTGGCAACTTCGATAAGTTTCCATAACCTTGTCTTGGCCCTTTGGAAGTTTTTGGCGCAATTTGTATATGAAAAGAGGCTAGGGCCAACCTTGGACCACTGATGCAGATTGAATTCACGTTTTTTACCGGTTCATGAATCATTATCCAAAAAAAAAAAAAAAAAGAAGAAGAAGAAGATCCGATATTTACCGAACCTAGTTGGAGAATGCACCACATTTGTTTTCACCTTATGAAGAAAAAGATTACATTTTTGGCATAAAATTCATAACTTGAGGTTCCAGCTCTAATTTCACCCAAAACAAAACAAAAAAACAAAAAAACTGTAATATAATTTAGAGAATTTTGCTGTAGTTTACAAAAAAATAGTAGTTCATTGAAAAGAAAAGGAAATATATAATAAGTCAAAAAATTAAAGTTACAAGACTTTATCCTTGGAAGAAAGAAGAAAGGAAAAAAAAAAAAAAAAGAAATAGTAAAAACCAGAAGATGTAATTCTTACATTGCACATGTAGTTCCATTTTTTTTTCTTATTATTATTATTATTATTTTGGCTATTATAATATTGGTGGCTTTTGTTGAAACAAGCAGCAAGTTATTGCTAAATATCAGAAGCACTTTTATTTACCCTGCTGGGTTTTAACCTCGTTCCAATGCATCAAAAGGTTAAAGCACTAGTTTTTCAATTTTGTTTTTTTGTTTTTAAATTAAAAGATGAGGTATACAGATACATCAATTTAAAAGAAGTAGGTTTTGAGTAAGAATGAAATTACAAAACATGTTTCAGATGGTAGATATTCTTTCTCTAGCATGTCTTTTAGACTTTTGCTTTCGCTGTAATTATGATTTTCAATTGGATCATGAATAAGGTTGCTGCTTTTCACCTTTTGGGTAAAAATATTTTGGGTGAAATTAACAAGAGAAACAGCTACACCATTCACGAGAATATCTAGTAAAAGAGCAGCAGATCTAGCGGGAAAACTCATTTAAATCCCGTTTTACTGTGCTCATCTTTGACATGTTGTTTTCCCAAACCAACAGATCATTGCATATTCTCCAATTTAATTAGGGCTTTGTTTTTGGAAAGAGGGAACAAAAATAGATGACAAGAAAGGTGCCTTCGGTGAATCCAACCACCGACGACGACACTTATTGCCAGAAAAGTTAAATTAAAATTGGGCGACCAAATCATGTGCCAAGGCCAAATTTGTCGGCTCAGGCCGGAGACCAAGCGAGCTCGCCGTGCTAGTATGCAGTCGAACAGTACTAGAGCCAGTCATCTAAGCTGATATGCGAAGACAAAGTGAAAGGGAGAGAGAGAATAGAGAGACTAGTGTTGATTTTTTTTTTTTTTTCTCGGACTTCTTGTCTCTTTTTTATATTCTTTGAAAATAATTAAGAGCTGGCAAATCTTAGAGGTATTTGATGAATGAGTTGAGTTTGAGTTGAGTTGATTTTTTAAAAAGTAGTTATAAATTTTGTTGACTTTTCAGAAAAAGACAAAAATTGATATGAAAAAATACAATTTAATTAGAGTGAAACTTGTCTACCAAACACTCTTTTAGAAACCACTCCCCAAGTATAAAGTAGCATTGGCTACAATTTTCTCATGAGTTATTGATGTAATCGGTACGTAAACTCTTTAATAGGTTATCAGATTGATCATAATTTGCTTAATTTTTGACAATTGAGTTCTTAATTATTAATCTCTTACCAATACCAATCAAATTGGTAAGTATCATTTCAAGTTTTTTTTTTTTTAAGTTTTTTTTTTCCCTCCTCCTCCTAAGCGCATCTTCAATGCAATCCGGAATACGTATGTCATAGTGAAAATTTGATATTTAGGTCGGAAAACCACTTTTAAATGCAATTATTTTTTAATATTAAATTTGACAATTATCATACTTTGTAATAAATTTACGGGGACACTTTCTCTCTTTTCTTCTTTCTCTAATGTGTAAGAGTTAGGGTTTTTCAATCGTTTTCTCCTATTGAGGCCAGACTTCAGTGATAGCTTTTGAACTGTCTCAGGTTTCTTGGCCCTAGGGATGGATGTGAAAATTATATAGTAAGAGTCTTGAACGAGACGAGGCTGTTGGAGGAGGATCGGCGTTGCAGAAAGGAGAAAAGCGAGGAGGTCCTGTAGTGGCTTGGCTTCAGTAACCCAGTTTCTCTCGATGCCATAGATCTTGTTTTCGATAAAGTCTCTTTTTATGTGATTTTTTTTTTTTTTTTTTGGTTTGTTATTTTGTGTATAATAATGGCGACGTCTTCGACTCTTTTATCTATGTGTTGTGTTTCAGTTTGTTAATTCTCATAATGGAGGTGGTCTCCCCACCTTCCGCATTGATTGTTTGTCTGTCAGATCTGAGTCTTAGCGTTGTTTTGGTCCCGTTAGAATAGTTTATATGCGAAGTTAGTGATGACCCTAGTGCTACTGAGTCTTGGCCTTCGATCGATCGTAATATTCCATCGACTATCGGAGTTTTGTCAAAAAGAGCCTTACATGTACTCGATTTTCAACGTGTCGAGGTATGCACCCGTTATTGAGTCTCAAGCATACGTTTTTCCCTTTGAGCGTCATCAGACTTTACTGATGGATTCGTTCTTATTTAAGGGTTTTGTCTCATGTAATATGAGGTCATTTGTTATGTTTTATGTCTTTATATCTCCTTATTAAATTTAATGAAATTCCCGTTTCAAAAAAAAAAGTAATAAATTTATAACAAAATTTAATAAATAAATTTAACATTTGATTGCTATTGATTAATATCTTAATTTTTAACTAATGATTAAAACATTGTCATTTTTAAATTATCTAAATACTGAAAGCTCATTTCCACAAGTTTTAAATTTTATCTGTTAGAGTGAAAGTGAATGGTGTTCGAAATATCACTATTTATTAGAGTGTAAAGTAGTAAACCAAACCAAAACATGTTATTCTCGCACCTTTATGACAAATATAAAATTCACTTTGGCCCTGGTATATCTTCTATCTATTCATTGTTTATATATTCACATTCACAGAGACATATAAAATTAAGGGCCTTATGGCGACATTTAGAGGTAGAATTTTAGAGATTGAGTTAGAAATATGTGTTTAGAGAAAAATTTTAAAAAAAATTATGTAATATAAAAAATAGTATAAAAATTTAAAATATGTTTAGAAAAAAATATATGAAATGAATTTTAATTTGTTCGTCTCGTCGTTTTGAGTATTTTAACAGAAGAATTATTTTATTTCGATTTGAAACGAAAAAATTATATAAATTTTTAAAATTTGAGTTAAAAAAAAAAAAAAAAACAACAAGAGAGAAATTAAGAATAATGCATTACACGGTATTTTGCCCCAAACGAGGCCTAAGTATGTCAAATCATGGCCTAGTTTACATGTCAAATCATGGCCTAGTTTACAGGTAAAATAGATTGTTGAGAATCTGATAATCAAATATAGTAAACAAGTTGCCGACAAGGCACTATAATGACAAGTAGTTATCCCATGTGCACAAACTCACAATAATTTATATAAAACAAGTACGATATTCTATTGGCTACTGATATATATTAAGTCAACACATTTGATTTAGGCTGTGGTCTGCATCTGGATGATAATGATTGTGAAGTATTGGACTTGAAAATGTCATAAAATTGGTGCATATATAACACCTTTTCCATGTTTCCTTTTTTTTTTTTTTTTTTAAGTTCCGAAATAAGGTTGAGGAGAACATAAGGAATAATCATATGCAAATTTCCATGAAACAATTTCAAGAAGGAAAATACTTATAAAAAAAATCGAGAAGGAAAAAAAAAAAAAAACAAGAAAAGGATCAACCATGTTCAATTCCAAAGCTAACACTACCTTGTGATGTTCAACCATGGCTTGCCCCGTGACAAGGAAATAATTTTACATGTAAAGTGCTTGCAAGTTTGAAGTATTGAATTTAACAATAAAGGTTACATGATTAATACAAGGTTAAACTTGCAACTACAAGCCTAAGAAATGAATTAAGCACTTAATTTTCGTCTTGTTGTTGTTGTTGTTTTTTGCCCCCTTTAATTTTTTGTTGTTTGGTATGATTACATAATACACTTGTTTTACTGAATAATTTTTCTTTGAGGAGTCGTTTCAATGATTAATACATTCGATTTATTTAATTTTATTTTTGCTACCGAGACAAACAAATTTAAAAACAAGCCTGCAGATGAATCCAACCTCACTCACTTTAGGACCTCACTGATGTCAAGGCCTTGCTACTCATCCTTATCGAGGCCACAACAAGCATTGATCCTAAGGATCTGGCCATAGCAAAGATCCAACCACATCTAGTTGAAGGGTAGTCGAGGTTGAGAAATCATCCGAATCAAATAAAATTTGACCTGTTGTCGAGTTTGAGGTCGAGACTCAATTAGGGTTCAAGCGGTCATCATGACTAGGACACCAACACTGGAGCTCCGAAGTTCATCTAATTGCGAGAGCTATTTTATCTCCGTGTGTGTAGAAACTAGAAGTATTTTTCTTGTATTATTATATAGTTCATTCTTTTTGTAAATAGACTTTGCATTATTCGAATTAAATTAAATACTTCAAAACATAATTGAGATAAACTATTTTGCTAATCATTTCTTTTGAAAAACCCTAACAAACAGATATATATATATATATATATATATATGTATATATGAGCACTATTTTAAGTTGAATGTGGCCAGCCTTGATGAACCGGATCTCCCCTCACCAACCATGAATGAATCTCAAAAAGGGCAAAAAAATACAAGCAAAAAAGGAAAAAAAAAAAAAAAAAAACTTTTGGAATAATCAGTAGGTAGGGGCCACAAACAATTATGTGCCTCCATGTCCACCAAAGGCATCCCCTAAAACTACCCATTTTTTATTTTTATTTTTAGGGGGAGTTTGGTTCTTCATCTCCACTCAAATTAAACTGTACTTTTTTTATCATATTTTTTATCTTTTCTGAAAAAATTTTTTGTCTTTTCTGAAAAAGTCAACAAAAATTACTATTCAAACTTAAAATTTCAACTCAACTCAAACTCAACTTGTGCACCAAACAGGCCCTTATTTTTATATTTCCCCTCTTTCCCAAGTACCAACGACCGAGACTTTGGCCAACAAAGTATAGCTCTTCCAATCTCGACATCGGATATTCTTTTAGACACCAAATAAGAACAACTATTTTGCATTTTGCTTAGCCACCACCTCCCTTATTTTCCTTTCCATGATTGCATACAGCCATACACGTCCTTGTCACAATACTTCCCACCATTTTCAAAATATTATAAAATCCAACTATTGTAGGACGGATTTTTTCTATACCATACAATTAAACAAAACACATCTCAAATTTCAACGACTCAGATTGATTTGATCATTATCTAATGTTCAGTCCATCGAATATTATAATAAGAAGGCCTAACTTAAACCTTTCCAAAAGTTTAAAATCTCTCTCTTTCTCTTATAAGTCCAACTGATATAAATTTTTTTTTTTTTTATATCTGCTCAGCTGTCTCTCTTTTTTGACAAATGTCTGTTTCCGAGATATCTGATAACTCACCCTCCTCGTCCTTGTACGAGAAGAACGTCTTATCTCCGTTGAGAGTTCAGTTCGTGGCCAAATCAACGTCGGACGGGCTTCTCAGCAAGTTCTTCGACGCCACGGAATACGACTTCGACTACGAAAAGAGCGGGCTCTGGTCCCCTCCGGTGCGGCGCAGCGTGTTCCTGAGCTCCCCCGGCAGGATATTCACCGAGCAAGAAATGCTTGCCAAGCTTAGAAGTGTCATGGAAGCTCGTAATAAAAACAATGGTAGAAAATATCAAGTCTTTCGCAGAGTACGTACTTGCTATTCTTCTTGTTATTGCTATTAGTGTTAGTTTTCTTTAATTCTCTCTAAAATTTGTGAATTTGAGAGTGAGAGTGAGAGTGAGATTGAGACATATTGTGAATCGAAAATTCGCCTTTTTTTGGTGTAATTGAAGGGATGTCTGTAATCTGTCTTGGTATTCTATCACTGTGAATTGTTGTTTGGAAAAAAAATATATACAGATTTAGAGTAGGAAAGAAGGAGCGGAAAAAAAAAAAAGAAAAAAAAAAGAGAGAGAAATGAGAGCCCCACGGTATGATGTAAATGTTTCTGGTGTGAAAGGGAAAAAAAGAGTATATTTCGAGGACCCTTTTTCCTTCTCGTTCTCACCTTTTCATTCTCTTTCATTATGCATTAATACTTTCTTGGATTCTTTTCCTTTCAATTTCTCTCTCCCTCCCTCCCTCTTTTCATTCTCTTTCACTATGCATTAATTCAAATCAAAATTTTGTTTGCATACTTTTCAAGGCTTAAGTCCCTTTGCTAATTTTATGTCATTCAATGAGTTTTGTATGTAAATAAATTAACAAGGATATTGGACAATCACAAATTTTGTTTTATCAATTCTCACATTTGTTCCCCAGGTATAGTTGTTGTACACCACTAATTGTGCCAAAACAAATGCTAAATAGATTCACCAATTGTGGAAAGAAAAAATTGACAATACAAAAAAAATAAATGATAAAAAAAAAACTTGGAAATTGTAAAAGAATAAAGAAACAACTTGGAACGAGAATTCCGTATAGTAGAGCATGAGAAAATACTATACGGGTAGGGCACGATTACAAACTATACCAATTCAAAAGAGTAAAAGGAGCAATTGATGGGTATCTGATAATTCATAACTGTGTTTATTGATAAAATCTTTTTTTTTTTTTTTTTTATATCCTACCGCGAGAGATTCCCGACAAACGCAACATTATGGGTTTTTGGTTTTCCACAGAAGTAACAGAAACAGCGTTCAAGTGTCACTCACAAGTCACCAGCTTTGGGTCGTCCAACACCTGCAATGGGGAAAGTTGGGGAAAGTTCTGCAAATGCAAGTACATGGCACCAGATTTGTGTCTTGTTTTTCATGGGCCTGAAAAAATGCCCATAAAGCTGATTGAGATTTGGCCTCTAAAGATTATCCAGTTGTGAAGAAAAGCCTCGGGTTTTTTTTTTTTTATTTTTTTTTAAGGAGTACAACTACTAGGGGATTATGGAGCTGTAGAAGGACAGACCAAAACTTAATTGCTTTTCAATGGTCTGCAATTGCAGAGAGTCAGAAATCAGAAGAGCCAAACCAGAGATAGGCAGAGCTCTCGATCTGCCCTGCCGCTCACAAGACAAACTATGCCCTGTTTCCCTCCCCCTATTCACATTCACACCTTTGCAAAATCAAAAACCTCCAAACTCTTGTCTGTCAGTACTTGCACTGTGCTGACTGTTGAAGAATGATTCAAAAGTAGTAGGTCCACGTTTTGTGTCAATAAGTCCTAGTATCTAGGAAGTTTGTTTATTATTTCTATCTGATTTGTTAAGTGGGATTGGCAGCCCACGTTTAAGATCTTTTTTGTTATTTAGTGGTTATAGGAAGTTGTTCACGTGCCTACTTTATCGCTATGTAGTTGAGATAATTGAATAAAGTTAGTTTCTTTTGTAAGCCTATATATAGGCCCCTATTGAAGTTAATAAAGTATCAGAACAATTCAGAACTCTTTTTCTCTTTTTCTCTATTTTTTAAAGATAACTTTATCCTCTTCCCAACAAATTTGGTATCAGAGCATTAAAGTGTCCTGGTGAGTGTCTCGGTGAGTGCTAAACACATTGAGTTGAGTGAAAGGCAATGGCAGTCAATGGAAGTACCATGAGCGTTTCTCAACCTCTCATTCCCATTTTCAAAGGAGAGTGCTATGAGTTTTGGAGTATCAAAATGAAGACTCTATTCAGATCTCAAGACCTTTGGGATTTGGTAGAGAGCGGCTATGACGACGTGGATGCTGATGAAAGCCGGTTAAGGGAGAACAGGAAGAAAGATTCAAAAGCATTGTTCATCCTTCAACAGGCAGTTCATGACACGATTTTCTCAAGAATAGCAATAGCCACCACTTCAAAGGAGGCATGGGAAACACTGCAGAAAGAATTTCAAGGCTCTTCAAAGGTAGTAGCAGTAAAACTTCAGACTCTCAGAAATGAGTTTGAAACCTTGCTTATGAAGGGTAATGAAACGTTGCAAGATTTTTTGTCCAGAGTAATTTCAATTGTTAGTCAAATGAGGTCTTATGGAGAAAAAATTACTGATGCAATTATTGTTCCCAAAGTTCTACGAAGCCTGACTCCAAAATATGATTATATAGTAACTGCGATTGAGGAGACTAAGGATCTCTCTGTTTTTTCCTTTGATGAACTAATGGGTTCTTTGCAAGCTCATGAGGCAAGGCGAAACAGATCAGCTGAGAAGAATGAAGAAAAGGCATTTCAAGCTTCTCAAGTGAAGGCAGAGACAGAAAAAAAGGAAGACTTTGCTGGAAGAGGACGTGGAAGAGGAGGCTTTCGTGGTAGAGGACGTGGCAGAGGTAGAGGAAGAGGTCGTTCTGATGGACAAGAGAGGCAGTTCGTTGGGGACCAGAAATGGAACAAAAGTTCTGTTCAGTGCTACAATTGCAAAAAGTTCGGGCATGTGAAGGCAAATTGTAGACAAGGCTCACAAGCAAATTATGTGGAAGAAGAAAATGAGGAAAGTAAGTTATTTATGGTTCACTCCCATTCTAACGAAGTCCAAAATGATGTTTGGTTTTTGGATAGTGGATGTTCAAACCACATGACTGGTAGTAAATCACTGTTTAAAGAGCTTGACGAGTCACAAAAGATGCAAGTCAGACTTGGAGATAACAAGCAGATTCAAGTTGAAGGCAAGGGCACCGTTGCTGTGAAGACTAGCCATGGTAAAGTAAAACTACTTTCCAATGTTTTCTTTGTTCCTAATCTGGCACATAGTTTGTTAAGTGTTGGGCAGCTGATGACGGGTGGTTATGCAATTTTGTTTGATAATGGAGCATGTGTTATTAATGACAAAGAGTCTGGGCAGTCCATTGTCAGTGTACAAATGACAGAAAACAAGATGTTTCCACTTAGAATCTCTAACGTGGAAAATCAAGCTCTTATTGCCAGTGAGAAGAATGAATCCAAGATGTGGCACTTGAGATATGGGCATCTCAATATCAAAGGGTTGCAGCTTTTAAGTCAGAAAGGTATGGTCCGTGGATTACCTCAAATTAGCTCTCTTGATTTATGTGAAGGGTGCATTTATGGAAAACAGACAAGAAAGCCTTTTCCAAGTGGACAATCTTGGAGAGCTTCTGAATGTCTTGAGCTAATTCATGCTGACTTATGTGGGCCTATGAGAACTACGTCACTTGGTGGGAGTAAGTATTTTTTGCTCTTTACCGATGATTGTAGTCGAATGAGCTGGGTTTATTTTCTAACAAACAAGTCGGAGACTTTTGAGAATTTCAGGAAATTTAAGGCACTTGTGGAAAAGCAGAAAGGTACTTTAATAAAGACTCTCCGCACGGATCGAGGTGGTGAGTTTTTATCTAAAGAGTTTAACCGCTTTTGTGAAGAGCATGGCATTCACAGGGAGTTGACGGCACCTTATACACCGGAGCAAAATGGAGTAGCTGAACGAAAGAATCGAACGGTTGTAGAAATGGCTAGAAGCTTGCTAAATGCTAGAGGACTCCCGAATCTTTTTTGGGCTGAAGCAGTGGCAACATCTGTCTACTTGTTGAACATTTCTCCGACAAGGGCTGTCCTAAATCAAACACCATATGAGGCATGGCGAGGTAGAAGACCATCGGTAAGCCACTTAAGGATCTTTGGTTGTATTGCCTATGCTTTGATAAGTTCTCAAGTTCGTCATAAACTTGAGGAGAAATCTGAAAAATGCATTTTTGTTGGATATTGCAATCAATCCAAAGCATATCGGTTATATAATCCTCTTAGTGGCAAATTGATTATAAGGAGAGATGTAGTTTTTGATGAAGATGCGAGTTGGAATTGGAATGGAAAAAATGAAGAGACTCAAGTTCAGATCTCAACGGAGAGCGAGACTCCAACAACTGAAGGTGTTGAATCTGTTCCCGCAAATTCTCCTACTCCTTTCGGGTCACCAGCTTCCTCACCATCAACTTCAAGAAGTAGCAGCTCATCTTCTTTACAGGAATCATCTGATGAAATGCCTCCTACAAAGTTTAGATCTTTGAGAGAGATCTATGAATCTTGTCAATTTGCTTTATTTGTTACAGATCCTACAACATTTGAAGAAGCAGCAACAAAGGAAGAATGGCGGAATGCAATGAAAGAAGAGTTAATGGCGATCCAGAAGAATGAAACATGGGAGATGGTGGATCTACCTGAAGACAAGAATGCAATTGGTCTCAAATGGGTGTTCAAAACAAAATATCATGCTAATGGAACCATTCAAAAGCACAAGGCTCGGCTCGTGGCTAAAGGATATTCGCAACAGCAAGGTATTGATTTCGAAGAAACTTTTTCTCCGGTTGCTCGATTTGAAACTGTGAGAGTTGTCTTAGCATTGGCTGCACAACTACATTGGCCTGTTTATCAATTCGATGTCAAGTCCGCGTTTCTAAATGGAGACTTGCAAGAAGAAGTTTATGTCACTCAACCTGAAGGGTTCGTAATTGAAGGCAAGGAGGCAAAGGTGTACAAGTTGAGAAAGGCACTCTATGGGTTAAAACAAGCTCCACGGGCATGGTATAGCAAGATTGATGGCTACTTTCGTCAAAATGGCTTCACAAGAAGTGAAAATGAGCCCACCCTTTACGTGAAAAAGCAAGGTAGAGATGACGTTATCATTGTTTGCCTTTATGTTGATGACATTATATATATGAGCTCCTCTGATTCTCTTGTGGCTGATTTTAAATCTAATATGATGAAGAAATTTGAGATGTCAGACATGGGTTTATTGCATTATTTTCTTGGCCTTGAGGTGAAGCAAGGAATTGATGGGATTTTTATTTCGCAAAGAAAATATGCAATAGATCTTCTCAAAAGGTTCAGTTTACTCAATTGCAAACCAGCAGTTACGCCCATGAATATGAATGAGAAGTTGCAACTTGAAGATGGTACAGAGGAGGCTAATGCAAAGAATTTCAGAAGCTTGGTTGGAGGTTTGATTTATTTGACTCATACTAGACCAGATATTGCTTTCTCTGTTGGTGTAATTTCCAGGTTCATGCAAAATCCCACAAAGCATCATCTTGGAGCAGCAAAAAGGGTCTTACGCTATGTTGCTGGAACCACAAATTATGGGATTTGGTATACTCAAGTTTCGAACTTCGGCCTCTACGGGTTTACCGACAGTGACTGGGCGAGTTCATTGGATGATAGAAAGAGCACCTCAGCTAGTGTTTTCAATCTTGGGTCAGGAGCAATCTCATGGAGTTCAAAGAAGCAGGTTACAACAGCATTATCCTCTTCAGAAGCAGAGTACATTGCAGCAACTTCAGCAGCCTGTCAAGCAATTTGGCTTAGAAGAATTCTTGCAGATCTTCACCAAAAGCAAGAAGGTGTAACGGATATTTTTTGTGATAACAAGGCAACGATTGCAATGACAAAAAATCCAGCTTTTCATGCAAGGACTAAGCATATCGATATTCGCCTACACTTCATTCGAGACTTGGTTGCAAGTAAAGAAATTGTGCTGAAGCACTGCAGTACACATGAACAGGTGGCGGATGTTTTGACAAAATCACTTCCAAGAGATAAGTTCGTTTACTTCAGATCACGTCTTGGTGTTTGCAATTTTGAATCAAGGGGGAGTGTTGAAGAATGATTCAAAAGTAGTAGGTCCACGTTTTGTGTCAATAAGTCCTAGTATCTAGGAAGTTTGTTTATTATTTCTATCTGATTTGTTAAGTGGGATTGGCAGCCCACGTTTAAGATCTTTTTTGTTATTTAGTGGTTATAGGAAGTTGTTCACGTGCCTACTTTATCGCTATGTAGTTGAGATAATTGAATAAAGTTAGTTTCTTTTGTAAGCCTATATATAGGCCCCTATTGAAGTTAATAAAGTATCAGAACAATTCAGAACTCTTTTTCTCTTTTTCTCTATTTTTTAAAGATAACTTTATCCTCTTCCCAACACTGACGCTTTAACTCAGCAAGCAAAAAGTTTGGTTTTTTTAAGCATGCGTTTCTCAAGAGAGCGAAATGGAGCTTTCATGAACATCGCTCTCCCTCGTTCTTCACTTTTTCGATTCCGTTTGAATCATAGTTTCGATGTACTTGGCACTCAACATTTGATTCAAATTTACTTTTCAAATCTATTATCTAAACGAGGGTTTAATATAATAAGAATTCGATGTTAAACATAGGGAAAAAAAAAATACCATACTGGTAATGTAATATATTGAATCCACATATTTTCATTAAATTCAACCAGTTTTACATATTTTTTCAATTTGATAACGAGAAAATTATTATATCGTTGATAGAGTATTTTGAATCAACAATCGGTCATTTTTGTATTTTTCTTTCACTTTGATGTGATTTTAACCATCTCAATGTCTAAAAAACACTATTTATAATGGGCACCTTGTCATAAATGGTTCAATATAAATTTTGGAGAATGAGAAAAATCTTCCATCGGTGGAACACTGCTAAAGGACATCAACAATGTCCAACACAACATATCAATAAAAAGGTAAGTCCCATAATATATGGTATTATCTCATCATAAATAGGACTAATTTTCTATTAATTATGATATTTAACACCTCTTATGTCCCCAAAAGCATTTTTTCTATTGATAGGCTCTATTTTTTAATCATCAAATATGTATCAGGTTTTATTATATTTGCATACGTTTTCACTTTAAAATGTGATTTCAGAAAAATACATCATAAATCGGGATCCTATCATTAAGGGCTCCTTGAAATTTAAGTAGAAAAATAATAGAAACACAGCATACTGATGCCGAGAGCCAAGCTGTGTCTGCAGGAACTTACATAGGGAAACTAGGCCCACCTTACAAAGAGAGAAGAAAAGAAACAGAGTGAGAAAGTTACAGAAAACAGGAAACTTCCCACGTAATAGGAAGTAGGAACCATTCAATGGTATTACTAGATTTTCCTAAGTTGGCATTAATGACTGACTTCTTTTTCAACATATTACCGTATCAATACCACCGCTGGACTTGGTATCTGAGCAAAGGCTAACCACGAACAAGAAAAACCACACCACAGGCCTTGGAATTGTAAATGTGACTTTTTATCAATTTGTTGGTAGTAACACCAATGGAGTTTTTGCAGTATTAGTGAAGTCTCCTTAAATTGGCCATTACGTGAGTAGTTTAAAAGAACAGAGAATAATCGGAACACCGAGAACCTACATTACCGCGGGAATAGTCTTATGTTACAGGTTGTAAATTTTTGACGTGAACATTTATAGTTCAAACCATTGAAAAGTTAATTCAGTGGCTAAAACTGTTGTTCATAGCATATAAACTCCCAATCTTATAGAAATCTTTTGATAGTAATACCTGAGAAGCTTATATACATTAAAAAAGGAAAAAAATAAAAATAAAAATAAAAACTCTGCAGTTAGTGAATTTACATTACAAAAAAGCTAAAGATCCACATTTGATCAAGTGTTCTGTTCTAACATAAACCTATAGCTTTCTCACTCATCATCAATTATGTGTTTGAATTACAAAACTCTCCTCTGTTCCTCTATTGCCGGTATTTCCTGCAATTAAAGCCAAGAAAGAGTATTTACTTTAAGGTTAATCACTTTTTAATGTTTTTTTTTTTTTGGTTACATAAAACAATCAACATAAGTTAAAAGCATAAAAGGAGAACATAGATCTCATGAGAGAATTCTAAGATAGCATATGAAAAAATAATTTACGAGTAGGACACAGTTTTTAACCATGAGATCTTTATCAACTTCATTTTTTAAGCTAATACAATTCTGATATAATCTCAAGGTCAAAAATTGTATCCTGCTAGTAGGGCATTCCGTACCATAGTATAGAATTCTCCAATCACATTTAACACAATATATAGTGAGAAGAAGACCTGCTATGCATTGCGAATTAGACCGGTAAGGGACTTTGTTCTAGGGCTTCTTTCCCTGTAATTTCATCCTTCAAATTCTTAAAGTAAATATTGTAATCCTTCTCTGCGGGTGGATTTTCAGGGTCCACTGTAAAAGGCTGACTAAACGGTATGACACTCGTTACCTGTGAAGAAAATACAAGTTCGTGAAAAATATTCCAAGTTGAATTACAACCAACAAAGTGAAAAGAAGTGGAATTTCTTAAGTGAAACTACATGGGAATCATTATTTAGCAGAAGTCAATGTAATGAAGTAGAACAAGGTAAAAAGTTCTCACACTTTTAGCCGCTAATCTTTTCTTTGTTCATAACAGACTGTCATGATTTCTGATTCAAACAAGACTTGACAGCACTAGAATTGCTCACCGGCACTTCTTAATCGAAACAAAGAAAGCGCTATCTAAAACTGTTGTGTTTACCACAAGGATTTCAGAAATTCCTACTAATTCAAATCTTTTTCTTCTCTCTCTTATCATGAAAAGCAAAATCGGTAAAATGATGTTTCTTAGTGATGTTTAAAATACAGATGTTAAGAAGTTTTCCTAGTAAAGGTGTTAAGAGAGTAACCTCAAATGTCTTGTCAAGGGCATATGGGCTATCTAGAGCGGCGATACAAATAAGCGCAATCTCTTCTCTTGATACCTTACCCTGTATGCATTAAAGAAACAGGAATTATCCCCATAAGAACGTCAGTATCTCTAGCCAAGTGCTCATTTACCAAAGAATTTATTTAACAA
Organism: Ficus hirta; assembly: GCA_038430175.1. Lineage (NCBI taxonomy): Eukaryota > Viridiplantae > Streptophyta > Magnoliopsida > Rosales > Moraceae > Ficus > Ficus hirta. Next base: position 11,295,801 of record CM076589.1, read on the forward strand.
CGGTTCATATTGGACGGTTGAATAAGAAGAGATTGAACAAACATCTGATCTAATACCGTGATATTGTCTCCTTGATCAAAAATAAGATCTGCTCCAGCAGGCTCCTCAGTTAATGCACATGGCCTCACAATCGCATATGGAATTCCGCTTTCCCGTATCAAATCCTCCCCCTACAGTAAAAATCCACAGTTCGAAATGAAATGCAGGGCTTACATTTTGGAATTTGCAAAACTTTTGCATGTGCTTTTCTTCTATAAAATGACCAGGAACAGACAGCAAACAAGTAGAAGCTAAAAACTATCTTACATAAATAGATACCAACCGATAATATAATATGAAATAACAGGTCGATTGAGTAGACATATGATAATTAGAACTAAACCTTCAATTTAAATGTCAAGATAAAGCCCAAATCCTTGTTCAAGCGGACAGCGGGTGGTTGTTTACTTAGATCAATTCCTGGTCTGTCAGGTCGAGTAACTCCTGCAGCGCTAACATGTACAAGCCTGCAAGAAAACACAACCAATACCAAGAATTTTAAGAGAAAATTCCAACAGATATAAATTCCAATAGATACCAACCGATAATATAATATGATATATAATTTTACGAAAAGTCGACAACGTGAGGTATTGTTATACCTAGGGGTTATAGGATCCTTTATATATGCCCGGATGCTTGATACCGGAAGCTGAAATGCACCTTCCACAAACGTCGGATTCAGTTTCCCATCGTATTCGAACTTGCTGAACATAAGCTGCAATGATTTTGATCCGACATAAGTAACTACTGAAGTGATATTAAACCAGGAAAGACGGGCAAAAGTAGTAATGAAGAGGAACATGCCTGGAATGATACAATTTTTTTTGGGTCAAATGGAGGAGCACCAAATACAGTTTGTGCTCGAAAAACTGGCCTCAAAGACGAAAATGGCAGGCGCACCTGAAAATGAAGCCATAATAAGAGAGAAAACTTCACAGCCTGCTAATCAAGAGTCATGATTTTACTTACTGATTGCCACTGGTCTTTTACAGTATCAAAGGCTGCTGTATATGCAAGAGCGTCCCAATCAGTGCTAGTCCGAATCATGAATTTATAACGTTGACCATCGCCTTTAAGACGCAGTTCCAGACCATCATATGCAGAGAGATCCTCAGGTACTAAAAAATTCTGTGAACAAATAAAAAGGTCAATATAAATAAATAGATGCCTTGCTTAGCATCAAATAGTCCGGTAACAAGCATTCAATGGATGTGAATTATATCAAAAAGACCAAACTAAGAAAAGAAAACCTTTGCTGTTTACCTTTGTTCTGACACTAGCAAAGCCACCATTGTTTGTGGTCGAGACAACACCTTAAGAAGACACGCCAAATAGATCACTGTATTAGCAGCTGTAATTCCCAAAAGAAAAAGAACAAGACAAAGCAAGAAAGTAATATGAAGATTGAGAATTTTCGTGAGTCTGACAAGAAGAAACCTTTAAAAATCCCAGTTGGCCGTCCATTTTCACCGCCAGTTTGGTCAATCTGAAATGCACTTTCACTAACTCCACCCATGACAACATCATCCAAAGCTCCCCAAGCAAGTTCCTTGTAATTATTACCTACAAATTATAAAGGGAAAAATTCAGTTCATGACCAAATTAACTAAAAACTATACAATGCACATTCAGAACTCCTGACCAAATTTCGCATAAGAACTCATTTACTTGAATGTCTTCAACAGAATTTTGGAGCAAACGAATGGCATTAACTAATAGTAATGTAATTCAATATCGACATCAAATAACATCTTCAAATTCAACAATACTTCTTTTCATATTTCTTTTCCATATATCCTTTAAACTTGTATTCTCCATCATCTTCTCCAAAGGTCCTATTTGCGCCCAAACACAAACACACACACACACACACAAAACTTCTGCGTATTTCATTCGGCAGCATGGATGGTGAGAATGGTTTCCATAAGTGGACAAGTGTACCCTCAAAGCCGAAAAGCAGTTCACCATTTCGAAGTCCAACGCTCTTCTTCACAGCATTGATTAAATTTTTCATCCCAATGTACTCCACCTCCTCAGGTGAAGGCCCCTTAATCTGCATTTATCAATTAAACAATGCACTTACCAAAAGTTTATCCAGCTAGCTATTTAATTGCTAAAAGTATTCTAGTAACAAATTAAACTTAGCATTCAGAAATAAGCAGAACCCCAAGTATACAAAGTAGGCTATGAGTTCGTCACCTCTGGTTCGAAGAATTTGATTCCCTGTAACCACAAAACATATCGATGTCATGCAACTAAGATACGAAGAAAACACAGAGTGATACACACCGACAATGAGGAAATCCAAACAAAGTTTCAGAGAAAGGGATGTCTTTTCTCTCCCCCCCCCCCCCCCCCCCTTTTCTTTTTCCTTCTCCATTTTAAATCATAGTTCAATCTCTACCAACATTTGAAAGCAAAAGATATGAATATTGTGTTATCTAACAATGTTTATAAACTTACTTGACTGTATTTTGCTCGATCAGGAGTGTCGCCTTCTTTTGGTCCAACAATGACAGAAACAGCATTGATGATCTTCCTCACTCCTTTGAAGTACTCAGGGACCAGAGTACTTTCCCTCGTAATGTCTCCAACTACCTGATTTTTTTTTTAAATTTGGAAAAAAGATAATTACCCTCAACGAGATGAATAAGAAAAAAGAAAAGCAGAACTATATTCTCACATAGAAAGGATAAACCTTCAAAGTTGACTAGCTCACCAAGTCAATGTCCGGGCCTAGAATCTTTCTTGCCTTCTCTTCGTTTCTCACCTGGGAAAGAAAACATTTCCTGATTCTTGTTCTCTAAATTGCTAAACAACAGGAAAGCAGCTATATGTCGAGTGTCACAAAGGAAGTGAAAAATACCAATGCTTGGACCGGCAATCCTTTCTTCCTTAAGATGTCAACTACTCTTCTACCCACACCGCCCGTTGCTCCAGCTACTAAGACAATGCCAGAGGTTTCCATCTTTTCTGGTTTACTAGGAGATGGACCGGATATTTTCTCGATCACAAATTCAAGGAACTAAACAAATAATAAGCTCTTGTTAGCTGTGGCATAAAAATATTTACGCGTTTTGTAAGAGAGAGTCTGAAATGAAAACTTAATCTGACCTTAGCAGGAGATGGAGGCCCGTTAAAGAAATAGAACGTTTTCAAAAATCTGCCCAAGTCCCAACTTTGGTTTTGAGCTTCTGCTGATATTATCCCTCTATATGATCTCAGAGAAAGAGAAACCGAGTTTGGTTGGTAAAGAAAGAACTTCGGTCTGTGGTTAAGTTGAAGAAATGGTTTAGGAAGCGGAGAGGACAGGATCCGAGGATGTAAAGACCTGGTAGAGAGATTTCTACAAACAGGTGATGAAGAACCCTGCAATTGCAATCGATAGAAATATACGAATTGAAGCAATCACGAATCCAAATATGTCGAAACAAAATATCCCAGTAAACTTTTCGTATTTCTACTCAACTATACTACTATAAAAAGAACTACAAATACTCAGTTCCCATTGCTAATCAGTAGAGTAACCATGTAGCAAATTGTTTTGGTAACGTAATACCATTGTTTATCCTATGATATTCTTTCCTGCAACACACTTGATCACTAAAATCCTAAAGAAATACACACTCACACACGCAAATAAATAATCACAAAATTCAATCTACCCACATAAGAACTTCAACATTACTGTTGGAGCAGGTTTCTTTCTGTTCTTCACAAAAAAAAAAAAAAAATGAAAATGAAAATAACGAATACCCATTTCATATGACAGAGGACAAAAGTTCAACGAGGAAATAAAAATTTTAAAAAATGATTCCCAGAAGCTTGGAAGGCTCAGAACATACAATTTACGTAAGAAAACAGTTACAACAATAAAACCCATTTCCAAAATCCGATGTTCTAACTAACAATGGTCGACTTGGACTATCCTCAGCATCAGAATTGCTAAAAGAATTTGCCAAGAAAATTTTGAGCAAGCTAATAACAGAGAATAAAAAACAGAAGTAACTAAAGAGTGGTCAGGCTTTGTAATGTTTACCTGAAGAATGAAGATGGACGGTGACACAGGAGGTGGTAGCTTCACAGAAGCGCATTCCATTTTTTCCAATGAAAAAAAGAAAGAGAATTTTTCTAGGCTTTACAAACTTTTTATTTGGCATATATATATATATATATGTTGCTGATATTTTGTATGTAAAGAGTAAATATAGGCCACACAAAACCGGGCCTAAAAGTTGCTCTTCTAGAACTCTTCTCGTGTCTAGAACAGGCTGAACGAGCCATGTTGTCACACACTGGATAATTGGTCATCATTTAGCTAATGTTTTTTTTTTTTGGGTGGAAATTTAGCTAATATATTTCTGTGTAGACCTTTTCAGCTACAAATTTCTACCAAAAAAAAAAAAAAAAAAAAAAAACCTTTACGGCTACAAATATTGCATAGAGGTCAGGTACTTTGGCATGACTTTTTTTTATTTTTTTTGGGGATTATTCTCATTTATGTTTTTAAAGTTTAAGATCTTTTTACATTATTCATTCGGCCTTTAAAAGTTCTCATTTTATCATTTTACGATTTTAATTTTGAATTAGTCTTACTTAACACACTTTATTGGAATTTCAGTTGAGAACGGACGAAAAAAAAAAGAATTAAGTGCAATCATTCGGTCTTTTCATGTATATTTTATAGAAATCCCGGCGGAAGGAATTTTTAACGTTATTATTGTAATTATAAAGATTTTAATTTAACTTAACCTTTCTTATAGTAGTACTAAAGTATAAAACAATAGATAATTTTACTAACGGTTTAAAGTTCGAGAGGTATTATTATTAACTACTAAAAGTTTAAGGGGCATAAACACCGGTTTTCAAAGTTTAGGGAGTTAAGTTATATGAATATTAAAGTTCATGAGACAAAAATAAAGTTTATCTTTATTAAGTTACACATTAATTGTTATCATGTCAGTAATTTCATCTATTTAACTGAAAAATAAGGATAACATTTCATAGTTCAGAGAGCAAAGTTACAAGAGCACTAAAATTCAAGAGCAAAAATGAAATTCGTCCTTTTTAAATTTTAATGGGGGTTATATGTTAATTTTTAATTTTTGATAAGGGCGAAATAGAAAAAGTAAAAAATTTTCAAGAAATAAAAAATAAATAAATAAATTTTTGGGTGCCCGACCTTTAACACCTCGTCACCTCCGCCACTCTCCATTCTAATGCATTGAATGCAGAACCAAAATCTTCGGTGTAACATCAGTTGGTATTGCATACTAAAAAGCTTAAAGTCTGTCAATGGCTGAATGACATAAAATGTAAGGCTTTTTCATCCATCCTTACCCCATGAAAAAATTCACTTCGGAAATTGAGTTGTGATAGAACCAGCCTTTCATTAGGGGTGAAACCCCCATTCAGTCATATATGACTCCGCCCCGACATTCAGTTACTGTCCTATCCTGTAATTTCATATACATAAATGTGTGCAATTGGTAACTTTTCAACAACTTGAAGCTTGCAATTGACAAAATAGACATTTAACTGTTTTGGAAGTAATGGATTAAAAAAAAAAAAAAAAAACTTCGAAAGAAAAAGGACAAGAATGCAAAGAAGAAACCTTTACTAGACGGAGGCATTAACAAAGAGCCAGAACCAGATTAACCAACCAAACTTCTTTGCATCACCAGTACAAAATAATGCCAAGGAAATCATGATATTACAACAAAACAGCTTATAGTTAAGGGGCTGCAGCTCACTTTTCCTTGGGGTGTTCTATAATATATGATTAAAGAGAAAGGAACGAAACTACTGGTGATAGTGGTATAATGGTTGAGGAGGTTCTATTAGAGTCTTTGCTTCCATCAAGACAGAGGTTCGAGATCAGGATCCTTGACCATCCTATCAGTGGTCCCAGTCATGGTCCCAGTCGTGTTCTATAATATATGATCAAAAAGAAAGAAACGAAACTACTGATGATGGTGACATGATAGTTAAGAAGGTCCTATTAGAGTCTTCGCTTCCATCAGGTCAGAGTTTCAAGATCAGGATCATTGATCATCCTATCAGATCCCAGTTGACAATCATTCCGTTTCCCTACAAAGCTATGCCTACAAGTACAACCACGTACACCTTAATTTGAATTCAAAAAAGGTAAATAAAATATTCTTAATTCTTTGTGAAGCAAAACGACGAGGTGTAGTGCACAATTCGTCCCCAAGTTTTAAGACAAAAACTCCCAGATTTCAATCTGGAAAACAACTATTGGTGTCTCTAGTTTACTTGTTAAACTATTTCGAATATATATCCAGCATAGAGATTAGTTAATGTTAATATTTTATTATCTTGTTTATTCCAAAGCACAAAATACAGATTTGCTGGTATTATACGAAATTCATATCATGTTTTTACTGAGTTTTCCATGACCTACCCATACGATACTACGGTGGAACCGAAGGAACAAACTTGTGTGAACATGTTCAGAAAAGATATTTAGAGAATTGAACAAAACATTATGAATTCTGAGACCTTTTATTTGATATAACTGAGTAATTTCAAATAAATAAGCGAATATTTTTTAGACCTATTGATCTTATGGGTATTTCAGTCTGTTCTTTCTTATAATCTCCTCTTACCTTGTATTTGGAACTTCTCATTTAAAATTGTCTCTTCACCTTGTACCTGGTTAGACAAATTGGACAAATGACAACCAATCGGTTCCAAGAACAGTACATTTTACAGACGGCTCAGTGGCGCATTTCATATTTTTTTCACAATAGAACAATTGATGATATTTCAACTTTTGGATGCGGATTTGGCTTTGATTGCATTTCTGCAACTAATGATATCTGCTATATTGTTGTCCTATTCGTAGATTCGTAGAGATGTCAAATGGCACGAATCCAGCATGGCATGACCAAGTAGTTTGGTCAGCAAACTCACCATTTGCCGGATTTGGTACTAAGGTTGTATTTGGGGACATGTTTTCAAAAGTTTTTTCTAAATATTTTTTTATCTTTTTCCTCCAGTTTTGCTATTGATTTTTTCAAACATTATCAAAAAACTTAAATTTTAAAAGTCTATAAATTTATCATTTTAAGTCGAAATAAGATGATTTTTTTAAAATAATAATAAATTTTGAGATGAACAAAACAAGATCTATATTATTAATTTTGATCTAAATACATTTTAAATTTTTATATTTTTTTTACTTTAAACAGTTTATCTTAAACCATCACTGATCTCTAAAATATCGTACCTCAATTTGGCCTTGTGAACTTTGGACACCATTCCCCAAGGACAAGTAGTAACAACAATTTTCACTCTCACAATAGAAAGAGGAGTTAAAAAAGAACTGCGTTTGCCGGGAGTCGAACCCGGGTCTATTGCTTGGAAGGCAATTATCCTAACCGTTGGACTACAAACGCCGTTGCTGGTATTTTTTGCATGTAAATAAGATCTTAAATTCGGGAGAATACTCCCTGTTAATTATAATTTTATATATATATATATATATATATATATCAAACCTTCTAAAGTTATTCCGCTCCTGCCAAGCAATCAAATGATGGAAAAATAAGGTCAGTTAGTATGATCCACTACCACATTGTTACCTTATTTTAAAGATTTTGTAGTCGATTTGTCCATAAATTATATGTGTGTGTTTTTGTTTTCCTCCAGATTATGAAAAATAGAAAAGATGCATGCAATAGATAATGTTTTAATATCTAGAGTGTATATATAAAACGGATTTGAATGAGCTTTTACAGAGGTGATGTTGGGCCAAGCCTTGTTCTGATTGGATCAAGGACTCCCTAATGCTTGGACTCCTGTTGTACCATCACCAACATGAGGGACCAATTTCAGCTGAACACTTCTCTATGTGTCTGTAGCTGCAATATTATACATAGAGAGGAGGTATGTTATTGTTGTTGATTTATTTATTATTTTCATATAAGCCATAGAGAGAGAAACAAACATTTAATTGCCCAACAGTTAGCTTGGTTAGATTCAACTATACCAAAGGAAGTTGAATGTGCTATTGGGAAAAAAACAAAAAACAAAAAACAAAAAAAACAAAAAAAAAATAAAAAATAAAAGGGGGAGAGAAAGAGAGAAAATTTTATATAAACAAAAACAATTTGGAGAAATCATTCTCTCTAGCAGAATGCTTGGCTTGGTTGTTGACTTGGTCAAAATGTTGCCTTCGTTAAGAAGTTTTGATTGCAATATCTCATTCTCAAAAAACCAAAAAAAAAAAAAAACCAAAAAAAAAAAGAGGAAAAAAGAAAAGAAATCTGAAAATTCATTCCAAAGGGCCATATATCCATTAGAAGGATGGTTTTTATTTTGTTATTTTATTCCAAAAATTTTTGAAGCAACATGTGATATCGATTTAGACTGAGTTGATTGACACATTATTAAAAATTCACATTGCATATGAAGATGGGATTTGGGTACAAAGCATTTATCGAAGTTTCCATTTTTTAATTTATTTTTTGGAAATAGAGAAATCATAATTAAAGTTATGATCCATGTAAAGTGGAACATTTGAAACACTAATTAACTTGTAGCCTTTTTACACTCTACAGGACTAAATTCGAAATCATGTATTTAATATATACCTTCCACAACAATTATGATATGAGCATATAACTAGAATAAGTGTCTCTGTTGTAAGTTTATAAAGCTTCTTTCTTTTTCTTTTTTTTTCCCCTTCTCCAATTTATTATTGGGAATGGAGAAGAAAGCACCATTGAAGTCATGATCCAAATAAAGTGAACATTTAGAACACTAATTTGTAGCCTTTTTACACTCTACAAGACTAAGTTGGAAACCATGTATTTAGATATATTTATTCCACAACACATATATATATATATTTATATATAATAGTATAAAAATAGAATAAGTGTCGATGTTGAAAGTTGATGAAGGGTATTGTGTCAAAAGGGCAATGCCTTTCGGCGACGGCAGCGGATAAATCTTGTCTCGAGACAGACTCCTCGAGGGTTGACATTAATGAATAATTCAAGGGCATTTTGCTTACTTTCTGCCCTACACTTTATTCTTTGTTACACCATTTCTTTTGTGCCGACACTACTATTACATATTCAACGCGTATATGCGCAAATTGCAATGTAAACCTCCCATATATATACATACAAATCTATATATATATATATATATAGACAGACACACACATACATACATAGATACATATATATTGACGACATCGTGTAGGCATATCCCATCTTTCTTATAGGTAAGCCTTTTGAGTCTCCTTCAATGTTGACATGTTTTATTTGGTGCTATTAAAGAGTAGTCTTCGGGAGGCCACTAATATTGTACTATATATTTTTATAAGAAACTATTTATTCGTCTATATATTATAGCTTACACACATAGAGTATGGATTTCATTTTAGTCATTAAGAAATACTTGAAGGGCACAATTAGATATATTATAATTAGATATTTTCATTAAGAAAAGGAATAGTTAGGTTATAATTGTAGTAAGGGTTTGCATGTTTGTATATAAAATTTAGTTAAGAAAAAAAAATATTAATATAAGACTTGCCCTGAGAAACAAGGCAAAGAGGATGTCCCTACACAAACCTACTAAATGATGGAATAATATCTTATAATATTCAGAGAAACAAAGTATAGTAGACCCATGAGGGCTTGTCACCCAAAATTTTTTATTTGGATATACAATATTAAAATGTTGGGGGTGTTTTCTAGTTTCTACGTACTCCTTAATTATCTCTCTCTCTCTAGAGTCTAGAGTTTGTTGCTGACTTTTTTTTTAACAAAAAAAATATATATATATTCCCTTCCAATCCCAGAATAAAATAATAATTTAAGACTTCCTATTGAGCAATACGTGACCATACCTTGTTCATCATTGACCTTACATGAATTAGATTTACATATGCATGCATATTGTAGAGAAATTTTATATCATAATATATATATATATATATACACAAAAATATATACACAATCACTCACAATGTCAAACACTCAAACTCATCAATCACCGCCAATTTTGTTATTGCAGTTATGGTTAAATAATGAGCAAAATTGTTTGCTTAGATCATGGGTGAACCGTATAATCCCCTCTACTTAAACCTATAACCACTTTAAATAATAGCAATATAATGAATTTCTCATCATTCTCTTATTTTGTCCTAGGAATAGAGTTATGGCATGTTTACTTATCAGGAGTAGGGAATAAAAGTGGGGAATGAGAGTCAATCTTTTGTTTACTTGTTCATTTTTTTTTTCCTAAAATGGGAGTAGAAATGGTGGGTCCTACACAAATTTAGGATTGATGAATGAGATTGGCAATCCCATGTCCCTCCGGATTGTGACTTTCATTCTTACTATTAATATTAAATTATCATTTTATCCTTAGTTTATTTGTAAAAAAAATTGTATTAAAAATAATAATAACTTATATTAATTATTTTTATTAATTAAATATAATATATTTTTATTAACTTAATATTATCTAAGTATCTTAATTACTAATATAACTATCTTAATTACTATTAACGTTATTAGAATAAATAAAGAACTTTTTTTTATCATAAAATATTTTTATGTTTCAATTTTTATATTTTTTATACTTTACTTATTTTAATTCAATTTTTTTTACTCTTTTTAATTTTTTTAAACAAAAAATTACACAATTTATTTTTATTACCTTAATATCATAATGATTATTTTACTTTTAATTAATAGTATGATAATAAATTAAAAATAATTAATCATTTTTTTTAATTTTTGAAAACACAATAAATAAAAAGGTATACAAGTAAATTTACAACAATTCATTTTGATTCTGGGTTTAAGTAAATGCATAATGGGATTCGTCGTGACTCTGATTTCGAATCCTAAAACAAAGTAAACAACTTATTCGGATTCCAAATCCTCACTCCGAGTCATGTCTACTCTGATGACATGTTTATTTATGTGTAATCGGAATAGGCATGAATCGGAGTGGATAGGATTCGGAGTCAGGATTCGGAATTAGAATATGTTGTTTACTTGGGTTCCAGGAGTTGAAGTCGAAATCACTGTCAATCCCATTCATATGTTTACTTAAAACAGAAATCGGAATCAGTTGTTGTCAATTTACTTATATACCTTTTTAGTTAATTTTGTGTTTTTAATTTAAATAAGTAGATTATATACTAATTATTTTAATACTAAAATGATTATTTTTTGTGCTACTAATTATAGAACTATTTTCTTGAAATATATGTTTATTTTTTAAAAACATAATGTTAAGATAAGTAATTTATATGCTAATAGTAATTATATTATGAAAATTATTTTTTAAATAAAAAAGTCAAATTTTAAGATAAATTGTTTATTCTAGTAAATATTTGAAGATTATTTTTTAAATAAAAAAGTCAAGAGATAAATAGTTTATTCTAGTAAATATTTAAATTTGTTTGAAATATAAATTTACTTAAAAAAACATAATGTTGAAATATACATCTAAAATTAAAATTTTGTTTGTAGTTGATTTATTATGGCTTACTTTTTTTTATTTTGTTAGAGCATTAAAAAAAATTTAAAAAGTAGCATTAAAAAATTTAAAAACAAATATAAAATATGATATAATCATCTTTTAAACAAAATAAGTTTCAAATCATAAATATACTAAAGAAGTTTCAAATTGGGGGTAAAGTAGTAATTTAATTTTAATATCAGGAATGGGAGTGTTAATCCGATGGGGGGATTTGGGATTGTCAATCCCCTTATTTAATCCCAAATTAGTGTGGGCTCCACACAATTTCACCTCATTCCAAAATTAAAATAAGTAAGTAAACATGAAGTTGATTTCTATTCCCCATTCCGATTCCCTATTTTTTTAAAGTAAGCAAGTATGAATTCTACTCACTCCGATTCATGTTATCTCCGATTACGCGTAAATAAATACACATTTAATTATCTAACTATACTGCCTTGATTATTAATGTTTAATTCAAATCTTTCCGCTTCTATTTAATACTGTGCAAAATCGAACTCGTATCTTTGAAACAAAATTTTAAGTCTTATCATACCTTATCTCATGACGTTTCTCGAAGAAATTGTTAGATTAGTGACACAATCTTATAATGAAATGTCATATATATATGTATATATGGATATATATATATATATATATATATGCGTGTATGATTTGACCTTTTGGTGCCAGAAAGGACTACGATATGAGCAGTAATACTCAAACTAAGACAAGATTCCTTTTCCTAATCATGTTCTTAATAAACACGTTATATTATCATATAACTAATTGTGTACATATTTCACACCACAACTTCCAGATGACGTGTTGGTTGAGTACCCCAACTATTATTTTTTAGTTTTTTTTTTTTTTTGGTAAATAACAATTATTTTTAGTTTTCAAATTATACAAAGTCAGGCCCAAAAATTAAGCTGAAAACGTATCTTAACAACCAAAAAGCTCTGCTAATCTCATTTAACCATCGTGAACCATATATCTTAACTACCAAAAAGCTCTGTTAACCTCATTTAACTATTTGTTAACAATAATCTCAACAACCAAGAAGCTCTGTTAACCTCATTAAACTATCATTTTCTTATTCATGGTGTAATAGTAGAGGAGACATTTTAGCATAACTTTGGCCAAAGAGATATGAGAAATGTATGACTTGATCAAATTGAACATTTAAGGCCACCAACAATGCATGAACAAAAAAATATTAATACTTTTCAGAACATCAACTAAAAAAATTTAGCTAATTAACATCACTTCTCTTTTATCAATAAAAAATATTGTCATGAAAATTGCCAATTTTTGTTTAAAAAATCCATCTTATATATCACATATATGTGAGTTTGTGATTATTAAAAAATGGAGAGAAAGAGCCAAATATCATTTTTTTTAAAGAGATTACTAGTGAATTATAGCATAAAAATTTAAACCAACTTATTAGTAAACAGCATGATCAGAATTGTGACCACACAATATCGAAAAAATGCTCTCATCCTTTCTCCTTTCTTTCTTTCTCTCTCCTTCTCTCTCTTTCTCTCTCTAACCTAAAAATGTGTACATGAAACTGTTATTTACTAGAAAACCATGGATTTACCCGAAAATTTAAGGATTTATCTGAAAATATTCTATAATTTCTCATCTTTTTAAAAACATATTATAAATTTCAAAAGCATTTATAAAAAAAATGTTATTTTGCTATAATATTCCTAAAATATATGAAGTATGATAATCAAACCAAAATACATAAGTGTTGTTAGGGGGTTCCGTGAGCTCTAATTCCGCAACTCGCTGCTAGTGCAGAATTAAGGGCTTACGAAGCCCCTTAATTAGCCTTTTTCTTTCAATGTATTTATCAGTGTCAATGCTTTTGATGACCAAGTAACGGTGAGAAATTACCTGATCAACATATATATCTTGGACCCGAACCTCTTTGGCTTAAAAAAGCTGGACAGCATCTTTGGTTACATGCATGGATTGTAATTTTAAAAAGGAAAAGAAACGGAAAAGCCTTTGCCTCCCCTCATTTATTGCCTAATTGGTAACCCCACAAAAGTGCCTTGTAGCCAAGTCTTGTCCATACTCGCCGGCTAACCAGGAAAAAACAATGTAAATGTTGGGACTTTTTTAATAGAAGTTGTCATAATTAATGGCTTTGAATGAAGTAATAGAAATGATGTCACTTGACTCTCCAACATATATCTATATGTCTATAACCAATCGTACATATTGCCATGGACAATTATGTAATGGATTATGGTACATTTCGTACCACATGTGAACTTATTTCACAAAATAAGCTACCAAGGACGATTTCAAATGCAGGTATTGTAAATGGGTAACTTTTTTATAGAAAAAAAAAAAAAAGTTAGGGTCATTATTTATTATATACTAATCTTTTGATTACTTTTTTAAACGTAAAATCTATTAGTGTCTTTGAATTAAAAAAATACTCGCAGTTATAGATCGAATCGTTGAAAAGATTATTTAACGATTCAAACAATAATACCTTTCGAAAAAATAAAACTACAATTTTTATAAAAAAAAATTTCCTAGTAAATTATGTATTATTTAAATTGAACTATCTTAATCACAATCCCGCTTAAGATGTAGCCAGATGTTTTAAGGACAATGTGGTGCATTTCAAGCGCCATATAGTCCAAGGGATATGATATAGAAAATTCAAAGAAAATCATTTTGCAAATTTGTGATATATACATATAAATATAATATTTGCTTATTGACAACTAGTTTAAGTTTTGTACCTTGTTTAATTGTTTTTAAGCTTGTGTTATGTGGCCGATTAGACAAGGAATGCGTAAGTGACGGCAAGGCTTTGAGGCCCACATATATTCTCATTCAAATCTCCAAAATGTGTAAAAGTAAGCTCAAGTATATATAAATCCAAGCAATAGCTCTTGTTAGTTTTTTTGTCCATTGTCTCTTAGGATGCATGGATGTGGTGTGAAGATCAAATAAAATTTAGGACCCCCAAAAAAATTAAAAAGAAAAAGAAAAAAAGAGGAGGCAATTTAATATTTGCATTCTTCATGGATGGAATTAAAAATAACAATATCCATCAATTGGTCATTTTTGTCTTATGACACATAAATTAAGTACATTATTGGAAAATCAAAAAAGAAAAAGAAAAAAAAATGTCTTAAACATTTGAAATGTTCCTAATTACGTAAATTTATTTTCTTTTTATTGACTAGTAGGGTTAGGAGAGTGTCTCTCTCAATCACAATCTCTATCTCTTTGTTATCAAAAGGTGAAGAATGGGCGAGATCCAAAAGGTCTTTGTTAAAAATCTTGAAAGTGATCTTGAGTCATCTACCGACAGAAAGAAAAGAAAAAGAAAAGAAAAGGAAAAAGAAAATTAGGAGAATAATTCCCATGTAGTTCTATTATATAATCACAATCGAAAAACTAGAGAAGACAAAACAAAGGAACCAAACTTTGAACGCCAGAGATCAAAGGATTTTCAAACCTTGCCATGTGACTCTCATTATAAGACCATTAATTTTGTAGATTTTATTCACACTACGACGTATTTTTCTTTGACAAGAAACCTTCCGAAAAATTGTCTCACAGATCTTCATCAAATTTCGTTAAATTTTAATACCTATTAATTGTTATATGATTTTAATATAAATTGACGGTTGTTTCTCACCGATATCGTGTATTTTCCTACAACACAATTCACAATTATCACCTCACTTGGCTTAACATCTTTTTTTTTAAAGGTTATTTCATCTAACTGGGGACCAACAAAAGATTCTATACTTGTGCTTCACGGCTTTTGACTTTTAAGCTCTCAGGCTCAGCTTCGGCTTAGTGAACTTTAGTAGCTCAGCTGATTTAGGTAGTTGAGGTTTCAGAGAATGTGTCTGACTCTCGACGAAAACAAAGCATAGTTAACAAATTTTGTAACTCTATTTGTCTTAATTTCTGGTGAATTATTAATTAATCATAATTATTCCAAAATTTTCAATCCAAAACTCATAGCTTTTTTTTTTAGGAAGAAATTGCTCCAACCTAATCAGGCATTAGTACACCTTCTTTAAAAAGTTAGTCTTTATAAAGCATCTCATTTAAGGAAGCCATTTAATGATGTTGAAAAAACGCAAGTCAATTTCTTAATTAACTGGCACTTTATTTGGGAGTTACTAAATTTCCACAGTGAAATAATTTATGGCCTATTAGAAATTATTTTAGGTTTTTTTTGAACTTGACTGGAAGGATTTGAATTCTACACTAAATCATATGTGAAATTCCTGAAACTATCTATCATAATGAATCTAGTCATAATCTTACTTTGTTAATGTTAAGAGTAATACTAAAAATACTTAAAAACCACAATAGTTTCTCGAATCACAAATCAATCATATACCCTTGTCTATATTTATGTGTGTATATATATACACACACATATTCAACATAAGTGGTTGTGGTACTTTGTATTATTGTTAATGGTAATGTGTCTCACGCTTATATTTTCTAAAAGTCCAAAGTAAAAGACTTCAAATGTGATTCACTCTCTTATTAAAAGAACAAAATTTTTTAATTCACTAACTTATAAAGAGGAAACATATCACGAGTTTGACCCAATAACTTAAAGAAAAATAAAATGTGCAGAACATAATCAAAACTAACCAACTATAATTCCGTGTGTCGCAATTAAATAAAGTTTGTTATTTTATTATTCCATCCACCGTAGCATTGTCATCCAATAACCTATTTGCCACTAGAGGGAAATACAAGCACTATAAAAAGGGAATATTATTATTTAAATACTACTATTAATGGTGATGCTCACTTAAAAAAAAAAAAATAGTTATAAACAGTTACACATGGAAACGTATTATTTTACATAACTAATACAAAATTTCTCTTGTAATACTAAAAACAGCAGCTAATTAATGAGGTTTGAAGTTTGGGGATAATTGATGGTGGAAGTATGTATATATATTTACATATATTACATAATATACATCTATATATATTTATAATTAGAAGGTGACGTGAAAAATGTGTAATATATATAATAGAAGGTTTCGTGTGTGTATAAATGAGTCTCTTATTTAGTAATTATACAAATTTGACAGATGTAATTTTTCTTTTTTCAAATTCATGTAACTATTCGTTGATTTATGTATAATGTTATGTAGTTCTATGTGTAAAACATGTTTTATTTTAGAATTTTTACGTTAAGTACTGACAAATATCAACAGAAAATGTTATAAGAGATCTCCCGAGGTAAAGATCAATTCTACCAATTAAAAAGCTAGATTCGAATAATTATAGTCGAAAAAAGGAATAATACATTAATGAATTAGTGTAAATTTTATATGCACCGAATCATACAGCCTCCGAACATAGACTGACGTGGTATGAAATGAAACGAGAGGGCGGAAACTAAACAGTAGCCGGCGGCGAATCCCGTTGGTCATAGGGGCTCACCAAACGCAGCCTCCACGCGGTCCTTCTTCATACGACACTAATATTAAATGCGACATCACCTCTCTTCTTGACTCTAATGACTCCCAAAATATAGATTTCCTTCCCTCCCAACAATTTCCCACATCCCATTCCTTTCCAACACATTTCCACCTTGACTTCTCTCCCCAAAAACCTTTTTCTCTTCATCTCCTCTCTCTCTCTCTCTCTCTCTCTCTCCAACCGTCACGCGGTAATAGTGCATGAATTTCTCTCTCCTCTCCGTCAGTATTATATATATAAACACACACACACATACATACACACAAAGCCAACTCCCAAAAACAGCACAACAAACCCATAACACCCCAATTCAACAAAAACCCAGAAAAACCTCTCTCTCTCTCTCTCTCTCTCTCTCTCTCTACAATGGCTCGCACAGGCGCTTTGGCATTCGTTTTCATGGTGCTGTTGGCCTCGTTTGTGACGAGGTCAGTCGAAGGCAGAAAGTTTATGTTGTCGGAGGAACAAAACAAGGACAGAATTATCAGATCAGCCCCATCGAAATCGAAGAGCTCTTTGTTTCTGAGTGCCCTTCCTAAGGGCAAAGTGCCCTTGTCTGCCCCAAGCAAGAAGGGCCACGCCGACGTCGTCAACGGGAAGCTCATCGCCCGCCACCTCAGTGATCGGAGTCTCCGGTCTGTCCCTAGCCCTGGTGTTGGTCACTAATATATATATATATATATTTATATATTTATATATATTGTTTTTAATATTTATAATGCTCATGTGAGAAGTAAACGGATTTCTTTTATTACTTGATATCTTTCACTTTTTTACAATTTTTTGTCTTTTTTTTTTTCCCTCTTTTGTAAGTTTTTGTTTGTGAGTTTTTTGGTTTTTAGATATAGAGTTAAGAGAGTTGAAATGTACATAAAGATACAGAATTAGCTGATCCATTTTTCCTTCTTTGGGATTATTAAATTTGTAATCTCCATATGTTTCCTCCATTGTATCAAAGTTGAGGGGGGGAAAAAAAAGTTTTACTACAATCAAGACTATATTTTTGTGTCCTTTTTTGCTGTCAGTAATTGTCTGAACAAGAAGGTAATACGTTATTTTGTTGGGGTTGTTCCTTCTTTCTGGCTTTGCATTTTGACCCAAAAGTAAAAGATTTATGGCATCTAAAAAGCTCCTCCGGTATTACCTGCCATTAAATGTTGATTTTATTTTATGTTATTTTATTTTATTTTATTTTAAATGTTCCCTCAAAGGTTGAAATAGTCCGGTCAGTAGAGGAGTACTACTACTACTACTCTCGTCCCGAAATGGCCAGCACTTTGGCTCTAACCTGATAAATTAAAAAGTGCCCCCAAAACGGGTAAAAGAGGAAAACGCGTTTTTGGGGTGCTTATACTGTCCATTTGACAAATCAATCGCAATTCCTATATATATATATATATATATATATATATAAAATGATGTCATTTTGACGGATTAATATTTATGGTCCCACGTTCATGACCAATTACCAAATCCCTAATCTATTTTGATTTGATGGTGTAGAGAGAGCTCTCTAAGTGGTAGAAAAAAGTGTGCAGTTTGGTGAAGTATGAATGAGAGACCCTATCAAATCTCACATCATATTTATAACTGTATGGTTGCTTAATTATTTTATTTAATGAAAATATTGATTTATAACCATGTGTCTTACTAGCAATTGGGGTAACTATAATAGTAAAACCTCTTTTTTGAATTTATCAGTAGAATTGGTTATTTTAACTGGTTAACAACCTGATCTATAAATAGACGTGAACACAGTTAGATCAAACCGTTAAAATATTAATAAAACGGATAAAAATAATTTTTACTGATAATGTAAGATAAGAAGTCCTGCATTGAAAGTTCCCTTCTTTTTATAAATGCAAAATTATATGCTAGAGTGTAGACTCTAATTGACACGGGTTTTCTTTTTTAAGTTTGTACATGGAAACCATATTACCGCGGTTTGTCTAAATAATTATGAGCTATATGTTAGGGTTTATGTGAGCACATATTAATATCCATAGATGGAAATTCAAAGGTCTATTTTTAGTCAATTTCGTGCTCAAAAGAGTTACTTGAATTATCATACATCGTTGATTAGGGTAATAAGATAAAGAAGAAAAGGGCAAAGGTTTTGTTTTGTACGCACGTTTATATATGTTTATATACACATCTAGAAAGCCATCAATATTGACTAAGAATAAAAGGGAGATTTGTAATTAGCTATATATATAGCTATATAGCTAGAGATTACGATTTTATGAATATTCGTTTCTTATGGCTTTGAAACTCTTCTCAAGAAAAATGGACTCAAAATGGGCTGATGACGAATTGATCTAAGAGCAAGTAGCAGGTTAATCTTTTGTGTTTTTATATATATGGTATGCCATTTTTTCAAAAATTGACTAGTTGATTGGGAATTCCTTTTCCCTCATGCGTGAGTCAAAAGTAATATTTCTCGTTGACCTTTTTTCCCTTATATTTCTGGCCAATTATCTAATTAAAGTACACCTGAGAACCTTAATTGTTTGTAAATTGTATAATCTGATCTCTTTGTTTCGGGAGATTAATTTATATATATATATATATATATATGGCCTATGTTAGGAGGAAAATTATGAAATTTTATATATGTTCCAAAGAAATTACTTTTGTTTTGAATAACTGCCTATAACTAGGGTGGTGGGGTTTTGGAGAAAGACTAAGAATTCAATCCCACCTTGTATATAAAGTTAAGAAATGCCTCAAATTTAACAACCGGACATGTACTCCGCATTTAAAATGTTATATTTAGAATATTATAACTATTAGTTAATTTACAAATAACTTTCACTTTAGAATATTGTAAGTATAATTTGAAATTACCAGTATAAATGACAGGTATCACTGAAAAAATCATATTGAAACAATAACAAACAAAAAAGTTACAAATATCATTTTACAAAGATACTGAATATAAAATGAGACAACTCTTATATATCATATATATATATATATAACTAAGAAATGTCAGTTTACAAATGCCGTATTACACGGCGGTGCATTCCTGATCATTCGATAAAAAATAGACGGCTGATCTCTTTCATACGCTTTCTCCTCTCTTTCTCTTCCTCTCTTTCCTTGCCGGACAACAAAGAATCTGTATTTATACATATTACCAGCACCCAATGAAATGGCCGCATACTATGCATGGAATAGCAAATAATATGTGAACCAAATAATATATATTGGCCACAAAGTGCAAGGTTTGGTACTACAAATTCAAGGATTTGGAGGCCTTGTTACATGATCGTAAATTTACAAAAGTTAATTAGTTAATTAGTTACTTTTACATGTGAAAAATTAAATAGAAAGAACTCTATTGACTTTCGACTTTAATAAACAGGTGAAAACCTAAAATTAATTACCCATTGTTAGAATTATCTAACAGTACCGACAACAAGTAGATTCGAGATCTAATTAGGTTGGTCCCTAGCTAGTGCTATTTTAATTACCCATTGACCACGGCAAAAGGGATTAGATTGAAGACCTCTTGACCACATCAAGAATGAATTACATTTTTTTTTTTTTTTGAAATGGAAGAATGCATTAAAATTAATGCAGATATATATATATATATATATAAATTATAAGTTCCATTAATTCGGACAATAACCTAGGCGCAGCCCATTATGGTACAATGAACAAAGTCACTCAAATTAATCCTCTAACGATGACAGGTTCCAATTATCATGCACCAATGGATTGGTGCACGGACAATTACAAGAATGCTATTGGTATTTTCCCCCTCAAAATCTCTTCAAATTCGATTTTCTACATCCACAACGTAGGTCATGTATGTATATAAATATGTAATATTTGTATCAAAAAAAATATAAGGACATCAATTTTAATATCAATTTTTAAATATCAACCTATGTGACATGGGTTGTTGTCTTTTTATTAGTAAGTGTTTAAAGTTTTACCATATCTATTAATTATACATATCAATAAAAACATAACATGTGAATTGGTACTTAAAAAATTGAAATTAGAGTTGGCCAGTATCTCTAGCATTACTCTTATGTCAATATTATAGTCATAATAGATAGTAATGTGCATGTGTAAGATAAGACGTTGCAAGGGCACAAGAAGATGAATGTGATACCAAATGTCTCCTTCTCCAAACCAATAAAAGGGCTCCACAAACCGCCCAGGTTTGTTGGGAACGAGAACCCGAATTTGGTGTAAGAAATTTATATTTTTAATTATTATTTGATATATATCCTTAGGAAACTTTTGTTATTGGGTTAGCCATACACTTCACATGTTTCTAGCGATTCACATGACATCATCAAATGGTATATTTTTGGCAAAAAAAAAAATTTTGGATTAATATTTTTTAAGTCAAAATTATGAGTCATGTGGTTTTCCTATAAACTGTAGTCGCACCGGGGCCCTCATTGGAAGGCAGTAGTTGCCTACCAAAAGATCTTTCATTCTTTGACTTTTCGAAGTTAATTGGACCACATGTGTCACTCTCTGCCTCGTCAATTTCCATTAAAGCAGTAAAAGAAAAGAAAATTTGGTCCGTTAGGAGATAAGAAACATGTTTCTTCCCGTGATTATATAAATTAGTGACAATGATAATTAATATAACTTAACCATAATTTTACATCTAATTCTAATATAAAACATAAAGTTTGATTACTTGAATTCTCTCATCTTCAAATTTAAAAATAAATAAATAGACTAATTAGTCTCTAAACTACATTAAAAGTCACTTTATAGTCCTTAAGGTCCCGTTTGGGAACACCTTTGAAACCATAATTTTCAAAAGTTTTTTTGTCATTTTCCTCTAATTTTATTATTCACTTTTTCAAATATTTTTTAAAAAACAACTTAAATTTTAAAAGTCCATAACTTTATCATTTTAAGTCCAAATGAAATGATTTTTTTTTAAATTACATAAAATTTCGAACTGAACGATACAATATCCATATTATTAATTTTTTTAACACATTTTAAGTTTTTACACTTTGTCACTCCAAATAGTTTATTTTCACTAAACGCACATTTTCAAAACTCAAACCATCTCCAACAACCAAAACTCAAACCATCTCTAATCTCCAAAGTACCGTTTTCAAATGTGTCCCCAAACGGAACCTAAATTGTTTTTATAGTCCACAAGTTTTGTGCCCAAAAAAAAATTTTCTTACAATTTTCCTTTTAATTGGCGGTTGTTAAAATTTTCAATTACAGTTATATATATATATATATATATATTTAAGTCTTATACACTTTGAAGATTCTCATGTTTTATAAAACTTTTTCGAATATATATGTCGATTATCTCCTACATTTTAACTTTTAAGTATATTAGTAGTGCAAACTTAAAATTTCAATATAAAAGAAAAATTAACTACATAACCTTTTAAGTTCATATATAATAAAGAAAATGTCGTTCATTTGAAAGAAAAATGAAAGAAACAAATAGATAATAAAGAAAATGTAAAAGTGAGACCAAGAGTTGCAATTGTACCAAAAGAAGTAAAAAAAAAAAAAAAAGAAGAAGCTATATTTAGTTAAAAATTTCGATTTAATTCATGTCTCTCCGGAAAAAAAAATCTAATATTTAAATCACAGTTTACATAGAGGACAAAAAAAAAAAAAAACAAAAAGAAAATTATACTTATATAAATGTTATATATATATATATATATATATGTACATATATTACATGATTTGGTGATGAATGAAGATCAGCTGTTGTTGATGATAATATTTTTGTTTCTATATATTGATGTTTAACATATATATATATCGTCATTGTCTCCTTTTTGCCTCTTCTTTTCCCCACAAATGCAGCACTCAGAAATGGCCTCTTCATTATATATATATATATATATATATATATATGTGTGTGTGTGTGTGTGTGTGTGTGTGTACTTACAACCACTCTCTAATTGGATTGCTTCTATATGTTTGTATGCCGGCACTCAGTTTACACATGATTACAACATATTAATATATATGTAGCACTGAAATAAGGAAAGAGGGACAAATTTATTTTTTTTTTTCCTTTTTAATTAGACCAACTTCTCTCTAGTAGTGCGAGCCCAACAATTTGCATTTGATATTAAATAAATGTAGAATCATTGGTATGTCTTCCCCTTTTCTATCTTTTGGCAAGCACTTCTGTTTTTCGATTTGATAGCATTTAGTTCTTCGTACATTACAGTTTGTCCCCTCTTACTTTAATCATTGCATATAGTATCCATTCATTTTATGCTAATATATGTCTAGCTTTACATACATCAACATATATATATATATATACAAATAAGTGTATATATATATATATATATGTTAACGGGGCCTTGCTACGGTCCCCAAATTTACTTTTACAGGATAGGTCTTGAAATTTAATCTACACTGTATAAAAAAAGGGATTGGAATATTTTATTATTTTTAAGCCAATCTAACCGTCAAGATCAATCAAGGGTAAATGAGGGTAGTTCATTATCTTTTTTACTTGACACCGGATGAATACAGGTAAGTTTTTTTTTTTTTTTTTTTGAGAGAGGACCAAATTTCTTCTGAGGATAGAGGCAAAGGAAGCCAGCGATGGAGGTACGAATGGCGAAGGAAACTGGCGATGGTGAACAACGTCAAACAAGGGCAGCGATGATAGATGAGCTGCGACAGCATGGCGACGGTGAGGGATGATGGCAAACAAACCTCAAATAGCGCAGATCTCGCCCCCAGAAGCTTCCCCGGAAGCCCTAGAAGGAGTTCGCCATCGTCGAGGAAAGAGTTCGTCGTTCTCTTTCGCTTTCTCTCTATAAGTTTTCATATCTCAGAGTGTTCAGGCTTGTTTGCCCATGTTCTCAGTTTTCTAAATTGTGTTTCCAAAGATGAGAACAAAAACAATTCTCATATCTTTTAAAAAACTTATAATATTTGGTAATTGTTTTGAGAAATTAGATTTATAAAATGAAAATAGAATATATATATATATATATATATGTTTGGATAAAGACTTTTAAAAACTTTATTATTATTATTATTATTTTTTAAATTGAACTTGTATAGTTTATAGGGGTCGGGTTTCGGGATAGGACTCCAAGATAGGTTTTGGTATCAGGGGTTGGGGTTGGATTTCTTGACGGGGGTTGCGTTTGGGTTTCAGGACAGGATCGGGATCGGGTTTTGAGACAGAAGATCGAGTTTGGGTTTCGGGACCAGGTTGAGTTTGGGATCAAGGTCGAGTTTAGGTTTCGGGATCGGAACCGAGGTCGGGTTTCCAGACAATGGTCAGGGTCGGGTTTCAGAACCGAGGTCTGGGTGGTAGGGTTTCTGGATGGGGGTCGGGTTTGGGTTTCAGGACCGAAGTCAGGGTCGGGGTTAAGGTCGAGATCATGGTCGGGTTTTAGTACCGGGATTAGGTTTCAGGACGAGATCGGGATCGTTTTTCGGGATGAAGGTCGGGGTCGGGGTCGAATTTCGGGACAGGACTCGGAGTTGGGTTTTGGTACTGGGGGTCGGGGTTGGATTTCTGGACGGGGGTCGGTTTCAAGTTTCAAGACTGAGTCGGGTTTGGGTTCAGGTTCAGGTTTCGGGACCAGGTAGGGATCGAGGTCGGGTTTGGATTTTGGTATCAGGATCGGGGTCGGGTTTCAGGACATGGATCGAGGTTGGGATTTGGGACGTGGGTCAGGTTTGGGGTTTGGGACAAGGGTCTGGTTCGGGGTCAGGTTTTGGTATCGAGGTTGGGGTTGGTTTGCGATACCGAAACTCAACCCCGACCCTTGATGCTGAAACCCGATCTCGACCCTATCCCTCGACCCTATCCCAAAACCCGAACCCGAACCTGAACCCGACCTCGACCTCAACCCCGACCCATGGTACCGAAATCTGACCCTGAACCCTAGTATTGAAACCCGACCCTGACCCCCGACATGAAACCCGACCCCGACCTCAAATCCGATCCCCGTCCCAAAACCCGACCCGACCCCTGACCCGTAACCAGACCTTGACCCCCGATGTCGAAACCCGACCCCGACCCCCATCCCAAAACCTAACCCGGACCCACGTCCAGAAACCCAAACTTGACTCCCGTCCAGAGATCCAACCCTGACCCCGGTCCAGAAACCCGAACCAAACCTCAGTCCCGAAATCCGACCCTAACCCCCCATCTTAAAACTCAATCCCAACCTCGGTCCCTAAACCTGACCTCGACCCCATCCCGAACCTTGACCTCGACCCCGACTCATGTCCTGAAACCTAACCCGACCCCGTCCCAAAACCCGAACTCAACTCCCGTCTAGAAACCTGATCCCGGTCCAGAAATCGAAACCCGACCCTGACCCCCGTCCCAAATCTCGACCCCGACCTCGGTCCCAAAATTCGACCTCGACCCTGTCCTGAAACCCAGCCCCAACTTTGTCCCCGACCCCGGTATCGAAACCTGACCCCGACTCCTGTCCTGAATCCCGACCCCAACCCCAGTCCTAAAACCCGACTCTGACCCCTATCACAAAACCCGACCCGACACCGAAACCTGACTCAAACCACAGTTCTGAAACCCGACCCCGGTCCTGAAACCCAAACCCGATCCCGATCCCGACTCCGACCCCGACCCCTATCTTGAAACCCGACCCTGACCTCGACCTCGAATCCCTACATCGACCCTGACCCCTATCCAGAAACTTGGTTTCGACCTCGACCCCCTTATCCTGTCATGGACTCCAATATCGAATCTTGTCCCCGATCCCGAATGCCACCTCGAGTTCGATCTCAATTCCCGACCTAGACCCTTAAACCAAGAAGAGTTTTTTTCTTTTTAATGTTAAATGCATCATGGTAAAATTTGTTTTCAGAAAAGACCGAAAACTACAAATGGTTGTTTTCTGAATCTTCTATTTTCTTGTAACTCTGTTTTTTAAAACCATTCTCAAAAAACAATAGCCAAGCACCTTTTTTTGATTTTAGAGAACAAAAATTGTGTTTAAAAACAAAAAAATATTTTTAAATCGCATGGCCAAACAAGCCCTTCGATTCCAGTTCCCGAGTTCCAATTCGATTCCAAATCCGATTTCAATTTCGCCATCGTCGAGGAAGGAAGAGAACAACGACCTCTTTCTCTCTCTAAGTTCTCAGATCTTAGAGCCTCTGATTCCAGTTTCCGACTTCCACTCCGATTTCAAATTCGGTTTCATTTTCACCGTCGTCGAGGAAGGAGGAGAATAGCGACCTTTTCTTTCTCTCTCCAAGTTCTCAAATCTCAGAGCCTCTGATTCAAGGCTCTCGACTTCCAATCTAATTCTGAATCTGGTTTCATTTTTACCGTCGTCAAAAAGTTCGCTGTTCTCTCTCATCTTTCTCTCTCTACGTTCTCATATCTTATTCTGAATCCGGCTTCATTGATGTACTATTTCTCTCTAGCTGAAGTTTCCATTTTTCCGGTTATGGAAATTCAATAGTTTGAAGGGAATTTGAGTATAGAATATGTTGTTTCCTTTTGAGCTATAGTTTCCAAATCATGACCGGAGTTTGTAATTTCTGTGAATCGGAAATTCGATTCCCAATTTGTAATTACAGAGCTTAAAATTCGAGCAATTCTGATCGCGGAGAACAAAATTCAATTGAGACACACTTTCTCATTACTTTCACTTAAAATTTAAAATTTAATTTTTCATTGTAAATTTACCCATTTATCCTAATTAAATTTACCATTTTAACCCTGTTCATCAGCTTTTCTACTACCAGTGTATATTTAAATGAAGTGAAAAGACATGAAAATCCTTACTTTTTTATTTTATATTTTTGTGTAGGTGAACTTGACTAGCTAGAGCAGGTTAAAATTTTTAGGATAAGAAAAGGATGAGCCTTTTTTAGTTGACGCATGTAAAGTTTCTTTGGGGACTTATCCCTTAAACTAGTTACAGCCATGATCTTTGCGCGTGTTAAGTTATATATTAAGTTGTAATAAAATGTTACAGATAATTAAACTCATTTAAATATGTTATTTTATATCTTGATAGGAAATATGTTTAAACAAAATTACGTTTTTGAACTATGGTTTGTTTACAAGGTCATTTTTTAAACAAATTATAGTATAGTTTATCAAGAATTTTATAAGATTTATTTAGTGGCATACTCTAGAAAAAAAGGGAAAAAAGTATTTTATAATTTTAGTTAGATTTTCTAAATCAACGTTTTTAATGTAAAACTAAAACCTTAGTTTATATAAAATATAAGACATGTGATTTTATAAAGAAAAATAAATACTAGATTTGAAATGTGAAATTAAAGCCTTATTTACATGTTATTCTTAATTAAAACTTCTGATATACGTACATGTTTTCTTTCAAATTTTTTTTGTTGCCAAAAAAAAAAAAAAACTTCATATTCCTTTTTTTAATTAAAAAAACTTCATTTATTCTATTATAAAAGAAAGTTCAAATCACAATAAGAAAGCAAAATAAATGTAAAGAATACCCCAATTCAAGAAAAAAAGAAAACATTAATTACAAGTGAACAAAAATTAATTTGAGCACATATATAAAAAGTGCGATATAAATATTTTTTGTGCATCTAATTTTAAAAGTTAATAGCAGCATTTCGAAAGTTATGCTTTCCATTTTATTATTTATGTCAAAAGAAAAAAGAAAACCTATATTTGTAATATTATATGAAACTAAAACTATGTTTGTAATATTATATAAAACTAAAACCTTATTTACATACAATATAAGACATGTTATCACTTTTACGGCTAATTATTTTCTTTATTTTCGTCTTATCTCAAGTTTTTTTTTTTATAATAAGAAGAAAATTGATTTAAAATGAGATCTAGAACGAATAATGCATCAAATTCAACGAAATAGCGAACAAAGTATTTAAGCTTGCATCTAAGAAAAAAATAAAT
The DNA here is from genome assembly GCA_038430175.1 of Ficus hirta. NCBI lineage: Eukaryota > Viridiplantae > Streptophyta > Magnoliopsida > Rosales > Moraceae > Ficus > Ficus hirta. The sequence goes on from CM076589.1 coordinate 11,323,765, forward strand.
AAATAATTTTTGTGCTTCTAATTTTAGCAATTTTTTTTTTTTACTTAAGGATGGGAGTTCTAACTCTACACGTTTAGATGAAGTCAAGTACGGTATTATCGCTAGGTTATATCCACAACTATAATTTTTAGTATCTTTAGTTGCACAATAGTGATCCAACTTTAAATAGATTGGACTTACGTATATAAAATTAAATAACAATATTTTAAACTTTGTTGTGTTTTTCAAATTATAACTTATGTTTATTCTGTTAATTTTATCTTTTGTCAACTTAAGTTAAGAAAAAGGAGACAATAATGAACGGGAACAAACGTACAAAGAGAGAGAGAGAGAGAGAGAAAGAAGAGAAAATACAAGAATTTGTTGTGAAATTTAAGATACAAAAAATTGAGTAGAGAATTATTAATAACATGAAAAATTGTTAAAATATATCTATAAAAACTAAAATTAAATTTGAACAATAAAAAGTTGAGATGGTTAGAAAGTGAATTTGAAGTATCATGTAAAAACAAATATATGGAAAATAATTTACTGATAAGTAGTCCAGCAAACTTGAATCTACATGCATGTAAGAAAATGATTTTTTATCTTTTATTTCTTTTTTTCTTAAAAAAAAAAAAAAAAGAGTAAAAGCTTTCTATTTTTTCTCATCATCACCTACAGTATTGAAAAACGAACCAAAACTGAAGTAACCAAGGCAAAAAAGAACTAACCAAGCCAAAAACAAAAGGGAACCAAGGGGTTGAAAGAGTGATACATGATTATATGGAGATGAAAATTTAATTGGATTAGCTCTTTTAATATAATATAGATATATCTTACGGGACCGTAGAAAAGCCCATGTTAATATATATATCCAATCTTAATTTTTTATTTGAAAAGGAGATAAATATGTATCGTTTTTCGAGCTAAACCGATAAAATAACCCAGATTGTAATTAAGAACATCAACCTAATATTTTACTAATTTTCTGTATTGGAGTGATTTTAACAAAGTTTTTGGCAAGAGCCGAAATGAGAATGATATATTGGGCCTAACTCAGTCAAAAATAAATGAATTTGGACTGCATGTTGAATTTGTTCGTCTTAATGAGTTTGTATATCACTTTTCAAACCTAAATAATGCATTTTTATTGTTTTGATATGAAAATTGGGCCTAAATTTTTTACGAAAGTGATATATTTGAATTCTAAATTTTTATAAGTGACATTCCTTTAAAACACCTGAATTGTGTTTGGTTTGCAAGATCAGAGAAGATGTTCAAGAAAGACAATTTGTCCTAGACAGCCATCTCAGAAAAACAATTTCAATGGTGGGCTGTCATTAATTGAGTTCAATGTAACTTTTTTTTTGTTTTTTTTGTTTTTTTGCTAGAAGAATCCAATGTAACTTACTACTACATAAACAAAAATTATTGATTCCTAACACTTAATAGGTTACCATCAATAACTAGAATATGGATTTCTTGAGTCACCTAGTAAGTTACCAATGGTAACTTAGTTGGTGGTTATCAGTTGTCGAAGTCACGTCTCAAGTTATTGCTGGTATCTTGGTCGATCACTGAAAAATTAGAGCCAGCATCATCAATGACATCGATCGCCAATGTAACTTGGTAGGTTACTATAGGTGCCCTATGCAGATTTGGTGGCCTCGCCGACGAGCAAGAGGCGAATCTAATGCACACGAGGTGTTTCCCACTTGCAATTGTGCTTTCTCTGATCACCAACGAGCACATCACCAATAAAGTGAGCGTGAGGCATTCCTACTAGCCTCACGCTCACTGGTGAATTCGAGACGACCAAATCTAGTGAAAATCAGCTAAGATAATATGAAAGTTACACGTCTCAAAACGAAATAAACATGTTCAAATCCAATCATATTTGATCGTGGGATTGATGGAACGAGACTCTTGCAATCAATTCATCGTCACTAGGCTTAAGCAACATTAATTATTTATGAGCTAAATATCAAATTTTAATCAACAACACCATGTCTCATCGATTATACCTCATTTTGATCATGCGTCAATGGCGCGAGGCCAGACTCGTGCCAGAATTCATTGTTGCGCGAAGCTTGAGCGCCTCAAGTCGATCGGCTTGCATTGCAAGGTTTGTGCGACTTGGCAGATCTCATTTGTGGCACTGGCTTTGCGCATGATCGAGAGACGAAATGTGGGGGAAAAAAAATTAAAACTTCAAAAACTACCACATGAAAGTTGTTTCGTAAATTACAAAGTGAAATCTTCTTCAACTGGTGAGCATATTCAATCCACCGGAAAGTAGCAAGGAGTAGCCTATTAGTTAATCATGTACATAATCACGGGACTTACAAAATGTCATTATTGTATGATTTAAGTGTCAAGTCTTAATCCAACATTATCAGTTTCATTGATGAGGAGCTGTTAAACAAAAAAGAAAAAAAAAATGTGTACAAGAGGTGAAATATTCAAAACTTAAAAAAAAAATCAAAAAATCAAAAAATTACTATTCATTCAATTTATGTCTCTCTTTTAATATATATATTCCTTTAATAAATAAAAACTAATATATATTCAAAAAATAAAATACTAATTTAATGAGAGAAAGCTTCAATCTATCTTAAAAAACCATCAATTTACAATAGGAAAAGATACAAAACTAAAAAAAATTAATAATAATAATAATAATAACGGATATCTCTTTCAAAAAGGATTCACTTAAAAAAAAAAAAAAAAAAATCATGCATCTCAACTACAAATTCCCAAAAATTAAAAAATAAAAACAAAAATAAAAATAAAAATCCTTACATCAGTATGCTAAACAGAAAATCAAACTGAAATAACCATTAACCAGTATGTGAACTAACCAGATTACAAAGGGCCCAAAAAAAAAAGAGAAGATGTGCGTGGAAGAAAATGATCAATGTTTGGAGGGTGTGAAGGTAGGCGCCTTGTTGCCCCTATGGCTCGGGCCAGAATTCGGCGGCTCACCACGCCCCTTACCGACAGCCTGCAGCGAATGAGGCGGCCCCGGAGGATTAGAACTAGTACCGCTAGTCTGATCGGACGCTTCGCGAAGATCATACGAGTCATAGTCGACGCCGACCGGAGGCTGCTCGAGGGTGTAGCTCCTCACAGCAGTAGTAGTACTTGACGTACTTAGTAGGATTGCCATAAGTGAAAGAATTGTCATGACCATGATGGTGAAGAAGAAAGACAACCTTTGACTGATCATGAAACTAGCCATTTTTTTTTTCCCTTCTTTTTTTGGTTATAATAAGGTAACAAGTAATAAGAGAGAGACTTGGAACAATGTTGGAGAGAAAAATGTGAAAATGTTTGAGAGATGTTTTTTAAGCTTATAGCAAAGATGATATATGATATTATATGATATAATATCAAATTAATATGTGCAGTTGAAGTGATCAGGAAATAGAGAGATTTACATATTGAGCCCTTGACCCACGCCGCGCATTTTGCAGGCTGGATTAGTTTCTTTTCCTTTCAAAAGCTTGGAAAAAACTAGCAGATCAAGATAAATTTTTTTGCACTGCAAAAAAAAAAAAAAAAAAAAAAAAGTTTATTTCCTTTATTTATTAATTAATTTATTTCACTTTATAAAGGAGGTGGGGTTGGAGGGGAAATATATCATAGAGGTGCATTATGATTCTTCTTTAAACTCTATATTTTCTGATGAAGTGTGGTATTACCGTTAAATTAGATATGTAATGATTTATTGTGACTAGTGATATTATTCAATTCGTGATATAATTTATCATGTCATTTTTTTTTTTTTTTTTTAAGGTATTGAATCGTATGAAATGAGATATGAGATTTTGTTGAGTACAAACTTTTTGTCACCAATAAACATGTAATTTACTCCTCACCCTATATGTTATTCCCACAATATTTTCACGCGCTATTCTTTTTCGAATTACTTTTTTCTTACCAAATTGGTCTTAATTGCAAGTACAAATTATGTAGACAAAACTGTGGAGAAAAAAGTTTGTAAGAACAAAAGCTGCCAGATAGCTAGCTGTAAGAGTGCAATATCCGCAAAATCATATATATCTATATATATCCATAACATATATGAATATATATATATATATACATTTATTTACCAAAAAATATATATATTAAGGATATATGGATTTATCCAAATATGACCTTCAAGGAATTGGTGTTATCTTAATATGTCCCTTACAAAACATACTGATACAAAAACTCTCTTACAAGCTTATCATAAATTGTAACTTTGGGTATTTTTGTCAGTGAAATGTCAGCTTTTTTTTTTTTTAAATGCTTTAAATCATGTACGTAACTAGTTGATTTAAAAGCAATATAGAAGGGCGGCGATGATGGGGGTTTCAACTAAGGGAGAGGCAATTCCTAGGGTTAGCTAGAGTTGAGAATTTTTTTTTTATTATTTTAAACTCTATTTTATTTACATTTACTAAATTGCACTTTACCAATCAATCACATGATTCATTTTGTGATTTAAACAGTTAAAAAAGTGACATCTAAATAAAGAGATCGGTATCAAAATTATAACTTATTATGATAAATTGAGTTTTGTACTGTTTTGAGTTGTAGAAACAAAATAAGACAACAACTCTAGCCAAATTAGAAATCAATCATTTTATATATACATGTATATATAGAGAGAGAGATATTGATTTTGGCTACTGAGTACTGACTTCAGATATCCAGATTTCATAATGGTCCCACGATGTACATTAACAACTAAATTATTTATAATTAAATCAATAGTGAGGCAGTTTTTAGGACACAGTTACACTAATTTAGAATAATTCAACCAAATCAATAATTGAATTGTTGCAAATTACTTTTTAGTAATGTAGGGTATAAAAGAAAGTAATAGTACACAGTTTTAATGTCATTAGGGCGGCTAGCTCAAAGATTTAGATAGGAGCTCACATATTCGAAATCTGTGAGTGTTTTTATCTATCTTTTTAATAAGCGAGAATAATATATATACCATACCGTTATTTTATATACTAATAAGTCTTATTCATCCTAAGGAATGCGGCTGAGTAAACGTGTCCATATTTTGATGAAGAAAATTTCAATAAAGGGGAAGAAACTGTGTTAGCTAGGGCTCACCTTGAATCAATAACTTGAAGTGATTTCAGAATGTAAAACTATCATTAACGGCTGTCATTGTCTAATAACTTAAATTTTTAGGATGAAACCTCCTCTTCTTTTTTTTTTTTTTTTTTTTTTTTTTTTTTTTTTTGTCCGCTGATAAATGGTTTACGAGCAAAGCAAAAGAAAGAATGATTAAACTCTGAAAAGCTTTATATAAGTAAAGAGAATCGCGTTGGCAACGTGCAGAGGTAGGTAGTATGGTTTACACATTATTTGTCGGCAATTAATATTGGAGGACACTATTTAAAAGTCAAAACTATCTCAATTTCAAACTTATTTTGTACGGTTTCATTTTGAAAAAATATAAGAAATTTTTTTTGAATTTTCTCATAATGTATAATTCTCAACACTATTTTATTCTCATTTCAAGCAACTTTTTGTTTTCAAAAAAGAAAATTTTTTACATATTTAAACACCATCTTATTCTCAAAATGAAAAGACTTTCTCTTTTAAAACAAGAAAATTTTCCTTTTCGAAAATAAACACCCAATCCAAGCATAGCCTTAGCCTACTCTTAGTTTCTACTTTCTAGTTACTTTATAGGGTAAATGGTTGCTGGTGAACCCTATATGGTAACACGGTTAAAATATATATATATATATATATATATAAATATATAATATTATTAAAATCATGAGTGTTATCTTATAACTTCCTTCCTCTTTCAAGTTACTTTATAGGGTTAAATGGTAACACAGTTGAAAAATATATATATATATATATATATTATTTTTAAAATTATTAGCGTTATCTTATCACTTCCTTCCTCACATCCCACAGCATATTAATTGAAGTACAAGAGTCCTAAAATAGAGCTTCGTAATACGAATAATAAGTACATTCTTGAAGGAGAAAAAATTTATCGTTACACCAATATTTCATTTGTAGCATATATTTATTTGTGCAGAAGTTGGGGATTAAGACTACTGTCCTTACATCAATTATTTTCCCTTCATATTTTGTCACAATTGCATGGAGATGTTAGATCCTCTTCGTTGAGGTATTATTTTATGATCTTGATCAAAACATTAAAACCGAGAAACAAGGAAACCAACTAAATATATTGTATATATATATATATATGTGTG